>VZTF01006540.1:2218592-2561268 GCA_013397755.1 Cnemophilus loriae | reverse complement strand
TTTTTTTTTTTTTTGTCCAGCTTTCAAGTATTCAGAGAGACATTGCCAAAAGAAGTGTGTCAAGAATGCTACTGGCTAAAAGCATCGTGAGGGAGTGATTTATTTTTAAGAAATAAAAACACTAAGTGCCTATCACTTACAGAATGTGAGATGCTTCATCTGTTGAAATATAATGTGAAAAGGCAAAAAAAAAAAGGAAGTCTTTTCTTTGAAAATACCATTCGTTAACATTCTCTGAACTGTACATACAAGCCCACTGAACTGCTGTCAAAAATTGTCAAAAAATACCTGGAAAATGGAGCAAAAGTAAGATTAAAAAGTTAGTTATAGCTACTTAATTATATTTAGTGTCAGTACAGTCAAGGGCTATCCACAAAACATAAAAGAAAGTTTCCACGTTTGCAGATGAGTCAGCATTAACGTAGCAGAGGATAATCACTGCAGATGAATGCCCCAGTTTAGTCAGGCATCTGGGAAATATATTCAGCATGGAGGAGCCTGAGTTTGGGCATTTATTCAATCAGCCTTTGATGAAAGAAAGCAATTTCTGGTTTTGAGATTTGTAAGCAAAGCACAGAGGACAAGAGAGGAGCTGCCTCTGTGGCAGCTTGCACGAGTCAGGACACAGTCAAGGCTTGGATGCAGGGAAGCTTTGTTTTCTCTGCATCTTAAGAGGATGCGTGTACAGAAAATATATAGAAAAGGCAATCAGTGTGAAGAATTACAAGTATCTGTGGAAATCTTAAGCCTGGAAAATGGATTATGAGATACAGAGTTGATAGCAGTCAACTTAAGTCACGAATGGCAAGGAGGAGGACAGCAACTGTTTAGTCCATCCTTCAACACAAGAATCAAGGGCATTATATGAAACTACATAAAAAAAAAAAAAGGTTGAAAGCCAGAGGTGGAGCTCACGCACCGGAGAGCTCAGATGTATCCTGGCTAGCTAACCAGTATTACTACATTTCACATAATTTTAAAAGATAGCTGAAGAAGTTCTTGGAAGAAGAATATAGGTATTTAACTTCCTGAACTGTAGATTGACAGAGGTTGTGAGGGAATTCTGGAAAGATATTTTTTTACCTACCAACACTAGAAGCAGGACAGTATGGGAGATGAGTCTGAGGCCTGCCCTAGTATTCCCTGTGTCCTCATAATAATCCTAACAATACTCAAAAATGAAATGCACTTAATGATATCTATGGGTTAATTTATTCATAAGATTTATTGTTGCATAAATATTCAGCAATCTGAAATTGTGAAATGCCTCAGCATGCAAGCAAGCATTTAAAAACTCCTAAGCTTTGGATTAGCCAAGTTCTTTGACACAGCGAGGCTGCAGTAAGCAGATTTCTTTTCCTATTGCAATCCTTATAATCTAGTGCAATCTCAAGTGCTAGCTCAGAGATCAACAGAAGCATCAATTATTTTTTTTTTAATATTTCAATAAAAGGCAAACTTTTAGAAAGCAACAGCAAAACACAACTGTAAAATTAACAGTATAAACTCAGGAGTTGGGTCAGCCTTTTCTTTTTCCTCCTTGGAAAGCATAATGCAATGTTATAAATTTAAATCCATTTGGAGCTCTGTTTCTTTACCAAAAGATCTGTATCTGCATGAGTTCCATAGGTTGCCATGCTATTTTGTTGGATTAATGACAAAAACCCCATGCATGTGTAATCAGGGTAATGTGGTAGCACATTTCAGTTTCTACAGGTCATTTATAATTTATGCAATTTGTTCCCTCTTTTTTAATGGCAACATTTTTCATCCAAAGTTGTGCTTCCCTCAGCTGCAAAATGGAGAGCCATTCATTTAATGTATGCAGATGGAAAACAGAAAGAAGGTCAGACAAATTGCAGCCTTGTATTTGCAAGAAAAGTAGAATTCTACAGCCTTCCTAAAGAAAACGCTCAGAAATACACCTCAAAATGTTGCTTAGAACTACATGAAAAGGAGAAAATGTGAAAATGTTGGTGGAAATATTTACTCCATCATTCTGTTGAAATAACTTGAAAAATAGTGTCACTTTCTTATGTGGACTCCAGTGTCCATTCTGCTTATTTTGCAATAATTTTGGTCTGAAAATAGAAAAACAAAAATGCAAAAGCTGCATTCAAGGTGAAAAACAACATAAACACCAAAAGAAATTAAAGACCTAAATCTCAAAATTATGTGTATTGAACAATTATGAAATGTATTTAGAGGAAATACTACATTTTAAAGACATTCTAACTAAAGGGTAATAAAAACTTCTAAAAGGCTAAATCGAATTATGAATCACCAAACACTTTCCTGTTTTAATTTTAAAGGCTAGTTCAATATTACTGAAATAAACTAAATATTAAAATACTTGGTTCAATTTTTATATTTGCATCAATATAAAATACTTTAACTGATTTTATGCTTAATCTGGATGTCATTAAAAAGTATCAATACCAGATTTTTAATTTTGAATAACTTTTAATGGCTTATCAGAGCTGTCAACTGGTAAAGAAAATTACCTGGATACATACTTGTTATATTAATACATGAATAATGTGAAGGAAGGGATATCTGTTTCCCTGAAGCATTTTTTAAAGGCTTGGTTGAAAATTGTAAATGGAACACAATGATTTCCATTTCACTTAAAAAAACCCAAAAAACTCCAGTCATAGATCTGTCCATAAATATACTCAAGAGATAGAATTCTTTTTCCCCCCCTAAATAAAGCACAGCTTTTCAATATTGCAAAGCCAATTGTAAGTCTTCCTGTTTGACTCCTTATTCAGTGGAACACACTGGAAGGATTACACGGCAAATCTCTGTCCTCATTTAGAGCCAAGATTCTCAGTCACCTTGCAGAGAGCATTGTTACTAATATAGTTTTCTTATCTATTTGCAGTGGATCAGCTTTCAGAAATCCAGTGGTTTGATTATGTTCAATGACCTTCTCAGAGAAAAGCATACACATGCCCTCAGTTGAAAGTTTCTCTCTTTTTTCAAAAATATATCCTGTTCAATTCCAAGGAGATAGAGAAACAAAGGCAAAAAAAAAAAAAAAAAAACAAACATCATGAAAGAACTGCCTTTATTAGAAAACTGAAGTTTCTGCACTTTATTTTTAGAACAGAATGTATTCTTAAGTTTATGAAGTCTAAGAAAGGGGTATCTCTACTGAATCTATACTTTAAAGAAAGTTAAGCAGTGAAATGAGCTAAAAATACAATAGAATTTACATATTTATTAGCATAGCACTACTGAGCACTTGTCAGCAAGACTGCTTCTGTCAAAATCTTGGATCCCATCCTTTTAAATTTCACTGGTTGCATTTAATATTCAAGAGTTGTGACTTTTTTGGATGGTAAGTGGTGGTGTATCCAATGGTAAAGTAACTTCATTTAAGGTTCAAACCTGTATTTCTGGGCTCACAGAATTCTGCTGAACTAGAAGTCAAACACTATTTTCATTGCAAGGAAACATCTGCCAATTCCTCACCATAACTTTAAAACTATTTGATATCCTGAAAAAGTGCATTTCTGCTCAATTTCCTAAGTCATTCAGATGAACAGAAGCAGAATAAAAAAAAATATCAGCAGCATTCAAGAATTTCTAGGATGAATTACCTCTATAGACACATGGACTCTGGAAGGCTATTCACAAATAGACCACCAAGGCCCTGTAACACTCTAGTTCGCTACTGACAAAAAATAATATATCTATGTGGGGAGTGAATCAAATTCTGTTTCTGCTTTCTTCAGAATAACAGCGTAAAATAAAATTGCCTATGTCTCAGGTGAGGGTAGTGGTCACTCATCATTATTATCTGTGGTGTTCAGTCATAAAATTATGGTGCAATGGTAAGTTCCTAAGTAGTCCTATGGAAAAGCTTCATATTCAGTGAGTTTGCCTATATGTATCTTTTTCTCACTTTGTACATATTCATTCTCCAAAGATTATGTAAGCTGAAATCTCTGGGAATTTAAGAATGCATCTCAGCGAGGACCTCTCCTTTTAATATTTTAAAGATGTTTCCATTGTCATGTACAGAACTTTGTTTTCTGTTGTTCTGTTAAAAATTTCACAGCATTATGCTACGTTCAGAGCAGGGCAAGAGCGTCTCATCCAAATGGATTGAACCCTGGCTATCTATGATCTCTCATTCATAAATGGGGTAAGATACTGGGACTTTTTTCTATTACCTTACTACTACATAACTGTAGAATATGGTATGAAACACGGGGCTTTTTACTTTCAAAAAAAGGTATAATTGTGAGACATAAAATGGGTCCTTGAGAGAAAAGGAGGCCTGTATGGTAATGCCTGGATCTGAAGGGATCCCGGCTTTCCAGTTCTCCAAATTCAAAGGATCAGCAGAGTCATTAACATTGCTATCAGGCAGCAAGCAGATGAGCTTTTTCACAGAATATGTTATCTCTTGCAGAGTATAATGTATGTGTTCTGGACTTCAAGATAAAAAATGTGTAGCAGACTGATGGAGGCACTGTCAGAACTCATTTGCGTCGCCCTGAGCAGAACTGTTGAACTATCAGAAGCAGTAATTCTGAAGTCGAGCCTCTAATGGGTCCCATACTACAGGGGTAGCTGGACTGGCAACATTGTGCCAGAGAAATCTGGAAATCTGTAAAACTGAGCTCTCAGCTCCTTTCTCTTCAGAGGAGGAAAAGTAGATTGAAAGCAACTAAAACAAGAACAGGCAGATATGGAAGTCAGGGGCGTCGAAGAGCGGAGCTGGGAACTCTTCCTCCTACAGAAGTCTCTGATTTCTTGAAATGGCAAAATATCTTTAATTCAACAACTAACTGATAGCATGCGAAGAAACTAAGAAAATTGATCTGATATGACTGACTGATGTTTGGATCTGCTGACTGAGATCCACAGCTGATTAAATATTCATGATGTTATTTGTAGGTTGCATTGAACATCTTAACAATAAAATCAATTCATTAACTAGATTAATAAGGCTACAAAATTGTTAACAGGGTAAATGCCATTTGAGACAATATTACAGCAGCAAAAGATTTAACTTAACTCTTTAAGCAGCAGTTAAAGCACTGGGGACTTTTTAAGGATTCACATTTATTACATGTTAGTTCCTGAGATGTAGTTTTATACATAGCAGCATGTTATTTCGAAAGTAAATCATGACTAGACCTTCAAATTGCAAAGTAACATCCATTTGTCCATGCACAATATTTTCTAAATGTTTATCAATCTCTTTTGCAAAGCATGCCTTTTTCACCATATTGCATTAGGCCTCTCATCTACATTTTCCCTCACAAAAGATGCTAAAATTTTGTTCATTTTTGAGAGTCTTAGCATGATTTTTGCCTTCCTACTCTTCGTATCACTTTAGAGGATGAACATGGGCATTAAACACATTGTTTGAGCTCATCGTGGATCAAACTATATGCCCTATGCATATTGGAAATTTAGGTCACCTCACTGCCAAGAGTCCCAAGGGGCCTTGGGGACAGCTGTAAAATACTGTAAAACACCATTTCCAGCAGAAGGAAAGAGTCTGGAAAAAGGGCTGTCAGAAAGGCTGAGTGGGGAATTGCTGCACAAAGGTTGTCCTGGTGAGTGCCAACACTTTTCACTGCCTCTTGCAGACGAAGAAACACAAAGTGGTCATGTTGGAAAGGTAAAGATATTTCACTCTCTCTGTGCATATCCTGAGAGACTTTTACCCAATCATCCAATATTTTTAACAAGTATTTCAGTGCTCTTCAAAGGCAAAGTTCTCAGCTTTCCTGGCTTTTGTATGATTGCTATGCTAATAAACACAGACATGTATCACGGGAATTATTCTTAAGACTAAGTAGTAGAGAAGTCCAAAAGTATGATTCAAAGGACAGAGTTAGTAAATAAAGCTGATACAGTGCTGAGACCTCAGAGTCACCTGCAAGGAACTAACTTTCAAAAGTTTCTATTGTCACCGGGGGGGGGCAGTTTCAAAACAAAACCCCGTACAATTTTATCATGATTTTGAGAATTTGTCTCTAATTTCCAGTTAGCCCACAACAAGTATTATTTTTATAAAGTTCATTTACTGCATGCATGTTTATAAAACAATAGAAATTAGTTAAATGAGTTTCTGTTGTGTGAGTAGACACATACAGAAAAGAAGTGAAATTATTTGATTACTACCATTGGCCAGCTAGGTGGTAAACTCTTCTAATAGAATTCAGTGCTATAGCCGTACCTTTGCTATTCTGATTTTGTAATTCTGTGTCAAAAATCAGCAATTTTTTTTTTTTGTAAATGTTTATGATGCTCCTGACATTCACACTCTGGGCTAATTGAGGTGGAAATTTGAATGCAGATTGTTAAACCATAAAGTTAAGCATAAAATAACAAACGGCTACTTCTTTCTAATCTGTCTAGTGTAAAAGTTTCATTACGCCAGGGCAGTGAATCAGAGTTCTTTCCACATCAGTTCTTGGGTTTTGCTTTACTTGCTACTTTTATGAGGAAAGAAAAAGGAGAAAGAAGATGCTCAGCAGTTCATTAATATAATTACTAACACTTTTTAACTTTACTAAGTAACCATAATTCTAATCTTTAATTTACTGCAGGTAATTAACAATTTCTTTTTGAATAAAGGTGAAGAAAAATTAAAACTGAAGTATTTGCTTACTCTAAAAGTACAATCACTGCTTTGGAAATATAGGTACTTTAAATAATAACTGTCCCTGTGTTATCAAAAAGTTTCAGAGTTGGGTTTTTAGGTGTTTATTTGGAGTTTTTGGACAGTTGGTGGGGCAGGAGGGGTGGATATTTGTTTCTCTTAAGACTTATAAATTAGTCGGGACTTTGCATATTCATTGCTTGTTGTGGATTTCTTATTTGTTCACCACTGATCTTCAGAAAACACATGCTACTTTTTTATTATACTGCCATAGGGAGCAATTTCTAAGAGTTGAAATCTCACTGAAAATGGTACCTCGTTATCCAGTGATTAAAGTTATGTGACACTCCAGAGTTACACAGCCGGTCGGAAAAAAAAGTCATTAGTAAGAGTGCTCTAACATGTATATTAAGTGTTTCAACATGAAAGATTTCAGTGCAAAAGCTGGGTTTATAGTCACCATCACATCTAAAGAATGAAAAATATACATACATTATCATAATTTCTTGCATGTGTTGCCAGTTGGCTAAGGAGGAATTATGATGGATAGGCATCAGTTCTTGTATTGTCATGTTTTTGTCACTTATCTTGCCAAGTATTATAATTTTAGACAGGGAATATTTGTTTTATCTTCAGAAAATATGTATTTAGTAACACAGAGGACTAAGCTAGATGTTTTCTTCTCTCAGGAAATTAGAGAGAACTGCAACTGACTTTGTTTTGTTTAGTCAGATGTCTCGTTGTTGTTGTTTTATTAACAAATTATGTTAAAACTAAGGGACCACATGTCTAAATAACACAATGAGTTGGGGTTTCTTTGAGTGACTTTAAGCACATCATAACCTGAATTTATTAAATTTTTACTACTCGTACTAAAAGCACAAAGGCAAAAACTAGTGGCATCTAGTAGTTTTACTAGTTTTACTATCTTTCTTGCTTTGTAGTTCTTTTGCTTCTTTCCCTCACAAAACGCCATTATTTCAAATCAATATCTCTTGGAATCCTGGCAAATGATTAGCAGGGCAAATTAGTTTAGCAGGACACAAAAGCTTTATGGACAGATTTCCTGGGGTGCCCTACTGGGTTAGGATGAGACAATGCTAATTCAGCTCCATTCTGTCACTAACTAATGCCCTGGGCCCCAGCCAAAACAGAGGGTCTACAGCTCGTGATGTTCTTCTCAAAAACCCATTTTGCTATCAAAGAGACTTGATTTTACAAGATACAATTTTCCTATGGAGGAAAATTGACTATTCAATTAACCATATTTCTGATGAGGTGAATGTCTTTTTTGATCTGACACTGGGGTCAGAACTTTTTAACAGATCATGGAATTTGGCATAACACACCTCTTCCAACCGCATTGCAGGTATTTCCTAGATCTGTACTTTCAGAAAAAGTCTCAAATCTTGCTTTAGCAGCTATGTCATCATAACATTTGCCTTTCTTCCATGCCAAGAGTTACCAAAGGCAATTTTATTTTTATTGACAGATCTAAAGACAGAGTGCTTGAAAAAGAAGAGTAGCTGTCAACTGCCTAATTTGACTCATCACTCATTTCGCAGTATTTTCCACTAAAGAATAAGAAACCATCGAGCATCCTGCATCTTGATAGACTCAAACAAAATTTGGCACCAACTTTCTATGTTTAAAAAAAATATGGGTGTATAATTTCACCAGGACTCAAGCAAATTATTTAAAGAGAACACAAACATTGCTTACATTTGGAGATGATTTATCACATTATGTACCTTGCAGTGCTAGGCCTTTTCATATCTATGTAGTTACCTCACGGCTTACATTTAAGCATAGAACAGCCCCAGTGGCTTTCAGGGCACTAGCCACCAGGTCTGAAATTAAATACCTCTTCCCATCTTTGCAAAACTTTATATTAACCCATCCTATCCTCTACCTGCTTTTGAGACAATGGAGTCACTAACAAGCAATTTGTGACTTTCTGTATGTGCAGCGCGATATAGATCTGCCTGGAGGGCCCAGGATTTGCTATTTCCGCTACTTAGAGGAATTGGAGCTTCCTTCCACTTTTTAAGAATGCTCATAACTTCAATATTTATAAGGGACACCTTCCAACTGCTTTTCTACAAATGTGAATCACCTGTTAAGCACTGCATTTCAGAATCACTTCCAGATTCAAACACAGAGCATTTCGATCATCTTTGAAGTTGTCTAGCTTTCCTAAGCTAACTTTAAAATGACCAGTCCTTAAATGCTGTACAATAAGCTACAGACAAAAATTGCTATTCAAATTGATTTAATTTTTCTTTAAATTGACATATCTTTTACCTTCACAAACATTCCAATATATGCTGAAGATGCTACAGCTCTGAGAAAAACACTTCTATAATTTTGCTGTTATCCTTAGTCTTCGACTCATTCTATGAACCTTGGGTACGACTTCCATTTCCTTCTATTTAACATAATCTAGAGAGGTATTAAAGCTTGAAATAACACGAAATAATATAATAAATATTTCTAATTATTTTATTGTGCAGTTATCACAAAATGTTCTATCAAGTTAATTAAATATAGTGAAGTCAAAATGCAAACAATTATTTCGCTTGCTAAAGATAGAGGAGATGAAAAATCTGAACTAGCTTGTTGTACTAACTGAAAACAGAACATATGAAATAAAAATGATACTCTTTTCTTCCTAAATTCTACTTTAAGAATGAATCATAAGTCCAGTAGGGGAAAAAAATCTCATATTAATTGACCTATATTACATTTTTATAGTTGGAGCCCCAACCCACTACTTCCCCTAGCATGAAGGCAATTTATTTAAGGCAATTCATTATCTTTAAATCTGAACTAAATCCCTGTTTTATTTTATTATTTAAAAAAAAAAAAGAAAAAAGAGGAAAACATTAGTCAAGGACTCATAAGACAACTTCACTGTAGAAACAATACATTTGGTAACATATATGGGATTATTCCAACAAGCTTACTCCTAATACTACAAATGTTAAAAAAGAGTATGCTCATTTATTTCACTGAAGACTCAAATAAATTAACAAGAATATTTTTGTGTTTACACTGCCTTGATTAAACATTCCTAAATGCAATTTTCTGTGTCAGCCATCTCACTGTTTCTGAGGAAAGGAGGGAAGATAAGTGGCCCCTTCCCCCCACAATGCCAATTTTTGATTGGTAGTGCAAGGGATTTACCCCAGTAGAAAATGTCTAACATAAAGGCACCTTCCTTTCTGTAGATTTAGCATGCAACCTAAGTGGAACAGAATGAATATTAAAAAAAAAAAAAAAAAAATCATCAATATATTTTAAGACAGGCATACTGTGAAGCTGTCAAACAAATTATGTTAATTACAGACCATCTCTAATTTTTAGAGCAGAGAATTCTTGTACATACTTCTTACACATAAACTCTGCTCAGTAACATCAAAGGGTAATCACTGTGCTGAAATGAAAAAAAATATTTTAGATGAGAGTAAAACAGGATATAGTTAAATTTCACACCATATTTCTATTAGCATGATTGAAGCACAGAGGTAGTTTAGGGCACTGAACTGGCTTTAGGGTTGCTCTCAATTTCTTCTCTTCTAACTTCTCCTTCTCCTCGCTTTCCTGTCACTGTGTTGCGGAACTGTGGCCTTGAGCCATCCAAAACACTTCAGTTTGCATGCAGAGTGACAACATTATGCCAAGGACTGGATTTAGCCCCATTCCTTCAAATTTTTATCTAGCATTCGTTTCAGGACTGTCCCTAATAAATCCCCTAAACAGCTAAAAAGCAAATCAATACTTATTTCTGGCTCATTTGTTCTGCAATTATCAGCAAGTACTGAAGCAAAGCACAGATACTAATTAAGGGGGGGGGAAAAAAAAAAGAAAGAATGCAAATAAGCACAAATTCCTGAAAAGAGAGAAAGCAAGCAGCGAGCAGCAATGGCAGCAGCCAGAGGTTACACTGCTCATGCCAGCTGTGCCAAAGGAGACTGGCATCCAGCTGCCTGCTCAGCCAGCTCCATATCCCACTTGGGCTGTTCCTCCTCACCCCAGGTTCACTGAGAGGGAGCAGCAAGAGCAGTGGGTGACAGAAATTAGAAATGCTTTTCTGGTTTATATTCTGTACCCAGCACTACGTGGAACAGCAGCCGGCATAAGCCTGATGCTTGTTGGACAGCACAAGAGCTAAATAGAATCTGATCTCTTGTATATTAGAGTTTTTTGTTCAAGAAATAATCATCCCTAAAACATCTGTTAGTAGCTTACTAACACCCACCCTGTTGTGCTCATTAGTGCGACAATAAAAGTACTGTATCAAAATCTCAGCGATTTGCATAAATATATGTTTGGCTCTGTCACTAAAAAATTATAGAAACATTAAAAAAAAAAAATCTATCCCATCCTTCAGCACTCTGGCAGGATGAAAGCATGCCTGAAATTCATTTGAAGCCACAATTAACAGGGCAAACACCAGCAGAAGGGAAGAGGGCCCTTCCAGCAGGGCACACCTCATCCTTGAGCACCAAAAGTGAGTAGGGAAGCCCTGATTTATACCAGCTGGAAATTCGACTCAGAATGTACAGAATTAGCCAGCTCCCTGTTGCTGGACAACTGAGACAAAAATTCTTGGTTCATATCAACAAATGCTTTTCTTAGCATGACTCCCTAAGTCCTTTAAAAATGGATTTTGCTTTGATTCTGCTGTGGGAAATTCCCTTTGACCTATGAAAAAGTGCATTGGCCTCTTAGATGAAGTCTTCTTGTTCTTAATAGGAAACATCAGCTGCATCACTCAACAACTGAAAGGCATTTGCTCCTGTGCACGTAATCCTATTGTTCAGTTGACTAGAGGGGTAATAGATTTTCTATGTTTCCTTCCCCTTGTATCTAACTATTGTTGTGGCTCACAAGAAAACAACTCATTTGGAAAACAAGTAGAGCATAATAATTCCCAAACCCTCTGTTTTCCTTCAGCTCCATACTTTCACTACATAGCAATATCTACAATATCAAATTCAGATCTATCCTACTTCTTAAAGCGAAAGAAAAGTAGCAAGCATATCCCCAGAAACTGTATCTAGGGTAATAAAATCCATATGCAAACTACGGAATTTGTACAATTGCACAGCAAATTTTCTAAGGACCCCTTTGACTCTAATACATTTCACTATGGCCTCATCAGCAGACCAAAGTAGCTTGGTAAGTGGGGAGGAGCTTTTTGGCTTTAATATAATATAAATATGTCATATAATATTTCCTTCCTACTCCTCTCAGAACTGAGCCACGTTCATGGCGTGACTATGTCAGCACCTCTACTGTATATCAATGTTTTGATATAAAGGGGAAAGGAGAGAGCTTCGGTTTCCTCCATCACACCCTGATCACAGGTTCACTTTTTGTCTGTTCTGGAAATTAATGGTGCTTCAGCTGCAAAATGCTCTTGTTCAGAGTGCTCATTTTACCTTTTTTCCACCTAAAGGAAATACACCTCGAGAGCACTCAGACTGTGCTCAGCTGAGGGCTGCACAGCTCCAAGGTCAGGTACAAAGCAAATCTGCACCTTTCAGCAAACCCAACTGCTAATGTAGCCACACTCCTCATGAGCCAGTGAATGGATTAAAGTCTAACAATAATGTTAAAATCTAGAAAAGAAGTGTTAACAGTAGATCAATCCTACAAATGTTCAATAGCTCTTTGAATAATAATAATAACATTTCTCTACTTTTAGCTACACATGTTCAAACATAAGGTAAAAAAGATTTTCTATGGGAGTGAGTACACTGTAAATAAGTACATTGTAAATAACTTCTCCTGTTCCACGTTTACTAGTACCTTGTCTAACCAGTGTTTGTTCCTCATGTAGAAGATGGATAAATGTGTGCATATTCAGGCTACCACCAGCCAGAGTTGCAACTTCCCTTCACAGTTGACACTCATCTCAATAAGCTCAACAGCATCCCATCCTTACAGACTGGAAACTGAGATTAGAAAGAAGCAATCCTCAGCACCACACTGTACGGCTCTGCCTCATGTATTTATGGATAAATAACATCCTTGTCGGTACTCTGCTTCACTCTGCTCTTAAGGGAAAATACAGATGGTCACAGAAGGTAGAAAGCAATGTCACCCTGTACTCTGAAAGTGCTTCTAAAAGAAAAGTCAAGGTTTCGTTCAGTTACTCCCTCCTCTCAAACATTCAGAGCACATCAACAGGAGAAGAAAGAGGGGGGCAGAGATTTAGTAACCCACTGATCCTTTTCCCTTGCTGATCGTCACAAGGTGGCAGAGCCCACACAGGAGAGTAAATCAGGCTGCTATTACACCAGATATTTTGAAACTTGCATAGAAATGCATCTGTCTGCTAATTAGTAAATGAACAAACGAGCAAAGATTTTTCCTCATAGAAATTTGTGTTGTTCATTCAATCGATGTAAGGTAATTTAAATTATTTACCTGTTCACTGAATGCTAGTTTATATGCTGAAATATAGATCATAAAAATAATAGGACCTTTATAATAAGACTACAGTAAGGGCTTCTTGAATCTTTGATAAGAAACGTAGAGAAAATTGTATGCATGTGAGAATAGCCCAACCTTGTTACATTATTTAACCACACATTTTCATATTATTATCAATGCAAAACAGGATGAAAAATGAGGCAGGGAAACAGTGCAGACCTTAAGTTTAACAGGTAATGCTATGCCATGCTATTCTATAATCAGATGACATTAGACATAATCCACTTTATTTTACCAAACATCTTTGTTTTTCAGAATTTGAGAAATTTTAACAATTGTTTACTGGAACAACAAATGTAAAAACTTGAATGTGATTTCATTTTATCCAGACGAAGTTTAGTTCTATAGTTTTGGATTCTAATAAGGCAGCAGTGCACTGAGCCACCCCAAAAATCTGGAAGAATTACTGAACAACAGCAAATTCCTACGTCCTCCTCTTTCACTTACTGCAATGCATTTGGGTCGCATTTTCCTGGTGTATATTCTCAACAAGAGATACAGGACATGGGTTCAGAACAAGCTGTGTTCCTTTAAATCTTTCTGCTGTCATCTCTCCTCGTGTTCTACAATGGCAAAGGTCCATAGCTAATTGTATGTAGGTGTACTTCTAGTGAATTACTTGACCCTCCTCCCTACAAATTATTCTCCACTCACGCATCTTTCAAAGCGCTAATTCCCTTCTTACCAAAGCAAACTTCCAAGTTATACCTGTTCAGCATTTAAACTTTAAAAAGTGCAATGTGAACACCTGTTTTAGTTGATAGCCATCTGTTTTCTCAAGAAATCAAAACCTTAATAACATGGAATTAACAGATGGAGAGTGAGGCCTAGACTGAGCAGGTTACTGCGTGTGTCAAGGTAACATAAAAAGTGATATTTTTAACGAATCATTCACATCCTCCATTATTCTCTTCTTGTCTATCTGGGCTGATAACCTATCACCATTCATTTGCTCCTTAAGGGACTTGCCATTCAAAGGCAATTGAAGATCTTTTAGGATTTGGCCCACACTAAATGGATACTTAACTATTGAGAATGCTGCCTGAAATAGGCAATTTCAGCAAATCCCTGTGGCCAAATTTGAAAATTAATTGCACAAAGATTTTAGCAGGAGCACAAAATTGGGTGTGGATGTCTGTGTGTGTGTGTGTCAAAAAAAAAAAGTTAAATGGCCTAATATATCAGTACACTGCCACTATATATCCAAAAGAAATGTCTTCAAACCTGTCAGCATCATAAGAAAATCTGCAAGCAGCCATTTCTACTGTAATAAAAGCAGCTTCATTTTTTTTCTTCTTTATCTGTCACTGCTTCCATGACACAAAGCCCAGCACTGTAGAAGAAGAGTTTTGATTCCCAGGACTGGAGCAGTGTGTGCTGGGCACCCAGGAAGGCCAGCACTGAGGTGACAGGAGTAGCCCATACACCGTACAGGCCAGTGGCAAGTGGCCAGTCCCACCAGAGCCACTGGCATCTCTTCCCCAGTGCAACAGCTGACGGACCGGGACCACGTCCTCACATCCAGGCAGCTCAAGGCCAAACAGCCAGTTCAACTTCTCCTGTTCCCACAGAGTAAATTAAAGTGCCTTCAGAAAAGTTCCATTTAGAAAGAGATTTGGGGAAAGTATTGATTTGCCTTTTCTGAATGCTGAGGTAAATGCTAAATAAATTGGAGCAGCTGACAGAATAGGTAGAAATCAAGGCAAACTTGAGTACTATCATAAAATTGTGTTCACTGCAGCCTTTAGAACAGTGAAACACCCTACAGAGAAAATTTAAAAGTTTTAGATAGATTTTAAATTCTATCATGAGAATGAAAATACAACTCACTCTATTAAGCTAGGTCAACTTAAAAAAAAAATAGCTTTTAGTTTAACAAACTTCCCACAGAGTATTTAATTTCCAAAATACTATAAATTTCGAACTGCCTCTACTCCCAGACTCAATTAGCAATAGGGTACTTGACTGTTTACTATTGTCCTCTAGGTTCCTGTATCCAGTTAAGTCCACTTAAGTTCTGCACAACACATCAAAATAACAGTTATCAACTCAGAAAACTAGGACATAAAAAAGAATAGGAACATAATGCATGTAAACACCACTTTCAAAACCACTTTAACCAAATTGATTTTTTTCCAATTTAAAAAGCCTCCAGCAAAATGACCTTCCTTACCCTACCAGTGTTTTCACTCACAAAAAAAAAACCTTATGTAATTAGAGCATTCTAAAATAATTTGCAGTTTTCCAGTGGCATATACATTTCTAAATTAGCCATTTGGTTTTTGTTAATTTACATGCCTGCCGAATTTCACTGCATCCTAATCTGTTGGGCTTGTGGTCTACACTCAGCCATTAACACCATTTAACAGTTGTTAAATAGTATAATCGCCTGTTGTTATCCTGATGTAGATTCAATTCCAGTGTTAATTGCTCTCAATGTGCTGCTCATAAAACCATCCCATGCCATATTCTGTGCGCTCTACTTGGAGGAAATCTAAAGTGAAATGGACTGTATGGTACCTCAGTAGGAAAATTCAGTTTAATGAAAAAGGCATACACTTAGGAGAGTTATGAACTGAATATTGATGTGGTCCCATTTTGAAATGTCAAAAGAATTACAAGGCAGATTTGGGGGGACTGTTCAGAGCAGGAGCTTGGCTTCAAGCCAGAGTAAAACTGCCCATCTGCTTTTCAGTGATGTGTTAGGTGTGCACACAATCTATTCCTACAACATTTCAAGAAGTGAACGGTTTGAACCCGAAATATGCCTCACCTTACCATTCTTACTTTTTATATTATTTGAAATCAGAGTTTGTGCATTTACTGTTGAGTAGAATGATGATGGGGTCTCCAAGTGGCTCAGTGCCCAGTGCTGGAGTCCTACACCTTTATCATGATGAGAAGTAGCTGCACCAGTGCAGCAGCAAAACTTCAGGAAGGAAGAGTAAATCTACCATGTGAACAGAAAGTAATTATTTTTCTTCATTCTACATAGCTGAACGTTTGATCCTGTTCTCTGAGTTTTGACTAGAATGTGGGAATTAATGGTCCTTCTTAAAAGTTCTCTTTCTGTTCCCTCCCCCACTTTTTTTTTTTTTTTGAAACAAACTTTCTCCTCATCCTTGACAGTCTTTAGGGGGAATTACTGCTGCCAACACACTTCCCACTGCTGCCATCAGGCAGTTTTGATGCAGTAGGATAGAAAAGATGTGGTATGTGCCTCCAAGATCAAAAGAAGTGCTGGCTGTCTCTTGAGACACAGATCTTCCAACCCAGTTCCCCTCGCCCTGGCCCTCTCCACTGCACACAGTGCTGTTCCCTCCAGAAGTCAATATTGGCTACTGAAGTTAATGTGCTTCTGTAGAACTGTACTCTTAAATGACTAGACTACGAGTGGGGATTGAAAGTGAGTGATCACAGCCATTTTTTAAGGAAAATTCCTTTTTAAAGTTTCAGAGAGAGAGATTATTAACTTTAGGTTTGCGTACTTGGCTATTACAATAATGCAGTATTTGGAAGTTTAAGCATTCAGTGCTCACACCTGTGCAATTCCTGTCAATTTTCTGGGCTTTACATAGAAATCTGATGGAACTACATCAGAATTATTAAAAACACATCCCTTGATGAAATACAGAATTTGGGAAATTTCCCTTTTTTAAACAGAAAAAAACATAGGGATGCTGATTACACACAAAAAAATCCCTTTACCAAGAAATAAGTACCAAAAAGTAAGTACAAAAGTACTTTTCAAAATTAACTTTCATTTAAAAATAGAAAAACCACCACTTCCTCCCAGCATACCTTTGCCAACTTAAGAACATATGCACATCTAAAAATGAAAAACAGAAAAAGAAACTTATTCCCGTGGAGAGAATATTGCAATAATTCCTAAATTACTATTTCAAAAAAAGGAAAAAGAAACATTTCTACTTTCCTCACCAATACATCCCTGAGTGTGCTTTTATCTTCTACAAAAAATAGATCATTCAAGCTTTAAAGATGAGGTCCCGAACTCATCACAAAAAAACCTGAAAGAATTTTGATTTATGACAGATACGTGCAAAAATAAGATATTCCTCAAATGTATTGGCTAAACTCAGTGAAAACTTCTCCTGTTGGTTATTTATTAATTATTCCCAGGTCTGTATTTCTCCATCACTTTAAACAAACAAGTTTCTGGACAAGGACAACAAAGATCAGACCACACAGAGAAATACAACACAATAAGAAGTTTCATTTATTTGAAGTTTAATTTCCTTGAGGAAGAATAAAAATAGATTTGAGAAGCCTCACTAGGAGTGATCATCTGAAGCAATAATGAGAAGGCATTTTGTCAGAAGCAGAGCCCACTTCTGTCAGACTTGTAGGAGAGCATTCTGCTCTGCTGGAATTCAAAGAGTAGATGCAAAATCAGGAATTGTGCAACTGCTGTAACGCAAAATATTTGTCACACACATCGAGCGGCGTTAATACGTCTAAATCCTAACACTGTCAACTGCTTTTGTTTTTATTGCTAAAAACATTTCACTGTTTTTACTGCTAAAAAAATGTAGAAAATGATCACATCATTATCCAATACTTTCTCTTCTTGCAAAGCAAAAGCACAACCCTTATAAGCACCAATTCAACTGTATGTCCAGTGTTACAATTGTAGCAATGTGCCATAAAAAGACATAGCAAGAAACAAGAAAGTGAATGGCCTGGAATTTCTCATCTGTTGTATTTTTTCAGGGCAAACCCAAATTTTCAGTTAAACTAAAAATCTGTTCAAAACATCTGGACGTCTGTATTTCAGATGATACATTTAAAATGGTCTAAAATGCAATCTTTTAAAGAGAAATTTATTTTCACAAATGTTTTGAAGACAATAATCCAACTTTTTGAATATCCTTCTGTATTGAGAACAATACTCCAACATTTGTAAATAAGGACATTTATACATTTGCAATGCTGTTCTTATATTTAATTTCTAAAAAAAAAAAAACAAAACACTTTTGCATTCCAGGGGAGGCTACAAAAGATTCTGCAGTAGAATCCATTCAGGTCTTTTCCAGCATATACACACATAAAAGATTTAAGAAACAGAAGGAATGTTGGGCTGCTGCCATCTATAAATTTCAGTAATATCTATGTGCTATTAAAATTATGATCATCTAGAAATATCTTCTAAATAGCTACATTTACTAGACCAATAAAAAGGAGCTATAATCATAAATAAATGTCTAGCCCCATATTAAACACGTATCACTCAAAGGTATCGACATATTGATTTTAAATAATTTACAGTTCCAGATAATTGCAAACCTAGATTCCAAGTTGCCAATAATAGCAACGTAATGCATTTTAAAATTCTTGTATAACCAAACTACCCATTGTTTTAGCTTCAATTCCAGCTATTAAAGTAACCAAAAAAATCCACATATCTCTTTTACTGCTCCATATTGCAGGAAGAAAAGAGACTTCATTACTTTTCAGACCGGCATGTCAATATTTATTTAAAGAACTTTACAGTTGTCAAGAGAGTCCTTGAAGAGGTGTCCAGAACTCAGAAACTGCAAATCTTATTGCACAGTGAATCTCTTGTTAGTCATATACTGGGTTCCTGCAGAAATTCCAGTTTCATTAGGAGAGCCCAGCAATGAGATGGGAGGCTGCAATGAGACAATGGTCTCTCACTCACAGAAAAACTGAAGGGAAGCAGAAGCAGCATTTGAAAGAGAAAATTTTTTTTTTAATTATCCTGCAGAAATCCTTCCCACTAATGATTTGTGTCTGTTATCTAAAAGCAAATACAAAAAAAACCACCTAAGAATATGACAATAGCATCTTCCCAACTTTTAAAAAACCATTAAAAACAGGGAAAGCAGAGGAAACACAATTTTTTTTTTTTTTCTTTTGGTCATATGGATTTCATAGTAACATCAGTGTATTTAGCCTTCTCTGCTCCAGGCTGCAGTCTCTGCTCTCTCAGCCTCTTCTCGTAGGACCGATGTTCCTGTTCTGCAATCATCTTTGTGGCCCTTCCTTTGGCTCACTCCAGTATCTCCCTGCCTCCTGTACTGGGAGCCCAGCACTCATCCCAGCACCCCAGTGCACCTCGCCAGGGCTGACAAGAGGAGGAACATCTCCCTTACCCTGCTGCCAGCACTACTAACCAGGGTTACACCCAGATCCTCCTCCTCGTTCCTCAAAACTTCCCTCTTTACTGCAGGGCCCTCCATTTTAAGATGTGCTATTCTATTTTCCATCTTGTATCACACATTATTTTGTAACAGCCCAAGCTGCCTCTCTTGGAATTAAGTTTACATCAAGAAGTTATTTTCCTGTTGCAATGCCATTCTTTGGTGCATTTACAATACATGTGTGTATTTACTACCTATTTCTAGTTGAATAAAATGATACTTTATATATTAACTTTCTAAAAAGAAAACAAGTGTAGCTTTTTACCTTCTTTTGTTTTGTTGAACTATTTTTAGGCGCTTTTTCTATTATTTTAACATATATAGGTTCTGAGAGCTTTTAGCATCTTGGTTGCTCGCTTGACATCAAATGGCACTAACTGATTCCTAGTCAAGCAGCTGTTTCTCACACAATTTCTTGTTTATAACACAGCAGCATTTACTGAAGATTGTAGGCTGTTAAGAAAAAAAAAGTAACTCTCCCTTTCACTCAAGGTCTATAGATCTCTCAATAAAAAAAAAACCCCAACAAAGTTAATGTATTGTAAAGCATGTAGTCATTTTAATTTAATTCATTTCACATGTGTAATCAATCACAATTTGATGTATATTAAAATTACAATTTTAGTGTATTCATATCAAAATATTCCTAAGTAATGTACTGTATTTTTTTAAAATGTTGCAGAAACAAAAACCATAAATCTCCGTATCAGCCACCTAACAGACAACAAACCATAAATAACTAATAGCTACTAAGTATCCAATACTGAAAATTCTGTCCAGAATGTACATCAGTACATTTAAATACTAAGGACAGACTTGTTTCACTCTTCACAGGAAAAAGGCTCTGACTTCAAAATCCTTGACCACAATAATCTGTTCCTCTAGGAATGTCATTTCTTTTCAAGATTCTGTGTAAACAGCAGTGTCAGTCTTTTTTGGTGCAGGGTCTGTGCTGACCTCAGACAACACCAATAGAAAAGGGAAGCAATGGCAAAAGCATGAACATTAAAAAGAAAAAAAAAGCTCAGGATTTCTCTTTCCTTTCTTCCTCCTGCTTACCCACCGTGTTAACAACTTCTATTCTCCTTTAATCAAAACCCCCCAACCACTGCTCTTCTTTTTAAAGGTTGCCATTCTAGTGTGAGGAGAGTGGCTGACCAGCACTGTTAGATAATCTTCGTATTGCACAGATGTGGTTCCCATTTTATAACACCTTGTTTATGAGTCTGTTCTGTTATTACTTGAACTCTCTTCCTAGCTGCATCCTAAGTACTTATTGTTGGTTTATTTTCATCTGCTCTTGCTGAACTATATCTTAAGTGAACTAGCTTCATTTGTTTATTCCTTTTTAACTATATTTTTTGGATTAGACTACATAGATGCCCCTATGATGTATGAACTCTTGGATCCCAGCCCCACCAAATGCCACACACTTCTCTTTTAAAGGTTTTGCATCAAGCTGAGAGTGAAAGACAGACACAAACAACGTGAAGCAGAGCCACTGTCAGACACTGACAGTGCAGAGAAGTACAGACAGAGAGATAACAGATCGTAGGGTACTAAGTACCCTACAATTTATTGAAGCAAATAGGGGAGAGTTGAGTGGCAAATTGCCCACGCTGTTCACAAACCAGCAGGAGACCCTGTTTGCCAGCCGTCCAAATTGCTTCTGGGCAATTTGGCACATTTCTACTCTGTTGTGCTATTTCTTATGGCATGACTTTGAGTTTTGATCATTCCCTGTCGTGTAAGATCTTTCCAAACACTCGTAAAACTTCTAAGAGTGATGGTAGGAACAATGGAACACATGGAAATCATTAGCCCATCAAACAAGCATTTTAAGTAATTTGAACTAAGACAGACAAATAACTGTTTTTAAAAGGAATCAGAAATGTATTAGACCCCAAAAGAAAACAAACTAAAAGCTCAACAAAACTCCCTACCACAGCTGAGAAGAGATTTCTATCTTAAAGAACAGAACATAGGAAATTTGTCAGGAAAGTGATGTGAGAAACAAAATCTTCCTTTGCATACTGAAAAAGATAAATGTGAAAAAAAACACCAAAGATCCAAGGAAGATAAAATACAGTTTCATTTTGGGATGTTGTTTTTTTTTTCTTATTGACACATGAAAGGTCACTCTCTTAAAAATTATGGAAGAAGTATTCTGAATTCCAAGTCAGGAATCCAGAAAAAGGGATTTCATAGCAATAGTAGTGTTTGACCTGCTGATATTTCTCAGCACTAACCCAATATGCACTTTTGTTCTGAGAAATTAAAGGGAACTGCACTGAATGAAGCAAAATCCACTATGATTTTGTGATTAATTTCTGTGCCTGATAGTGCACGTGTATTCGTACTGATAAAAAAATCACACACAGATTACAGGAGCAAGTAGACAGAAAATAAACTGTAACGGTGTTTAATTTAAAAGAAAAAAAGTACAAAAAACTCACCTGTCTTCAAAAGATAAAAAGCCTTCTAAAAGATGAAAATATTCAGGCACAAAGCAGAGTGTATTTATAGACGCTGTACCAGAGGCCCAATGGAAATGCATTTCACCTGTCCAAAAAGGTTTATGAGGACGATAAGAGATACTCTCTCTAAAAAGCCAGGTAAGAAAGCTTTTGGAAGTAAGAAAGCTGTTTTGCAGAAGGTGAAGTTATGCCTAAATCGAGCAATAGAGAGGATTATAAATGCTGACAGCTTAAATGTAAACACCAGGCTAGCCCAAAGGGATTGAGAACTGATTTAAAGAAGACATGAAAATTAGTAAGCAACCATTTTTCTCAGGAAAACAGCATCGCTAAAGAGGGCAAACAGATGATGATATTTAAAAGAAAAATAGAAGAATGAGCAGAGAAAATAGAACACAGTAAGCAAGCTGAAGGATTTTCCCATATTTGGATTTATCAAGGAGACTGCTTTTGTGCTAAATTTTAGTTTTTTAAAGAATGTCTTTGAGGAACTCTTTGAAATTAAAATATAAATACAAATTCTTGTAGAATAAACTGACAGGTTATGCAGTGACTAATCATTATTTGCCTAAGTTCTTTAAAAACTCAGGGATAAAATATCTAAGCTACTAACTCTACCAGGAACGTATCTCTTAAATTGCTTTGATGGCAAACACGTAGCAATTTTTAATAGCCTTAGGGAAGATCCGGGAATGAGAAATGCCCTAAATAAAATAATGTAGATTGATATGATAATTAAGAAAGAGTTTAAGTATCTTCTGTAAAGGGAAGTCATGCTTTCCAAATATATTTCT
This sequence comes from Cnemophilus loriae, assembly GCA_013397755.1. Lineage (NCBI taxonomy): Eukaryota > Metazoa > Chordata > Aves > Passeriformes > Corvidae > Cnemophilus > Cnemophilus loriae. The sequence goes on along the minus strand of VZTF01006540.1, from coordinate 2,538,680 downwards.
CGGAAGGAGTCAATGAGCAAACAGACAAAGGAAAGTAAATTATATATTCTATTTCCATGTTTAAAAGACATGTAATAAGGTCTCTTGCTGATACCACAGAGTTTAGCAGCTACACAATCACAAACCAGGCCATATCTGAGCATTCCATGGGTTCATCTGTCATATGACCCTGTGTCCATCAGGAGCTGATTCTGTGCCACAAGGCTGATATCCTTTTGTCAATACTTTTAATGCTTGTTTGGCAAGTCTTCTGATTGTAATGACTTGACATTTATAATGTAAAAAAGATAATTATAAAAATCTATAGAAATTCTGTATTTCACAAAACTTATGCTTTTCCTTAGCACCTCTGGCTTTACTGGCACCCCCAGCTCTGCACCAATTTTCCATAACCCAAACCCAGATGTATGTAATCTTGTCACTGTAGCCACTCAAGAGTTCGGGAAAAGGAAATAATATCCATGGCAAACAATAACACAGAACAGAAAATTACAAACCAACCAACTAAATAAAATCAACTGGCTGAATGACAAAAATGAGATATTACAGGCAACACATGCTAAAGACATAAAAGAATATAGCAGTAATTAAATTAATCTACCCTGACAAAAGTATGGGATTGGACCTGAGGCTGTGGATATTACTTGCCCAGATAAAAGGAGCTGGATAAATTAGGCAACATGATTTTGCCATACACCAAAAGCATGCAGGAGGAGACCTGCTGGCTGAAGGAGTATGTTAACAGCTAGTTAAAGAATCAGCTGCTGTTTCATTTGCAAATAGAACTGGGATACTTCCAGCATAATCCTGTCAAAGTAGCCACACAAAGGATGCACAAACCATTCATTTTGATTAGGAGTCACACTAGGAGGTGTTCAAGCAGCGTCATCTCTGGTAGAACGTAGCCAAAGCCGCTAATCCCCCACCAAAAATTATGATATTGTCAGTTAAACATACTTCTGTTGGCAGCAGAAAACCTGGATCATAGTCGGACTAGCTGCTCTACAAAATCAGTAGGTTGGAACAGGAAGTTCAATCTTTGTATCAAAATCTAAAAAAGCAGGCAGGGATTTTCTCTTTCAACTTAGCATTCTTAAAATGCATTCTTTTAGCAGTGCCAAATCATAGATTTCAACATCCTAAAATTAAAACTTCCTCTTTCTTGAGAAGTTCATTGTTACACTGCTTCATTTCTTTAAGGATTTTTATTATTCCATACCAAAACCACCTTGATTTTAAAACTCTTATAAATCTAGTTCAAGCTTTTTAGCACAACATTAGGTAAACATTACTTTCTCCTATATTAGTGAATACAGAAGGGGAAATTATGTTTCCAGTCCTTTATGCTACTTCTTGTAGTCCTTCATAATGGAAATACAGAAGGAAAATTTTATATAAGCACACACACATATAAAAAAAATATGTATCTATTTCCAATGGAAAATCTCATTGACCACAACGCAGAATGAATGATGATTTTTTACGCTTTAACTATGCTGTATAAAGGACTACAACCAACATACTCTTTAATCTCTAATTTAAACCAGAACATCAGCCCATAAATAAAAGGGTAAGAAGAACACTGGGTGAAAACTTGCTGAATATTCCGGCTGGTCTCTCTGCTTTAAGAAGCGAAGAACTCTGCCTAACGTATTCCTGAAAGAGGCAACCATAATTTTTTCTTAAAATTCTCCTGTGCTGGAGGCACTTCAACATCATCAAACTTTTCGCTGCCCTGATGGTAAAAAACTCCAACTGTTCCTCATATTTAATATGGATATTTTGGGGTCCAGTGTAAACCTACTACACTCCTTACCCCTTGCGTAGTTTGAAAAAAAGAACAGTTATTTCCTTCCACCCTCGTAACCTGTGAGGAGCGAGGAATATTTCAAGTGTTACAAACTCCATATCAGTCACCTCTCTACATCAAAGAAGACTTTTTGCTACAGCACTTCCTATGGTTGGTTTTTTAAACTGGTATTTCTTAGTAGACCTCATCCCCATCTGTCAGTGTCTGCAGGGAGGGGTCAGAGCAGGGACCAGGTTCCATTCGGTGGTACCCAGCAATGGGACAAGAGGCAAAAGGAAAAACTGATGCCCAGGTAGTTCCACCTGAGCATGAGGAAGAACATCTTCACCGTGCAGTGACTGAGAACTGGAACAGATCACCCAGAGAGGGTGTGGAGTCTCCCTCATTGGAGATATTCCAGAAGTTTCTGGACACAATCCTGTGCCATGTGCTCTAGGATGACCCTGCTTAAGGAGGGAGTTTGGACCAGATGACCCTCTGTGGTCCCCTCCAACTTGCCCATTCTGGGACTCTGTGTGTTCTCTGGTTTGCATGGGTGCAGACTTTAAACCTGGCACAAGGCTGTTTCAGCTTAGTAGTACTGAAGGGAAAAGTGAGACTATTTCTCACGAGACACGAGTAGTGCTCCTCCATAAAGTGATCTGATATCTTTGCCCATGTGGCACTGCCTGTGGGTGTGCTCCCACAGCCCACCCCTGGCAAAATGTCCTGGGTAGCTGCAGCAGTTAAGATAAAGAAGTGAATGAAAATACTAAAGAGGAATCAAACACCCCAACTATGCTTGCCCTAAAGCTATACTCCTGAGGAGAAAGGGATCCATCAGCCAGGTTAAAAAGTGACCAGGGAACTGCAAGGGCACTCTTGAAACAAAGCAGTCAGATTGAGAGAAAGTATAATGTACAAATACAGTGTGTTGTTCATTCTTATTAGCTGAATCTTACTCTATTCTTTTACAGGTCTTTTAATCATTTTTATCAAGATTATTTTAAATCCCAATCCTCTTTTATAGCACATACAGCCACTCTGTACCTATTCCATTTGTTCTCTTAATAACCATATATCCCAATCAACTACTCAAGCTGTTAGCAAAGCTAACAATAATACCAGATCCCAAAAAGAACCAAGCTGAATCCCACTTGTAATCCATGCAATTGAAAATTGAAGTGTTGATAACTATTCTCTAGAAACAGTTTTATATTAATCTATTTTTCTGGGAACAGACTTTGGTGAGACAATTATTGTCAGGAATCTTTTACCATTTAAATGTTTAAGCTACTGTCACAAATACGTAACTAAATTGACAACGGGATGGATTGCTGCTATTTTCGTATTCCCACTGGCCCTAAAATTCCCAGTTAGATATACAACAGACCCTAATATTTTAGGTGTTATACAAGTGTAGCACAAAAACTAAAGAATAAAATAAAAGACTAAAAAGAATAAGGAATGAAAGATGGATACAGAAAGATGTGTTATTCCTGCAACAAGTGGTTGTCTCATTGTATGAATGATCCAATACTGTTGTGAACAGGCTGCCCAGAGGTTGTGGACTCCTCATCCCTGGAAGTGTCCAAGGCCAGGATGGATGGAGCTCTGAGCAAGCTGGTCTAGTGGAAGGTGTCCCTGCCCATGGCAGGGGGTTGGAACAAGGTGATCTGTGACGTCTTTTCCAACCCAAACCATTCCGTGATTCTATCAAGTCTGATGAAATAAAGCAGAATGCTGAACTACCAGTCACAAAATCCAGATGTTGGAATTACTTTCACATTTACCATGAAAGGATAACGTGACTTAGTATTTCACGCAACCTCATTAAAAGAAAGATTCAACTACTTGTATGCTTAAACTATTGTATAATTCAGTCCATTTTAACGAACTTGTATGCAACATGCATATTTTTCAGAGAATTTTCTTGGGGAAACCTCACATACCCAGCTTTCGTCTAGGTGTTGGCTGAAAATACATGAACAGCAGCTTCAGACTGAACAATAATGCTATTCTCTCTCACCTCTACCTTTTCTACCCAAAAGGAGCTAATGTGGCACCTGTTTATACAGTTCTTTCTACAGCTGTTGCTTCGCAAGATGATCAAGTATCCCTCCCCACCAAAACCATTTGCCTCTTTTTAGTCTTCTCTTGGCATTGATGCATTTGAGAGAAGACAGTGCATGCCAGCACACACACAAGAGCACTGCATGCATGACTTGGTTTGTACCATGATTTCTTCGTGCAGGAGTGATTAAAATAACTTCTTCATTAACAATGTGGTTAAAATCATGGCACTGTTGTCTCAACACATCTATAAATCCACAATAAATTCTATAGAAAGGTATCATTTCTTGATTTTTCTACAATGATACACTAGATTTCCTAAGTATCAGATTTAAATAAGTTTCTAATGATGAATAATTTATTTCAAATGATTCATAATTTATGGTATAGCAGTTTATGGCATGTCTGTATATCACTATTCCAAGCAGTATTAATTTCAACTAGAGAATGCTAATAAATAATATCTGCTCTTTGTGACATGAAGGCCAGACAGGAATCCAGTAATTGCTTAGTAAGTTCTGCTACTCACAGTGTCCGACAAAAGAGCAGAAAGCACCCAAAATAAAAGTAAGGTTCATCCATAGACCTGTTACCTAGAAAATGTCATCAGCTCTGGTTAGAAGTTCAATCTGCCTCCTTTTTGGGCTATGATGATTCTTCCTTAGGTGACAGCACAGGTAAAGTGAGTAGCTAATCAAAAGTGAAAACAAAACCCCTCACCCGCATTGGCAAGGAAAGGGATGCTCACAGAGTAGCAGCTTGAATTAATACCATAAGTGCATTGCTTTGTGATATAAAATAGTGGTCTCTGAGGATATAATACACCTGCTAATTAGTATTCACTAGGAAAAAAATTGAGATTTGTAACCATAAGACCCTAGAACACTTGCTTTGAAAAAGAAAAAAGAAACAAGATTTCAGATTTTTAGTTCTGTGATGAGCTCAGGAACAGTGGCCAAGGATGAGGAATCAACCTATTTAATATTTTTAATATTCAGGGTTCTTTTTTTTCTTTAGTAAATTATGACAATCATTTCATTTCCTAAAAGCAGTATTCCTAAAAATGTACAGTCAGTTTAACTATTCATTAGCATAAACAAGGAAAGCATAGGATATGCTGACATTCTTGAGAAGCTGATTACAGTTCCCCTTATTCTGGTGCTTATGTAGAACAGTAGTTTAACTAAGACAAGAAAAAATCTTCCAAGGTATTTTTATTAAGGATTACTTTTATTAAAGGCAAGTATTAAATCATCTATTTTGCTACAGTAATGCACTCTTTAGACAAGTGACATTTGAAAATCCTTGCTTCATATAATTTTAAACTGCAAAATCACTGACTGACTAATACATTTCACAGTCCTGTTACAGTGTCTTACAGTTTGTACTTTATAGAGCCCCTGACTGCTATTATCTTCATTTATATGTGTCTATTGCATGAACTTGGCTATTCCTTTGGTCTGAACAAGTAGATCTTCACTTCTGGGAGTATTTGATACGGTTCTATTAGGTTCAATCTCTGGAAAGAATAATCCTAAAGGACTTGGCTAGAACAAACTGCAAAATATGGCCAGAAAAGATTGTCAGGTAGGAAATTCAGACACTCAAAGTACCAACAAGATAGTGGAGGCAAAAGAGTCTAGTCTAGCTTTACTAGCAAAATCAATATTTTCTTTATTTCTTGCTTAACTTCAGGTCTACACACAGCATATTAAAATAATTGTTTAAGAAATTACATATTTCAAGAAGCTTTGCAGACAGGAAGAATGAATAATGGCAATATTTTCTAAGTCAAAAAACCCTGTTTCTATGCAGATTTTGTGTGTGATCTTCTGTGATTTGTAGCTGAGGTTGCTGTTATTTCATTTCTTTTTTTTTTTACACACACAGATTTTTAATAACTTACATTTGTTCATCATGTAGACCAATTTAAAGCAGGGAGGGGGTGGGTTGAAATTCATGCCACTCACACATTCTCTGCTAGTTTTCATACCTCTTTTAGTACTTTATTTTATCTTTATCAATCAGGAATCTGAAGTTGCTTCAATGCCTCAGCTTCTCAAAAAATAATATACCAGCCATAAAGGCGAACAGAAAAATCTGTCACTGCTGAACAATGTTACATTCATACAACTGTCATCCATTTAGTTTATCAAGCAAAAACCACAGGAAGAATAATCATCTAATATAAGTTAGACTACTAAATTACAGCTCCATTTATATCTGCTATACATTTAGCTGAAGAAGTTAAAAAAAGATCTCTTGCAGTGAAAAACATACCATAAAAAACCACAACGTGCCTGATACAACTGCTTAACTTCACTTGAGCCATGGCATATTTCAATCATAACAACAGGCTGTGATTAGGGCAGACAACTGAGATATCCACTAAAGGTTCTGAAGAGCTCTTTGCTTTACAAGGTTCCATAAGGAATGGCCCCAGAGTCCTGTGCAGGCATGAGTGCTACAGCATCCTTGTAGAAAAACTTACCTTTACCCAAATACACACACAGCCAAAAAAAAAACCCATTAAAAACTTAAAATTTCATTTTACATCTGAAGACCTCGTTGTCTTTTTCCTTTGCACTTGCAGACAATGACATCCTCACTCATGCCAACACCTCTGTACTACGAACATCCTTAGCAGTAGTCTGAATACAAGGTTACGTAAACCTAATTTAACCCTCTAGAAGCAGGAAGGGGAGCAAAATGCAGATTACAACATAGATGTAAGGTTTGTCAGTAAAAGGGGAAAACCAAAACCAAACGGAAGTATGGAAACCCAAATAACAAATAATCGATAAAGGTCCATCTTGATAAGGCCTCTGCCTCTACAGGTGGGTTAAAATGGCTCATATTATGTAGCAGCATCTCTCCAACGAGGTAATCTGCCCCATTCACCTAACAGATTGATATTTATCAAGCTTTTTAATTTTTTATGTTTGGGATATGAGAGAGTTGCAATTCATTACCCTTATTTAGGTATCTAAGGCACACATTGACCCATCTTGCTGTCCCAAACAAGCATTTCTCCTCTCTATCTTAACAAAAGAAATAATTGAAAATCCTGAACACAACTTGATAACAGTTGAAATAAATTTTAAAAACTCCAACATCCAGGAATAATTTATATTATTCCTCTACTGACCTATCATATATAGTAAGTGGCATGAGCAAACCTAGGGGAAGAAGTGAAAGCCACTTCCCAACAAAGGAATCATAAGGTATGAACATGAGTTATGAAGCTCTTAACAAAATCACTCAGTAACTCAAGGTCAGCACATCCAGAGTTGTGCACAGTTCCATGTCTCTCAAAAATAAAGCATTTTTAGAGTGACTCATACAATCACAGGGTCCCAACTGCAATTCTTAACTCTGCTGTGTAGAATGGATGCTACCACAGTAAGGCTGGAAGAAATATATCCAGCACAAAGGAAGACATAACCCTCACTTTGTGAACAGCTGTAAATTTCTGCAATTCCAGGCCCTGGATATTGTGCTATTGTCTGGTAACGCCAGATCCCCACCTGGCCAAAGCTTTAAGTTATAGAGTCTTTGCTAGACTGAACCAATCTAATCAAAATAGATGTGAAGGCTTTTAAAATAAAAACAATATACAAGGGGTTGGTGGGCTATTAATCAGAATAATTACCATTTTAAGGAGGGAGAACTAGCCAAACCAGGGCAGGCATTTGTTTCTAAATGTGCTTTCTCCAAGTTTCAGCAAACCCTGCCTAGGCCTCTGTGGTCCAGACAAATCTGCCATGTTCTCTGTGGACTGAGGGGCTGCTCCTCACACCTTTCTGCACTTTTATGTCCATTCACACGAGGCTCCTGCTCCCCTGGCCTCTTACACTCCACTGTCCCTCTCTCCCTGGAACCAGATCAGTTATCATCCAAGGCAAAGATGAGTTTTCTCCCTCCTGTGAAATCACTCCTCTCCATTGATTCAGCCAAAACGCTTCTTAAACTAGTGAGAGAAATTGAAATAGATAAAATAGACGTCATCTGTCATACAGTGTTGAAACCTTTCAGTCTGTGGATATGAATTTGTCCAGGAAAGCCTTGATCTCTAAACCAGTCTTCCTGCTGAGGAGGGATTGTCTGCCTGAGCCAGTTAAGGACTAACTCATCCTGTTCACAGCCTGCTCCAGACAGTCCTCCTTTCCCTGGTGAGTGAGAACAAGCTCAAGACTGCAAATAGGCTCTGCACAACCAAGTCAGCCTCTCCCACCACGAAGTTAAGCCAGTGGGAAGGGACTGCTGTCCTCAGCCCTTTGTGGCTGCTGCAAAGCATCAGGTATAAATACCTCATCCTGCTGCTGCAAGCATGAATTTTGCTTCTCCTGCAGTTCTTGCCCCGGCCCTTCATCTCAGGACACTGCTCATATATGGCTCAGTCTGTTTCCAAAATCTTCTAAAAACCTTGCTTTATTAAATCTCCAAGGCACTGTTATAAACCTAACAGAAATAGCACTTAGTCATGCTGCCTATTTTCCCCTCTACTTTACCTCAGAGGTACAGACTTTCACCTGTCAAAAGTGCTGTTGAATTTGCTGCTAGCACTGTGAGAAGTCTCTTATTATTATTATTATTCTGTAAAGGCTGACTGCCTGCAGGCTGCCTAAGGGCTAGAGTGTTGGGTTGCCTGGGTTACCCTTTCTTCCAAAACACAGATAATACAGAAGAAGATTGTGAAAGAAGTGATAAATATTTTTAGTAGAATTAAAAGTGAACACTCAGGGCTTTAAGAAAATATTTTGCCTTGAGGTGCATGCAAGTATTAATGTTGCTGCTAAACGCTCTTTACTCAAATTGGAGCAAATGGCCTGTTATGAATTGCAAATAGAAGAAATCCTTGCAGGAACCCTTCTGTTCTACCCCTCTTTGAGAAGCAGCAAGTGTCCATGGGGTGGACACTGATCTGCTGCTGCTGCCCTGCATCCATGGCAGCACGGCACCACATGTGATGGAAACACTTCCTGACAAACCAGCAAATCACACGCCAAGCCCCACTGCGTGCACGCGCATTTGTGCCCACACACTGAACACCACAGGGCTGGATCAATAGGACTGCGCCCTGCTAGAAAACAGTTTGAGAGCCAGTCACCCATAGGGAACCCCACAACCACCAAGTGATTCCCTGTTCACTTTGTATCCCGTTTCAATCAATAGCCAGAAATTTCCAAAAGCATTAATCCATTTGGATGGCAGGCGCAACACTAGTCAATACGTAGGTTGATGCATAAGTTTCAATGGACAGAGGCATTTCACCTTGAACTGTACACACCAAGTCCATCATGCCCAGAGCAAGAGGTGAAAAAATGATGGTAGCTTAGCTCTTGGCTGAGGTTTTATTCTATTTAACCTGTAAACAGACAAAACTACTTGGGAAAACATATACACTAAGTTAATGGACGCGTTCCACTCTGCAGCTTTGACTATTTTCATGCCTACTGTTAGAAAGGCAATTTGATTGTGGGACAAAAGTTTGCCAGCTGTCACATAGGTAAAAAAAGGGGTTTTTTTTCCCCTGAACCTTCAGTCTTCTCTATGCTTGTAATATTACAGTCTTTAATTATACAATTACAGATTTTATATTTTTTTTATTAGCTGCTAACTCATTTTCCAGTGGGAACGATATTGTCTTGGAATAAATTAGAGCTGTGTAGCAATAAAAGACATATCAACAGCATTCTTTCCTATTAAGGATTATGGCTATTCCTGTTGAAAATGATGATTACAAGCAAAAAGAAATTGTAAAACTGAAAAGAAGAAAGAAAAAGATGACTACAGTTAAAGTAGGTCTCAGGAACTGGATTCTTTGATTAGATACTGTTGCATAAAGTTAGGAAAGTCCCTGAAATAAACTGGAAAAAATTATCACTATTTCTTCATTTGATTTGTGGCCAAACCTTAATGTCCAGCTACTGAATAGTCTCATCAGGAAACTGTGTTAATGCCACCTGATTTCTGATCGATATATTGGGTGTTTAACAATACAAAGTACACTGAGATGTGGTCATATTTTCAGTGATTCAAAGTGTTGCCCATTGGCTTTCAGTCTTATCACCTCATAATTGACACAAAACACCAGTAATTATACTACTTTAACTTAAAAATTTGTTGTAAAAAAGAAATAATTTTTTTTCAGTCAGATATTAGAAATACCACACGTAGTAGTAAAGAAAAAAAATCCAGAAAAAAATTGGAATTCCACCTTCAGAGCAGGATTTGAACAGCAGCCTAGAAACAGAAATGAATATCTGGAACTAGAAAGAAAAAACAAGAATGACAAATGGCTGCTTCTTAAAGCTATTTTGTACCTCAAGTGAGGCAAAAGAGAAAAGTACACACTACTTCAAAAGACTTCAGAATGCAAACATTTAAGGAAGCCTAAAGCCTTTTGAATACTCAAATTTGCATGCCAAGTACAACATTAATATTCTTTCCCTTGATTCTGAGATTCAATAATACCATTCCCAGTGGAAAAGAGATGGCATCTGACTGCAGGAATTTCTGTTACTTTGAGTAGCAATTACCTGTCACCACTTTACACAGATAGTAACAAGGCAGCATTTTCTTCTGTTGCATGTTCAGCAAAACATGTAGTGCCTGTACTCTGGATGTCCAGGTACAAAAATACCTTCTTCCTTTGTCAAATTAGTCTTGTCTGTGCTCCTTAGTGCCATTTTGACGTGGTGGTGGAGGGTGGTAGCTGAGCTGCCCTTGAAACAGGATGATGTTTCTTGTAAATTCATCCAAGAGTCGAAGTTTTAATAGATTAATTAAACTTGTCAAACTCTTTAAAAGCATTTTTCCCCAAAGAAATTTATCACCTATGAAGTAATGAGCTAAAGTGCAATAGCTAATTACCTGCAGAACATCAGAAGCACAGAGCCTTTCACTGTAGGGTTATCCTGTTGCATTAGCCTATGAATCTGAAAAATAACCCATCATAATGTAGGAGAAGCATCAAGAAGATCTTAAAATAAGACTCCATAATACTCCTCCAAAAACAGTCGTACTATAAGTTTTAGAGAAACTAAATTTCTAATAGTATAACCATGCCTAATTTCATTTTATCTAAATTTTGTTGCCAATAAGCATCCTTCTGTTGATAGCCTTCAAGTCTGTCTACGTACAGTAGATGTACAGAAGGGCAAATGATATGTCCACATCTCCTGCACTCGGTTCCAGCTTTAGATCCCTGTGAGGAACAACAAGCCATTTGATTTCTGAACATATTCATTGCTACTTTTTCTTTTTACATCTTTCCGTAAAGAAAACTTGATCAATGGAAATCTAAACATAGCCAGACTACATGCTTGGGGTATGTTTCAGCTATAAGATCTTCCCCCTCACACAAACACACAGAAAAAAAACAAACAAAAAAAAAAACGAAAAACCACCAAACCAGAAAACCTCCAAAATTGAAAAACTGTCTAAAAAACACTAACAAAAAAATCTCAAACCAAGTGGTCTTACTGGCTGAGTAAATGCATTTAAACCAACCACGCTATTTCAGTGACTGGTGTAGTCCACGCTGTTGGGATGTCTGCATGGAATACACACCTAAGCCTTCCTCTCATGAAGTTATTTAGGATTAGCACATGTTTAAGGAATCAACAGGTTTAAAGGTAAAAGGATCTATAAAGTGCATCTTTATACCGAATTGGTTAAAGAAAAAAAAAAATCAAGGATTATATGCAGAGATGGCCTGTTTCTCATTAAATGTAACACTAGACAAAATGTAGGGGTGGCATTGTAAGAACATCTGTCACTTTTCATATTTTCGCTTTTACATAAACTAGCATTCAAATGAAAATTAAATATATTAGCAATTTTATTAACTTCATATTTAGTAACTGTGTCAAAAGTGCTTTTTTTCCTCTCAGGGATACTTTAGAGATTCTCAACCTATTCATGCTACCGATACACATTTTACATGGTCTAATAAAAAAAAAAAAAAACCTGTTTCTGAAGCAGCTGCTTCATTTTTCATATGTCCCTACATTTCTGATTTCACTAGTACCAAGCTATTGCCAAGAAAAATATTAAATTTTCATACAAACTTCTGCTCTGCATTGTAAAACGTACTTGTGGGAGATATACATTTTAGTTAGCAATATTTTACCCAGTATCCTCTGCACAAAAGAAATGTTTGAACAACACATTTTCTTAGCATTCCTTTCAGATCTACTGATATTTCCTAGAGTGCTGTTGTTAGTATCCATTGTATTTTTCTATCCTATAAGTTTGCTCATGCTTTGCTACGTAGTAGCAAGTTTTCCACATTGTTTAAGCTCCAAACCAATTTTTTTTCCTAGAAAAAAAAGCCTTTAAAATCGCTTCCTTATGAGGATAGATTGCTGTCAATGGCAAGGAAAAAAAGCACAGGTTGTATTGCTGAGCCAGCTTTAAGTGCAGCAGGTTAAAGAAGCTCTAATATCAACACTGAGGAACCACATGCTTAATTAAAAGTGTAATCTCGTGCAATACAATTTACTGTAAAATGAGTTTTACTATAGGGTATACACAGCAATATTTACAACTTTTAATACAAAGCAGTTTAACATGATTAGCAAAGGAGATGAAAAGATTTCTGGTCTAGTTCCTCATCAAGAAGAAAGCAGTAGCACCTAAAGCAAGCAGGAACACCAGCATTTCACAAGGAAAGGGTAATTGCTGCACATAACTACTTCAGCAACTAGGAGAATGGTGTTTTGGTGGGGTTATTTTGGTTTTTTGTTTTTTTTTAGTCCCAGGAGACATATGCAGACAATCGGAAAATCAGACCAACGACATGCTACAATATAAATGGGAAGGAAAGGGAAAGCAGCAAATATAGAACTGAAATGGTTAAAATCAAAGATACGTAATCTTAAGATCAATACCACAGGAACAATGGAAGGTTGATATTGGAGTGGTCTCAGTGATTAAGCTCAGTAACTTAGGTGGCTGCACTGTAGTCCCCAGGTCTGTGATTTAATGAAGTCAGCTATGAACAAACTGAGGCTTGAATCAAAAACCCTTCCACGAAAGCCACAAACATCCCATTTCTCTACTTGGTGAGTAGAGAGGCCCTCCCTGCAAAAACTACAAGAAGTTTTTGTATGGCATTCACTCACCAGAAATAGGTATATAGAATAGGATACCATATTTTAATATAAGTTCATGTTCTGAGCAGGTATCAGCTTGGCTTTTCAGCATGAGCAGATTTAAACTGCTGATCCAGTAACAATTCCACGTATTTCTCCAGTGTCTTCTACTACTGCCCCTCACCTATTCTACATACATACTCTGTGAACAAGAAGAACCCCACAAAAGCCAAACCCTGCTTTTCAGGGGGTTTCAGTTCTCCCTTTTGAGCCCCAGGTCTCACAAAAACTTTCAGATACAGTAAGATAACTTCTTTCCTACCTTTCTCCAATAAAAATGATATGAACATGTGAGTTTAGAGTAGCTGCCAGACCAGGTATTTCTATCATTAGGCTAAAATGGCATTACAGCTGTTAAGGACAGGTAGGGAAGATAAAGAAGAAGGCCGGTGGAGTGAAGAGCAAATAATTTATCAGTCAGCTTTCTAGAAACTTGACTTATAATTGAGATCAGGCAACAATGTCCAAAGAGGCTGAAGTAAACATAGGCTGAAACAATGGAGCATGTTGGCAATGCCATTCCTCAGGGTGTGGGTGAAAGAGCCAGTGCACTGTGATTGTACAGAAGACCTTGAAGCGATTCGGTTTCATACAACTTCAGGTTGTTGCTGACATATCAGAAACGCTACTGGAGATAAAAAGGAAAAGAAAAACAAAAAAGCAAGAAAAGTCTATTCACGAGCCACAGCTCATCACAAATGGCTCCTACACGCAAAATGCAAGTATATATCACAGAATTAGAATCAGAATTTAAAGCATGAGAAAAGAGGAATTTTTTTTTTTTTTACATACAACAGCACATTTTCTTGCCTTTTAAGACTTTTTTTCTTCTATGTTGTTTATATGAGAACAAAGTGAGTGGGGCATATTGGCATATTTATTTACTTCACTCTGCATTAATTAAAGGGATTCCCTAAGATTTTTCTTTTTAATCTCTTCTCACAAAGAATGAACAGAAGTAATTTTTTTTTTCAGCCATGCCTGAAAAGTACATGGTCATTTATGCATTTATAAAATGCATTTCAAAGTCTGTCCTGCTTTTACAAGGCGAGAGCCTAATGGGAGAGAGAAGGAGGTCATGAAATAACTGTGCTTTTCCACACAAGTCTGCAGAGACTTGATCTGGCCTCAGCATTCAGAGCTCCAAGTGCACAGAGATTCACCCTTATCAGCATTTCTTGCAGACAATCAAATTCAAATCACCTTTTGTAATTACATTATGAAGTACTGTAACCTATTTCCTTTCTTTCTCTCTCCCCTCCTGCCAACCACACAGAGCTGCCAAAGTGAGCACTTCCTTTATTGGGATTTTGGGATTTTTACGCATTCATAGCTATCAAACCCCTGACGCTTGGCTATCCTTATGGACAGGAACTGCTCCAAGCAGTTTCATCTGGAATCAAAAAGGAAAGTGTGTGCCCAGCTGTGGAAGTTCTGCCTTTAGTCACCACCACTTGCTTTTACTTTGTCTACACACGCCAGGCCCATCTTCACAGGGAATTTTGCAGGACACTATTTCACCGTTTCCAATAAAACCTCAAAGTCAATCTACTTCTACTCTACAACATCTGACAGGTCTCTTCCTCCTAAATAGCTAATGAATCCCATTAATGTGATGAAAATTACAGGGATGATGCGTGTATGCAGAGCTACTTGACATGAACAAGGACAACCAACAGTACCCAGAGAATATGCAGCAGCTGGGATGTGCATAGTTTTATAATTCTCTATTTTATGAACCTTCACCAACAGAATATGCAGACATAACCACTAATATAAGTGTATTTTGCAGCTACAGGTGTACACTGAGCAAACACACAAAGCCAATGCGTCAAGTTATTTACCAAAACCCTCAAATACTAGCTCAAACACAAATTTTTGTGTTAGTTTTTCAGTATGTCTAAAATTCAGTTATACAAGACTAATTTTATTTCAGGCCCCTACACCTGAATTTGAGTATTTAAGTATACAAAATTCTAGATTTTTATTAGTTTTTAAATTCAATTCTAAAAAAACTCAAGAGGGACTTTTCACAAGGGTGTATATAGTGATAGGACAAGGGGGAAGAGCAGTTAGCTGAAGGAGGGTAGGTTTAAATCAGCTACTAGGAAGAAATTCCCTGCTGTGTGGGTGGCGAGGCACTGTAAGAGGTTGTCCAGAGAAGCTGTGGACTCATTCCTGGAAGTGTTCAAGGCCAGGCTGGATGCGACTCTGAGCATCCTGGTCTAGTGGAAGGTGTCCCTGCCCATGATGCAGAGATTTTGGAACTAGATGAGCTTTAAGGTCCCTTCCAACTCAGACCAGGCCATGACTCTATAGAAACAGATTAGAAGATCCTAACTTTAATTCCTGCCTCGGTGATAACTTTTCTATCAAAACAAAGAAGTAATTTTCAAGCAGCAAGTAGGAGTCAAACCCATTTACTGAAACTGCCTTGCCTATCACCCGTTCTCCATGAAGCTGATGATCATATAAGTATTACTTTGTAAATAACTTATAAACTAGCAAAAACCCCTCCAAAACTACCCCTGAAAACAATAAAAGGCATCCAGATTTTTCTTGTAATGGATGTGGATATTTCTAACACGCAATTCATGATATTACCTTTGAGGTATACACCTAGATAATGAATATTCTTGTAAAACACAATATAAAATATACAATGCATATAATTGTAATTATGATACGATTTTATATTTGCTATAGTATAGTTATGTAATATAGATTTTACTTCATGCAGATCTGTGGGGGTTTTCTTTGCATATATTTATAAATAAATGCCTTCTAAGAGCAGCAACTGAGCCAAGAAAAGACTGTTTTTTAGGAGGTCTAACCGCAGGATTTGTTATCATTTAAATACGTGCTCTAACACACTTACTGTTTTGTGCTACGTTTAACACGATTAAGTGATCATACAATCTTTCATCTCAGCTCTTTATTGGAAATCTCACGACAAGCCTCTTTCTTGCCAAAACATGGTCCCATGCTTCATGCATGATGCTAATTCCAGCTGAATGAATAAATCTGTTTACGTAGGCATAGCAGGAAAAGTGCTGTCCATCAACTAAAGGATTCCCCAAGGAACACCTTTGTTTTCTTCCTGGACTTCTATCATTATTCTAAACTGTTGCAACTCTGCACCAAAAGCCTAGAATATGAAGTTCTAAGGCATCCTTGAGGCTTTTTATAGAATGGATAGAATTGGAAATATTGTTAGTTTTACAGTCAAGGAGTCAAAAATCAAAGCACCTTATAAAAGGCACCCAGTTTTATAAGTATTAACTACAAAGCAACTTTTCTTTTTAAAACATTTCTAAATGAAGACTAGCAGGTGGAAAGACTAGCAATGCAAGTGGACTGAACCCAGAGAGCTTCAGAGTACAGCTGAATAATGCACTTTCTAAATGTGAGAATAATGCAAGCCTCCCCACATGTGGATGTGTGCCAGCTCCTAAGTTACACCAAGAAGCAGCATAGGTGGGAACAGGACTCCATTTTTCAGTTTCTCGTGCCTGCAGAAAAGAAATTCTACAACTATGACACCAGGAAGTAATTCATCACTTTTAGTGTGTCTCTAGCTAATACATCTTCTAAACCAGTTTCTACCCAAAAGCACTATAGCCCTCCCTTGACTGTACCTGTACTTGCAGAGACAAAGTGAGATCTTCAGTTTCTAGGCTGGATACAAGAATTTGTCAAGTCTGGTCTCTTGCTGTATATTACATTCTGTTTATTTATTGATTTTTATGCCAGTATGTTTAAAGGTTCAGATGCACCATTAAGTTACACAGGAATGCATGGGTGCAGCCACACTGAGGTCTGTGGAAAAAGTAACACTGGCAATCAGCATCAGCCAGGGAATTTGTCAGCACACTTCAATGTGGACATCAGTTGCAGATAAATGATAGTTAAATGTCTTTCACACTCCCAACACAAGTGATACTAGGAGCTGAGCTAAGCAACTCTTTTGTTCTGTGAAGTAAAAGCAGGGTAAATACTATGCTGTGCCCTGTGAAGGTAAAATTCAGGTTAGTGTAAATCCTCTTCAGCTGGTCCTAGCTTAGACTTTGATTCTAACACAAGATCTAAACACAAGACTCCCTTTTTCAGGGTTGAGCCTAAACTAATGCGCTGAAAAAATAGCCCACGCTGTTAAAAGTCAGTTCACCTACTCACTTTTAATGAAGGTAAAGTGCATTTAAACTTGGATATCAGGCATTCAAGTACAATTTCCTAATCTATAATAATTAATTTATTCAGGGTGCATTTTCAGTATAGTTACCTGAAAAATGGATTCCAGGCGCTGCTGGAATATTCACTTGCTATACAAATGAGCACTACAAGCATTCAGAAAAAAACCAGATAGTCTGATGATTTTAGCAGCCTGTTTAGAAGACAGATCCCATTCCCAGTGAGCATGCTCGCTTCCAGACTACTGCATAAAGGGCAATGGCCCAGCAGCTTCTCAACTCTTCTTGTGTACCAGGCTGAGACTGCTCATCTGCCAAGAATAAATTTAGTTAAAACCCAAACCATTTTACATCTGCTACAGTTTGGACCATACTTTTTCATATTCAGTCTTGCGTAAATAAAAATATAACTAAAAAAAAAAACGCCAACAAAACGCAAAAGAGATTTTTGTTGCTGTTGTGTGTTTCGAGGTATTTTTGCTGGTGGGAGGTTTTTTGCTTTTGTGTTTGGGCTTGTTTGCATTTGGGGTTTGTTTGTCTTCCTCCCAATTGTATGAATTGTATGCTAGATCTCTGAATCCATCTTCACATACCTATCAACTAGAACAAAACAAAGCTCTAACGTCAATGAAGGAAATGTTTAGAAGCAGCTATATCAGAAATAGCTGTGGCTGGTATTCTGGCCTCGCTTTGGATAAATTCTCTTTTTCTGAAAAGCAGGCATGGCACTAGGATACATCCTGTTATTTTCAGCTTTTTCTGCAATCTGAGCAGACCTCCTGGTATCACTCATTTGCCAGGCTATAAACCTCTAGGTTCTTTTAACATGTTTCCTGCTAACATTTTGGAGAACTCTTCAAAGTCAGTTTCTTTTTCAAGTTATTTTTCCATCCTTTACTATTATATTTTTTAATTAAATGAATTATATTAATCAGAGCTATAAAGTGTTCTTTGAAGAGTTTTATGACCTCTTCAATCATCAAATTATGTTCTTCATTTAACAGCAAGGTTTCTCCCAATAGTCTTACATTCTTATATTATTCTTGCTGTTAAAGTGTTTGTTAAACAATGTTTGCAGCCTATGTCCCCAAAATTTCTCTCAACAAACTAGTGCCTAGGCTGCATCAATTGTACTGTGCTTTTCTAGAAATCCTTTTTCCTTTTTTTATCTTGAGGACCTAGGAGGGAGAAAAGTGCCCAAGGTTGAACATACGGATTTTCCCTGCATCAAACCATTCATAACCTCAAACCCAAGAAGCACATGACGCAAAACTCTGTGGTACAAGAAGCAATTCCTCCGAACATTTTGCAACAGACTATTTCCCTGGGGTCTGTTTCAGAAGGCAAATCAAAACTTTTCTCCATGTCTCTGAAAGTCACCTTGAGCAGGCCTCAAGCTGGATAATAGCATTCCCCTCGATTACTGCTGCTCCTCCGCTTTTCTTCAGCCCCTGCTACCACCTGTCTCTGCCAATACTCCACTGAGATTTTGACTCATGTCATTTTTGTTCCCTTTTCCTACACCTGGGTCCTGATTTTTAACTCACTTGCTTAACTTTGTAAGGCACTTCCAGATACATTTGATCTGGAACACAGTGGTACTTAAGGGGTTGGATATTGTTGGTTTATTTAAGGTTGGGTTTTTGTGGCTTTTTAAACTGGTCTTGTTTGGCTGGTTTTTTTTGTTTTCTTTGAGGTATTTTTCGGTGGGGTTTTGTTGCTAGTATTGGTGTTTGGTTTTCTAGCAGATTAAGTTACAAAACAGAATGGTATCTCACCTGAGGCCTCAAGTCCAGAAAAGCACAACAGTTGCCTGCCATCCATACGGATCCAACCTGTCTAAACAAGCACCAGGAGAGCGCCGTTTCCACTGCTTCCTGATGCACAGGTGTTGGAATCAAAACAATCCAAGCCCCCTTTCTGTGACACAGTTGCCTACAGAGTTATTTCCCATTTGATTTTCAAATGAAAGTCACATTAAGTGACAGATAGCAAAACATAGCATGGTATCGTCACCTGGTTCCATTTTAAAAATTTTGAATTTACAAAGAATTAAGAATGAAATTTAGGAGTGAAAATATATATCCTAGAAAACAAAAGGGCTTGTGAACTCCTGAAGACAGAAAAACCATTGAATATACGGTATTTAAAAGCATTATTCATTTCATAAGATTACATTTGCAAGTATAATTCAAGGTTCAGGGAAAGCACTAAACAGAATATGTCAAAATCAAGCTACAACATTTAAAAACTTCAGATACATTCTTCTTATTTACTTGAACCATTTCCAAATGCCAAATTGTTTGGCAAATTTAACGAAGATTCAATATCCCTAAATTTAAAATTGAGTTTGCCCTAGAAATCCTTAAAAGTTCCTCCAACTTTAAAGAACTTCTTCAGTCTTTCGTGATGAGCTTTTGAACAGGAAGGAATCTTGCACCAAGCCACTCTAGGATGAGTCAGAAGGGAGTCACCCTATACTTCAAATAACAGCTCATTTTTCCTTCACCAAGGCTGAAACAACACTTATCTGATGGAGCAGCACGCACCACTCTGCCTCAGTCTGTCAGGATAACCTTCAAATATATTTTTACATTCAGAAAGACTGAATTACCCTGTTTTTTCGGGCAATCGAAAGATTTCAACTTAGTTAATATTAACAATTTCAGTAATGCCCGTAATATAATTTCAGAATCCTCTGTAATTGCTTTTTTTTGTAAGGATCTGATAAATATTTTTAATTTTCAGATTTCAAAGTTAGTCAGCTTCCCCAGAATACCACCTTTTTGGATGTCTTTGTCCCAACACACTGACACCAAGCACTTAAACACAAAGAAGCAATTGTGCTCCCTGAAACAAGGAAATCTAAACCCTGTGAGAATGAGACTTCATCTTCTGCATAATTTACTTGTAATGTGAAAAATGCAATTAAAAAAAGCAACATCTTTTCCAACTCAAGTTAGAACTGACTTCATATGACAGAAAAACACCATAAATAATATTTCACAGAGCAGTACAAAGTCTATTCCTTCCTATTCGAAGTACTAAATTATGAAAGCAAGGGTCTTGGTTTAAGACAATTTAAGGGGGACACTCTAAATCGAGTTACCTACCCTTTAGTTCAACCAATCCCTTTCCATCAATAAGGAAAAAGGAATCCAAGTAGATATAAGTAAAAAAATAACAGTTTACTATAAAAAAAAAAAGAAATAGCAATGGTCAAAAAATAACAGTAAACTGTTAGATTCAAATTAAATATTATTAGCTCCATAGGAAAAAAGGGAACAATGGTGGAGCGACTCAGTCAAGGGCTAGAATGCCACTGACTCTGCCACCGGTTCCATTTTCCGGCCACAGGCTCTTAAGGAGAGACCAACAATTTAGGGCCCATGTAGATATGGAATGCAACAACATTTTGGGGTACCCAGGATGGCAAACATCCCCCGAGCCCACGTCTGCCGTTCAACTGTGTCCGTGGAGCCTGTTGTTCCCCCAAAAAGGGATCTGCTGTTTCATAGCCATGACAGAACGCACGGTGTACTTGGCAATGAGGGTGCTGAGCGACGACACCTCGCAAATTTAGCTGTGCTAGAGAAAGACATTATCGCCTTCAGCTGTCTTTTTTTGCCACCCTTCTGCAAGAGGTTGCTGCCCCCACAGCACAAGCCAGGGGAAGAGAGCACACTGCTCGCCTTGCCCACACACGGGTGCAAAACCTGGAGCTGCTGCCAGCTCCCACTCACGAGCGTCTCAAAACTCCAAAATCTGCACCGCAGCGCAAGAGGTGCAGAGCCAGCTCCCCTCAGAGCTTGGGGGATGCTGAGCTGTCCCTGACACCGTTGCTGGTGTAGCTGTCTCTAGCCTGTGGATCAGCTGCCTGCTGACAACTTGCAAGGGCAAAGGGAGACAAGTTTTAACACATCTTCCACCCGCAGGCCTTCTTCATGAAACAGGAATTTAAGAACTTTCTGTTTCTCTGAACATCCTTCAGCTAAACACTTCTTCTTGTAACAGGTCATGTCAGCAAGAAGGCAAGATAGAGGAATTTTAAGGCTAGTAACTTTTCAACATACATCAGCATTTACATGAGTATTTCCTTAGCACCAAATAAAGCCTAATGAAATCAGAGCTAATAAAATCTGAGTTTCATTTGTTATCCTCAAAACCCCAGCAGTCTTCCCCTATTATATTATACTATGCAATACTCTAAATATGATATAGTATATGCTACTACAACAGTCTGTACCTGATAAAAAGACACGTCTGTAAATATATTAGAACATTCTTTGTGAGTTTATAATGAGAACTAAAAACTAAGTTTCACCATTGTTACTTAAATTTTAAAGACCTCTGTCACTGTTCCTGCTCAAATAGATTTCATTAAACTGGAGCAAGGTCAGCTGCTGCATGAAATATGCAGTTGAGCTTCCTCTAAAATAATATTTATCACAAAAAGAAAACTTGAATGAAGACTTATTTACAAGATATCTTGTCAAATATGTATGTGATATTAAAGAAGCACTGTAGCATATACTTAATTAGTGACTGTTTAACAACAAACAGATTTAGTCACTCCAATTTTGCAGCTGGGTTTTTCAATAACTTTCCTCCTGGCTGACCTGCCCTGTTCCCTACACACACACACAAACAGTATCAACAGCAGAGCAATGGCTATGAGTTAGGTGGCTACTTATTTATTGTCCTTAACTATTCACAAATGCAATAACAGCATGGACACATCAAAGGGGAATAAAACAGATTTTTCATAAATATCTGGTTTTTGTCCCTTTAAAAATATTCTCCCTCTCTTCCTGAAAGAACACGTTTGTAGATCAGTTTTTAATAAGACATTGTAGCTAGCTGATTGGATCCTTCCAGCAGCCAAGAGACCGTATCTGCAAGAGATTCCCCTGAAGCTCATTTTGAAATTGAAAATATTTACTATAGAATTGACGTAATATCATGGGGTTGAGAGCAAAGATTTATCTGTTATCTCCAGTGGATGCAATCCTAAGTAGACCTTTATTTATTTCACATCAGTCACGTTGCTTTATCACTGCGAGAGATGCAGAATAAACTTTTTAAAAAGGTCTCAAGTCCCTCACCCATCAACCACGCTTTCAAGAAAGCGGTCTAGTACATACACACCTATATATCAGCTAAAAATGTATTGTTCTTGTCTAGCAAGTTTGAGACTGACTAGTCTCAAATTCTCATTTGGAGATGGAGGAATGGGATTTTCCTGCTGTTCATACAGAGATGAGACAGAGAAATGTACCACACGTAACTAAAAAAGCTCCAACACGCAGCGTGAAGACCCAGATCTGCTAATAGACAGGGAGAGGGAGGCATAACTGCCTTTTTCCAGGCTGTGACTCCTTGGCAGCCACAGGCAGGCTCCCAGCCGCTACTGTGATGCTGCTTTCTGTCCCTGGCACTTCTCCGTGAGGAGCTCTTTGAGTCTGCTAAGCCAAGCTACTGACACAAAACTGTAAGTTCAGGTTTGCTTTCTGCTCACTCAGTGAACTGAAATGGCTTATTCAGAGTCAAAGAGGACAGAGTGAAAGGAGCAGAGGCTGCGTTAAAGGTCAGTGTCTATTCCTGGCGTGTGCCATTCGTGGGGTGATGGTCACATCCTAAGCAAGCACAGACAGTGAGGGGTGACACAGGATGGGAGGAGCTCATGGCACAGCACACATGACATAATGCACCCCAGCATTGCTGCTCCTCACATATGCTTTTGCTTCAGATTTCTTCTTGTTACATTGTCTTGTTTTCTTTGGAAAAAAAAAAAAAACCAACAAAAAACCACAAACAAACAAACAAAAATTCAGGTGCAAAACTTCAGCAGCTTACCTTACTTCATAATATGACCTCCTAATCTGATGCTCAAGGCACAGCACAATAGATTTTTTAAAATAGTATGTAGGTAGTGTAAGTAGATGGTCCAAGAGTTTACTATTAGTGTATCTTAGGGCTTTGGGGCTTTTTTTCCCCTCTTACTGTAAATGCCTTTGGTTCCAGTATTTTTCAAAATTTTGCTAGGCATGGAAGAACACACACCTAAAAGAAATTAGTTAAAAACATAGATACCATCTCCCCACAGACTTCAGAGATGTTGTGTTCAGCATTACTCCCTACAGAGAGGTTACAAATAAATTCACATATATTGCATTTATGATGCATCCATGCACAGCAAGTTTCCTCTACCTCCAGTACTAAAAGGATTACTGTTCCTCAAGAAAAATTATTTTGGAAACCTAAAAAAAGGTTGTGCTGCTTCTGACTCCGACTTCTGTTTGCGGACACCCTGTGTTACCACAAGGAATCCCAAAGAGAAAGCCCTAAAGGATCAAAACAAAATGCTTTTGGACCACACCCACAATAACACAATAACTCCATGCTCACCAGCCCCCTGCAGCATCTCTCGTGGTCACTGCAATGAGGTCCCTGACCCCCAGGCACAGGAGCACCAGCCACGCTGCCCCCAGGACAGCCCCAGGCTGTGCTATCCCCCAGAAATGCTTGGGCATCTCTGGAAAAACATCCAGTGTTTTGAGTTGGAAAGGACCTTAAACCTCATCCAGTTCCAACCCCACTGTGCCATGGACAGGGGCACCTTCCACCAGACCAGGTTACCCAGAGCTACCCACCCAGCCCAGCCTTGAACACCTCCAGGGATGGAGCCTGGATGAAAATCATGCCATGGTTCATCCTGACAGTTAATAAAGTGACCAAATCAAACACCAGTTCTCAAACTATATTTAAACCATATTTTCTGCTAATAAAGACATGTCCTTGGTGCCTGCATACTAACAGCAATTTCCATTTTGGCAAGCTAAGGGGTTGTGGTTTTTTGTTTTTTTGGTTTGTTTTTTTTTTTTCTTCCTGTTCCTCCTCTTAAAATTTAAGAATGCTTTTCCACATTTTACCCATCTTCAAGGCCTGGCATTAAGAGGCAGTACAACTAAAGAGTACCCAGTTAAGTTCCCTCCATATTTTACTTAATTCATTCCAAGTGAGTATGATTCAGGGAGGGCAGGGAAAGCGATAGGACTGAATCTGGTGCTTTTATATGCAGAATAATCCAGGCTTTTATGGTACACAGGAGTGAAAAGCACTAATGTCTCACCAAAACACTGCAAGCTCCTACAGCACTCAGCAGTAAATTCAAGAGCTGATGCACTGGGTGAATTCTATTGCCAACAATTAAAAGCACACCAATAGCTACTTTTAAGTAGGTCCTTCAAAGCAACACACTTGGGCCTCTCAACAATTGCTGGCTTTGATTTCCTGCTGGACACAGCCATAACTGCCATGTGTTATGATCTGATCTAAGGAAATTTTAGAGCCTCCTTTGCTGAAAAGAGAGATCAATATAAAACTACCACCTGAGAAGGTGGTTGCACTACAGATAATGGTAAAGGAGAAACCAAGAGTTCCAAATGGAATTAAAAAACAAGTATTTTGCTAAAATGAGTACTCAGAAAAATTATCAGCGGGCTACAGGGGGAGAACCATTAGGAATTTTTAGTCTTGAATATTTACCCACCCATTGTATTAAGACTATCATTCATGGTCTTTGAGAAACTCCCTGTTCTTAAACAAGTTTGATATTTCTGCTTTGATACCATCAACATATTCTAGAAATTTGAATAGACCATTTGGAAAAATAATTTAAAATAGTAGGGAAAAAAACAGAAGATTAAGACTGTTGATTCTAGTACCAGGTGTGTTACAAAAAGGTATTATTTTCTTGTTGGACATGTCCAGGGGCAGCTCAGTGCTAAAACTCAATCCTCCCCCTAACATTACTCAGCCCAACATCTTTTCCCTCATCAGGCTTATCCTCATCACCATCAATAATAATTTTCTGCACAGCAGAAGTATCGCTAGGCTTGTAATCACTGCCAGGCTCCTCTGGCAGAAAAATCACTCTCTGACTCTAACAGCTTTAGAGAGGCTGTGACAGGCATGCCAGTGATATGTTGACAACCATTTTGAAATGTAAAGAGCTTGTTATGGACATACGCTGAAAGAAAAAGCCATTTACTTTCCTGCTTTAAAAACATTTATTTTTAAAGGAATATTATTCCTAGTTAAGTCAGTTAAAAAAAAACAAAAGTCTTTCCATTTCTAGCAAAAGGAAAGTAGTTGCAGAAAATGATGGAATAGGTTTGTATAGTATTGTAGAAAAATGTGTCTAGAACTAAATGATTTTTTCTTAGTGAGTAATACTGACTTTGTGTTGGGGAGGGAAGTGCACAATGTCGTTTTAAGGAAAAACTATTTGTTTGAGCAGGCTGAGTGGAGTAGGGGATGGATTGCTAACTCTACAACAAAAGAACATTCCCTTGACCAGAGTTTCGGCACTGCCTGGGTCCAGGAGCCAAAACAGATTCAGAGATAGGAACTGAGGAGCATCATGGGTTACAATAGCCACTGTTTCTTTGCATATTTCAGACAGAAGAGGCAAAATAAAGAAGATTTCTATCACAAAGTTGAGATACGTGCCACTACAATATTTTCAGAGTTTGGGAAGGAAACACACATCAGGCTATGAATCCTTTATGTCCCTTCATATTTTGGCTAAAAAAACCCCACCAAAACTGTAATTTCTTCTGAATAAAGTAATAGAAATTATAAAAGCTATGCTAAGGTTTAAGATCTAATTCTGTCCTGTATGCTGAACATTTGCAAATAACCAACCATGAGCCCATACCATCGAAGCCCTTCAGTAACACCACAGGTAATTATTTCTTATTTACCACAGTAGGCAGGTCTTTGCTGAGCACAGAAGAGAGTAACAAGCTTTTGGAGAATAACCACCAGGATAGTTATGGGCTTAGGCAGTGCAAAAACTGTGTAAAAGCTGGGGAAGAGTCAAGTATGAAGGGTCTATCAGAGATATAACCACGGCACAATTCATCTGCATAGCCAAGTACAAGAGGAGAAAGTCTCTCTGTATCTATATATATTTTGAATAGAAGGCAATCTACTACCTTATATAACTTTTCTTGCAAAATATTAAAAAAAACAGATTTCCAAGTTCTCTAAACATAGCCAACCTATGCAATAACAACCTTACCTAAAGATGACCTGAAGATTCTTTAAAAAAAACCTACGAACTATTCTTAAATTCTAGCTTCTTTCATTTCAAAGATACAACTAAGTCCAAGCTAGAAATCTTTTTCCTTTTCTCTCTTTCTTCTCACTTCTTCAATTTTTGGTATCTCAGTGGAAATAGTATTGAACATTCAGAAACTCATTATACCACAATTAAAAAACAGTTTCATTACCTATTTCTCACCATATGTTCAAGTAATTACAATCAGTATTAAAATCTTGTAATTATAGTTTGCAAAAAATTAACTGTATGACAGACACTTCTTTGCCTCATATTTTAGTAATTCTACTTATTAATTATTTGCACTTCTGCAATACCTAAAGGCCATTTCAGTAGGAAAATACGTGTAGTAAGAAGGCAGACCATGAGGGATCTCTCTTTAAAAGTGGGTTGTATTTTTCTTAAATCCATCTCATCTAAGATCAGAGACATCAAGCTGTACAATTACCATAAAGCATTAGGAAAGGGTAAAGTTAGATTCTTATATTTCCATGTTTTGCCACATTTACTTTCAATTAATTCTCAGTTCTCTGACTTTAACACATGATACATTAGAAGGACTTAGACCCTTAAGGCTACTTAAACTGCTCCATTTCTCTCCTGGCCCTTAACTCTGTTGGGATCTTTTTCTCAAATTAAAAGAAAAATGTCCCTCTTCTGCACGCATTTCCCTATTTTTTGTTTTGCTTCTTTAAATTCATGTTATATTTTCTAAGAGTTATAATAAATAAGAGGAAAAAACCCAATTTCCCGAATTTATACCACTTTAGAGTCTCAAGAAACTAAACCTATTCATATATAGCACTGCACTATGCCATATCAACAAAACAAAAGCTTAGCTCCAAGGAAGTTCTAAAATATGCCTACCATTTTACTTTTTCCATAAATAAATGGAATTAACCTTCACAGATTCCCTAGCAGAATCAAGAACTCACTTATCTTTTTGCACTCAAATTACACAGCACTTAAAAAAAAAAATCTTTAATGAAGATGAAGCATCAGTGACCATTGTGAAGTATATGTTTGTTTCTAACGATCAGACTTTTTGCAGAGAAATCCTTATTGACATCTGGATTCAGGTTTCAGTATCTGTTTCATACAGATGTTTTAACTGCTAAGTTGTCATGATGGATGACATGCTTTTAGCAGAAACACAGCACCAATTTGTCCTCAGATTTTCTGATTTTTAGCATAGACAAATTGTTCCAGAGAATGAAATCGCCTTCTATTATGTTTGACAGTATTTCTAATGTTTATCTGATATTCATCCACAGTATCTGTATTTTCCCCCCGATAACTGGTTTAGAAGGGAGTGGTGGTTGTTGTTTTAGTCTTAAATGACAAGGAAGAAATTTCTTTTAAATTTTTTTCTGATATACCAACTTTTCCTGAATTCTTTAGTAAAATTATCTTAACACAAAAGCATAAGAAAGTAATAGCAAAAGTTACCGTAACACCTCTGCCTGGACCAGATGAAATTTCTCTACACTTCAAAAAACGAAGTAGCATTTTCTAATCTGCTTAGTCTTAGAAAATTGTTTCCTGTGCATTGACCACACATTGGCATATTCTTGCACACTCTTTTGTTAATTTTCACCACATTCCCAGCAGACATACTCTTAAAGTTGAATATATACGTATAAGAACGGACATATATAAGGTCCAATCACAACAGAAAGGACCATCACTTCAAAAATTAAGCATCTCCCAAGTTTTCCATTCTGAAATGGAGAAGTTAACAAAACCAAGATGAATTCACCGAACTTTCCAGTACCTCTAAAGACACATTACCACCAAAACTTGTTCTTAATGATATATGATAATTTTTAGTAAAGACCTGATTCTGTAATCCTCCCCAACTCTGAACTCACAGCAGTGCTAGGAAACAATGTCCCTTTTCAGGCTTCACAAAAGATCCCTTGAAAACAGTCTAAAAATTGGAGATCAACTAAAATTTAAATTATACCCTACATATCCAGTATATACGCCTGAAGAGTAAGAAGCAAGATACTCAATCCCTAATAGACACACCTTAAAGACAACAAAGGCAACACATTTAAGAGACACCAAAAGCATTTAGTGCATTGCTTCCAAGATGCAGAATACGTGAGCCTAGTCCTATGGTTATCTTATAATGAACTCCGGTTTCACTCTGAAATTAATAATTATTCACTATACCATGCATTTAGGTTTAAAACCTTCAACATGCATGAGATTTTCTTTTAATTATTTCTTTATTAGGTCTAATTTCATTTTCCCTTTGGAGTAAACTTTAGATGCAGATATGAGCATTCAACACCCCAAAACAGGACCCAGGAGACCTTTCTAAAGCAACGAGCTGCACTAAAATGAGTACCAAAGAGGAACAGCATTCCAGGGAGGAAGACAACAGTGGTAGGGATACAGTATGGAATGGCACAGAATCACCAAATGGCTTTACTCTGAGATGACCCCATGTCAGCATGGTCAGGTCCACTGCAGCTCTCAAACAACTTACATTCATTTCCTGCGGAGAATTTTTCAGGAACCTCAGTGTCTAGGTTTTGACAGACGAAACTCAGTTCCTGAAGTCAAAGACATCTCTGGAAATTGAAGTCTAGCATAAACCTACCACTGCAGCTCCTGGCACTGCAAATGAAACAAAAATAGGGATCTGCCTGAAGGCCCATGTCAGATTCCACTGCTGCAGGGCTTGTCAGCGTTCGAGAACAGAACCTGTGACGGGGACTACGGATATTTTGGGCTTTTCCATCTTCTTGCCCTAAGAAGAACTTGCCCTTCAGATATTCGGTCCTCTTCCTCTCAGACAGCAATAGGATGGTTTTTGGCCTTTGTAGATGGTTATTGGCCTCTTACACAAGAAAAACTGCACAGAAAATCAGAGTGGGAACAGTGGAAAGCATTTGAAAATTGTCCTCCACAGCCAATAGTACCCAGGTCACCATTTCAGTGATACCACAGGGCCAAGGTTACCCGGGTAACTGTGCCAGAAACACCAAATTTGGGTATGGATTTACTAAAACTGGCACCAATGGGGGAAAAGTAGTTATGGATAGGTTGACTGGGGGAAGGACGAAGGAAAATACAAAGGTGCTGAAAAGGAAAGTGAAAAAAAAAATAAGAAACAACAGTACAAATGTCCCTTGTAATCAGGGCTGTCTGACAACAAATGTGGCAGCCCTGTGCTCCATCCCTGCAGATTTAATGAGCGTAATAAACCGAAAATGTTCTGATAATATCACAGGGGCTGAACCCATTTCTGCAGTCAGGAGGAGGATAAGCATGGCTGGAGGAGAAACTTTCCCCTGCAAGCACAAGGCAGCAATCTAGGGGGGCTGATGCAGCATCCCGTTGTCACCTCAACAGGATCAATACCCACAGAATCTACATCTTCTCAGTCATTTCCCAACACACTGCTGTATCCTGTACACTTTTATGTTATACATCTGTTAAAACTCACACTTTGGGAAGGAGAGTGATATTACTGTAGTTAAAGCCATCAAACTGTCACTACAAAAAAAAAGTATAATTAGATTTTCCATTTGATTTCCAGGTCGATTTGACATTCAGAGCATTTTCCTTGCTTTGGCTTATGATGGGATCGCACTATATAGAATTGTCATTCAATGACTGATTAGTGATTTAGTTTCATAATCTTTTATTGGGTTATAGTCAGGAACACAGCATGAATTTTACACTAGCTAATGAAGTATCTGGTCTATTAAAACAAGATTTCAGTTAGGATTTCCAATTTTTTTGGAAATGTACTCTTTTTAAGACTACATGCTTAATTTGCTTTCAATTTATTTTTTCAGTTTACTCTGTAACCAGAGCTACTACCATCTTAAGTACATTACTCCTACATTTATTGGACAATGCATATGACCTGGATCCTACAGTTTGCATATTTTTCCTGATTAAGCATCCATAGACATGAACCATCTTCTGACTCATTTTGCCAAAGATGCAAGGGATTACCTTATTTTCTGTTGCAGACACTCTCCAGGATGACCCTTTCATTGTGGAGTTAACCTAGCTGAATTACCAACCCATTAAATTAAATGAATTGTCAAAGCTGAATCTGAAAATCCCGTACAAAAAGCTATTCATCAAGAGATTTGTAATGCAAGCGAACAATGAGAACTTAAAGTAGCAATATTAAGGTCTGTAAAAGTAGTGCCAATTAGTGCTGTAATATTTCTAATGTCATACTTTTGCAGCTCCTAATAGAGCCATTCATTTAACATGTTCCGTAGGACACGGGCTTAACCTGAAAGCTTTATGGCAAACATCATGAGCTTTGATATAGTTCAGACTGCAATTTTTCCAGTTTGTATTTTCAAAGATTAGCTAATCCTTCTATAAATTGCATGTTCAAATATAGCCCCTTAAGCACATGGACAGAAAACTCCCACAGCTGAATTATCCTTCAATATCCAGCCATAATACATGTAATTCCCACATAGCTCTGTGGTAACTCCAGCAACATGTTAGCTCTCGTTCTTACTGCCTCTCTCCAGAATGGTTCAGCTAGTCCAAATATGCCTTCAAGATCACTTTGTTTTGTTTGAAATGTGGAAGCGACAAGCAAATGGAAGAGAACCCACACCTGTATTGTTGCTCTTGACTTCTTTTCACTTCAGATACCAGAAGTACCTCATCTGCCTTCCCCAGATTTTGTTGCCAGCCTCATCCAAAGACTGTTTTTCTCAGTCCTGCAGGTGTTGGTCTGAAGTCCTCAGCACTCACACAGTGTATCCTGTTGGGAGTCAGCCTCAGGACCTTTAGGATTTGGTCACCGCAACCTTTCCAAGGCCATGGGCAAGGTGATGTTTTCTCATCACAGACACACATGGTACCTGGGAAATGCCACTCTAAGCATCAGTGTTCTCAGCTTCAGGTCTGCTTTCATATCTTTTCGTCCGTCAGGAGACTCAAAGCAGTAGACACCAAGCATTAGAGTACAGTTCTAGCTAACAAAAGACTAGGCTATAGGATTGAGTGCAAAATCCCACTCCTATTGATAACTCACTCTAACACCATGGATGTTTCAAAGAGGTTTTTTAAGAGGAACTGAACCACAAGAGAATAATCTTGAGTCCTGACCATGCTCTGCATATACCTATGCATGGAAATGATGCTAATGATACAAACTACTAATAATTCTCACCGAGTTTACTTTAGTGGCAAAATAGTCCAAAATTTCCTAGAGAAAATTCAGCACAAGTATCAATGGCCCTGTCTTAATGCACTTCAAGGATGATACCCTGTGTGATTGAACACACAGTGAGGAACAACAGGAAAATATTTAAGATTTAATCAGGCCACATTTTCCTTCCTGAGATTAGTTCATTAATCTCTGCATCTCTTCAAAGCTGTCACAACAGGATTTGTCTTCTCAGCTGTTTATTTGTTTAAAGAACAAAGAGAGATATATAAATCATTTTCTTTTTCCCTCCTCCACCCCAAGTTGTCCAGAATATTTATAGGTTCTTCTAGATCAGGTAGTGTGCTATAATCATTGAAGATATGGAAAATAAAGTCATCCTATTAAACTTTTTCCTCTACCTGCCAGTAAACTGTTTTGGTAAGCTCAAAATAAAACCAGAGAAGAAAGAATAAAATGCATTAGTCCACGATATAAACAATGGAAAATTTTGTTTCAAAAATTCTGAGCATTTCAGTAATATTTTTTAGGTTTTTTTCTTTTTCATTCTGAGAAAGAGAAAACATTTAATTTCACATAAGAGAAAAGACAAAGTTTCACACAGAACTCATGAAAACACCCAATACAAATTCCACAAGACTTGTTCTCTGCTGGGTTCCCCAAAGACTTAAACATAAGCTAATGGGATGATTCTGTAAAAATATTAATAGAATAAGTTTTCAAAAAGTCATCAGTCAAAGCAAACTTCCTCCTTCTATTCATATTACAGGAAAATAGTGTACTTGTATTATTTACTATTCCTATAGTTTTTGTTATTAAGCTACCATTTGATTTTTTCTATTTTTTGGTTTGGTTAGTAAACAAAAAAGAAAGAGAAATTATTTTTCATTTCAATAAACTAGTAAAAAACTTGTGACTTTCTGCATAATTTAATATAGAATATTTATAGCTTCAAATGAATTAATCACACAGGCAAATTACAGACATCATTAGTCAATTATGCATACCACCACAGGGCGTGCAAACGTAAGACTCCAATCATACAAGATGTCTTCAAGTGTTACTGAAAAAAGCATTAAAAACCATGGGCTAAAGTCATATTTGTCATGAATATCTGAAATTCCTTGACGTTTACAGTATTTCTCTCCAGTGGAATGAAACAATTTACCCACTTACCTCTAAGCTTTTTGATAATTTCATTTCTAACAAATCTGATCTGTTCGTAGAATGTAAATACAATTAGCTCCTCAAGTACAGATTGTTTGGGGGATTTGGGCACCACAAGCTTTAGCCGTATATTTGATTAAATAATTATTTCCTTCACCTGCTGCACATTCCAGTGCAATGGCAGTCCTTTGGAGAAAAGCAGGTTTTGTGTCAGAAAAGATTCTTTAAGATACCCAATACAACCATGAACTCATGTTTAGATGTGTGTAATTAAAATCTTTATCTAAAGGAAATAATTAAAAGTTTTGTTACTACAACATTAAATTTAAAAGTTACGTACGCAAGTAAAGTTACGTAACTTTGCAGTATCACTACGCTAACTACAAGTGCTGTATTCCACTGTATATAATCAATTGGGGTCAGCAATTCCCCTCTTTGCTTTATGGTGTTAAAATGTCTTTGGGTCACAGCAATAAGATCCAAAAACTGCAGTGCAGAGGTGGCTCATCCGGTTTGGAGCAGGATGGCAGCAGCGTGGCGCAGCAGCACCACACCAGGGCCCAGACCTGAGGCCACTTGCTCTGGTACAGCCTCACACTGACACAAATCTCCTGTTTCTGAGCCTGATTTTGTTGCAGTCAAATGATTTATTTTGGTATCACATGTGCTGGCGTGGGCAGGATGCCCCACTGCAGGTGTCCTGCCACAGCACCTCTCCTCAGAGAGCAGCACCCGTACCTTGCACTCCAACTACAACAGGGCAACAGGGCAGGCAGACTCTCCTAAAGGGCTGGGAACAGCAAGGATGTAGAGACCTTCACAAAGCACATTATAGGCAAGAATAAACTACCTCACAAGCAAGGAAATACAATCAACCTCTGCAAAAAGAAAAGAAATAATGAAACAAAAGCTGTGTTTGGAAGCACAGCAGTATTACAAAAAGGTGATGAAAGAGTAAACTATGACTCACAACTAAATGACACTACAAAACTTACCCTAAATTAACTTTTTTTTTTTTTTTTTGGCCTTGTTACCATCATCTTGATCCTCACAAAACCACAATGAAATCTTTCCTGTCTTTAAGTGATCAAAACACCTGTCCATGGAAAAGGTTGTAGAATCACAGCATCATCAAGGTTAGAAAAGACCTCTAAGATCATCAAGTCTAATTAATGCTGCATCCAAAGACAGAAAACTCACATGAGTAAGCTGAGATAGTCAGGTTGGCACTGGTGCTGATCATCTAAGCTCTGAGACAACACTAATTCTTCATGTTTTTCCTTAAGCTGTTTACATCAATATTTTCATAAATTATGCATCTATTGAGCAACATACTGATTTGTCTTAACTTGTCTGGAGAAAGACAGATCTGTGTTTGTGGAAAATTCCTATAATAGTCTTCTTTTACTTATTCCTCAAATTCTCTCCTGTCACCACAGAAATAATTCATAGTTTTTTAGTGAGGTTAAGGTCAAAACACCACAAAGCCACTCTGTCCTAATTCATTCTCTAGACTACACTTTTAACCTTTTTATTTTGCTTCTACTACTGAAACCCAGATGAGTTTTAAAACAATGATGTGGTCTTCTGTCTGTGGCAACAATATAATTATGTTGAAGCCAAAGCACAGAAACCCTCAATGAGATTAAGTTCGGTTCTGCATTTAATCAGGTTCACAGAGAATAGATTTTTACCATATTTTCTTTTTCTACTCCCTTCTTTGGATAAGTTTACTTTTTCTTTTTTCCCTATTATTTAAATTATCAGCTATTTTTCCAGCCATATCTAAATATAAAAAGACAAAAATCATTAAGTTAGTGGCTGTCTGCCCAGTTCAGCCTTTGTATGAGATGGAATCAGAAAGATTGGTTACACTGTGTGCCTTTGCATCAGCACCTAGAAAAGCAACTAAGCATTACAAGGGAGTTGCATTTCCTTTGGTTACTCCTCTCTGTGCACAGACTCCTTCAGGTGTTTCAGAGTGACCAGACAGAACTGAATGTTTCACATAAACCTGCCACCAGAATGTAACGCTGTGATTCCTGAATTTGAAAACGATACCGCAAAGACAAGATTTCAAAGTTTTTTCCTCTCATTTCGTACATGAGCCAATAAACCAGTTAAACATTAAAAATTAGTCAGCCTAAGTGTGCTGCAAAGGAAGACACTAAATACCACTGCAACAATAAGTGTAAAAAATGAACTTGTTAACCCTGCACATGTGCACCGGCTTAGAGCACAGCTTAAAAAGAGGCTATGTGTAAAAACAAATTAGCATAAGAACTGTGACTTAATTATTTTACAAGGTGTTTTTACATTCGGTATTCAAAATGAGATAAATCTACTAAGGCAGCAAGGAGAAAGGGGGGGATATTTTGCATAATGTTGTACCACTCCAGACTTTAGGGAAAAAAACTACAAAATTACCTGTTTCATATAAATTTTATGAGTTTTGACATGTTTTAGGCACACTTGAAAGCACACAGCTTGGAAATAGCTTTTTGTGACATCCATTCAGAATGGTGGAATTCACTATGAAGACAAAAGTTGCTTTATTACAAAAAAAGAGCATGAACAGATTAACAAGGAAGCTCAACAAGCTAATACTCCAACTTGACAGATCTTACCACACTGACTTTTCTTTAAGCACAATTGTTGAGAGAAAGGAAGAAGGGAATAAGTTCATTGGTTGAGAAAGAAGGAAAAAAAAATTACTAGGGATAGTAAAGTCACTTGGGAAAGGTCCTATAAGGCATCAGATGTCCTTCATATTTGCAATTACAAATTTTTTTTACGAATAAAAAATTCAATTTCAAAATCTACAAGCACATATTTACAGGGAAAGTACCTGCCCTCATATTTCTATAGTTTGTCCTATTAAAAATAAATAATAACCGAATAGTGACATTCTTTCATGTTAAACTCAAGTTAATCTCATCAAAAACGCCACCCTGTCAAATACGTAGGGTTCTATATTGCAAGTTGAAGTATTTGGGAATTTTAGGCTCAGCTTTGGCAATGAAGACCTTGAAGATGCCCCTGCAATACCAGCTTGTGTTTTTGAGCTTGGTGTTTAATTTAGGTGTCGACCAGGAGATGGCAGCAGCTCCCACTGCATTTATTTACAAGGCCGTGAAATCACAGCATATTAAATCCCAAACAAATATGGAGCATATGCAAATTATAAATATGCAATCATAAATCCTACAGATGCTCTTAAAATATAATTCTTCATCAGGGAACTGTATTATATGTGTATTTCTATTTTACTTGCATGGTGATCGTTTGCTTCTGGGTCACCTTCAGAAATGAATTAAAAATTGATGTATTTTCATACGTGGCGGCATATTCTTTGCCAGTCAGAAACCAATGATTTATTCCCTTATTTATAGATTCAGTAATAATACACTGTGGAACACGGAGTGATTTGTGGGTAGTGGTGGATAAAACTTCCAGAGTGTGATTTACTGCTCTAAGGAAACATCCACAAGTCAAGGATAAAGGTAGGATACGAGTCCCAGGTATGAGGGTGTTATCAGTCCAAAGGAACTGGACTGGGGAGCAATGGGGGCAACATAAATGTGCTACTGGAAATAAGGAGCAGAGATCTAAAGAGTGAGGAGACCGAAACACAGGACAAGGGAGGAGTTCTGTAATCTCTCTAAAAGTTAAAAGCTCACATAAATCCCAAAAAGCTGCTTCAAGCCATGACCAGTGTGCAAACGTGTGAACATGAAATACGGTTATTCCACAAAATTGAGCCAGCAGACTTAGTTGTGATTTTATTTTTCCACCTGTCTAGAAAGATTGGCAGCACAGTCCAGTTGGACCAGAAGTATAACTCCAGCTATGTCACAGTAGGAACATGAACCGAACACTGGCAATATTTAATACATCTGTTCCCTTGTGATGGAAGAGCAGGATCATAACTGACCAAAGGTCTTTTCCCTCTCTTAGCCCTAGACAGATAACACTGGCTTCCCTCTCCATGCTGGCTGTTAGAAGGCAAAGAGTTCTGTGGAACAGAGATAAAGCCATCCAGCAAGAAAAATCTGTCTTACAACAATGGTGCAGACCTTCAAAACCCAAAGGCAGCCCCCAGCTCACAGAACAAAGCCTGTTTCCCACTGATTCCCCATGGATAGCACTGCTTTTCCATACTCAAGCGTATGAACTGTGATGATTCTGTCTATGATTGCTCAAAACATGCCTCGGTACCAGCCTCTCACTGAGCTAGATTTGCTCCCATGATATTCAGTGTGTTTTCTTGGTTAGAGCAGCTCTCTCAATGCACCAAATTTATGGATTCTAGGGTGAAAAAAAAACACTCAGGAAAGAACTTTGTTACAAGCTGGATCCTAGAGAACACCAGACTGGAGATTTGTCTGTTACTTACAGAAACAAACAAAAAAGGCAAATTACCAGAGAATCCAGTGTGTAATGTTTCAGTTCCTTCCCTTCTGGCTGGTACAGTCTTTTTGGCTCCTTAATTTAAGACACTACTAACAATATTAATTTAAATGAGAACATAGAAATCAACCTTTAACAACAGAACGGACTCATGTTTTTCAAATTGTAGGCAGCAAGATAATCGTGTCTGGCACAGGTTGAAAGGTTTAGCCACACTTGCAGATAGCATCTGATGAAAAATTATGTCTTCAGGATGACAAATCAGCAGTCACCTGCATTTGCTAAGAGTGCTAGACCTCCAAAAACTGCAGAATAATAAAAAAGAAAAACTTCCACATCCTGCTGTCTAGATTCTTAAAATCTATTTATGCTTAAATCTGAAAGTGCCTAATCTGTCCTACTTGATGAGGCTTAAAGCTTGTCACATTATTTCTTTACTAGTTAAATGCAGCAAACAAATGAAGAGCCTGGTATAGCACAGGCTAGAAAATCATCAATAATCTGACAAGAACAAATTTTTAAGACCTCTTTCTCCAGCCTCAAAAGGAGACACCTCATTATTCTGGCAGAAAGAGAGGCCAAAAGAAGAGACAACAGGCTGACACAGAGTGCAGATAACAGGAGGGTCCTGCTGTGTAGGCAGGTGGGAGCATTCGGAAGAAGGGGCAGAATTTCCAAATTTCACCACTTCTTCGTGTGGAAACATCTGCCAGTCCCTCAGTAAAGCAATGTACATCTCTGTGCCTGTCAGATCTGTCTCAGTTTGTCTGGTCCCCTCCTTGCCACAGGAATTTACGCAGCTACAAAATCTTATGGGGCTTTTACAGGGCACAAACGTCACACGCTTTGTTTTGATGTGTCTCAGATGCAGTGTACTCGGGCCAGTCCATGAATCCTGCTCAGAGCTCCAGGTGGTGGAAGCACAGGCAGACTCAGCCGCAGCTGTGCAACAGGTATCGACCCAGTTACCAGGGAAGGTTAAGCTCACAATTACATATCATGAATCAAAAAGGGGCTTTTGATACCTGCTTTATCACATGAGCTAGAGTTGGCTAGTTTTTCCCAGAATGCCAAAGTTTTTTCTCCCTACGAACAGGGTTTTTTTCCATCTCCCTGCCCTCACATTTGCATAATACTGTAATTTAGAATTATCTTATACACCAACACTGAGAAGAAGTAAGAATTCTGAGAATTTTTGCACTGTTATTTTCTTGCCAGAAATAGAATTTTTAAAGTAAAGCTAATCTTCCATAATGCATTTCACAATGTTCTCATCAGTGGTTTATAATTACATGATTTCTGACACCTGCTGTTATTTGACTTCTGAGGTCAATATTTTCCATTTATAACCCTTTACTGAAATAATCAAACAAAAAATTATGTTCTACTAAAACATTTTGACAGTTTATTAAGCTAAAAAAGTCACTTCAACAGACCCCAAGAAAGACTTTAAAAAGTTCCTCTATTTGTTCACTTGAAGGATTAAATATACTATATTAACATATTCTGAATCTTGACCACTTGATAACAAGAACAATCTGCCACAAATTAGTAATATTAGTAATTGCAGCTGAGGCACAGAAAATTTTGATAGTTTTTAAGTTTGTATTTTTCAAACATAATACTAAACTCTTCTAGTGGATGCAGGTGCTCACCAAAGTCGCTCTGTCACTCCCCTCCTCAGCTGGAAAGGGGAGAAAAGAAATGTAACAAAAGGCTCCTTCTCCAGTCACCATCACAGGCAAAACAAACTCAACTTGGGGAAAAAAAAATTTGAATTTAACACCAGAGTAGGGTAATAAGAAATAAAACCGAATCTTAAAAACACTTCCCCTTTCCTCCCCAGACCTCCTCCTTCCTAGGCTCAATTTCACTCCCAATTTTCTCTGCCTCCTCCTCCCCAGGGGCACAGGTGGACAGAAGGGCCGTGGTCAGTTTGTCACATGCCTCTGCTGCTCCTCCTTCAACATACTATTCCCCTGCTCCAGTGTGGAACCCCTCCCACAGCAGACAGTCCTCCACAAACTTTTTATAATGATATGCAAATATTCAGACTTCTATGTCTGGGCACTTAAAAACTTTAGAATCACAAAAACATATTCTTTAAGTTAAACTTCTGTCTTGAAAACAACACTTTTATTCCATCGTTCTCCTCTCAACAATGGACAAGGATCTTCAGCAGCTTTTGCTTCCAGCACCCTGATGTAAGGAGCCCAGGATCATAGAGATACTCAAATGGAAAAAAATAATTCCACCAAAGCCTTAGGAGATCAATAGCTAGTTGTTTGCTTTCCTTAAGTAAAATGGCAAGTATCTGATTTATTCAAATGGGACAGGTAAGTGATAAGGGAAAATGTTTGTGGTGAAACACGTCGAGATCTTTCTTTGCTGGGAGGCAACTGCAGGTATAAACAAGTGACTCAGCCTCCTGCTAAAAATGCTATTTCCATCCCTGCTTTTCAAAAGGAGCCTTTTGTACAAAATCCACACATCATTCAGCTTTACTGAAATGAAAAATAGATGCCTACTGTCATACAGCTATATTGATTATGAGTGAAAATGTGATCATTTTGCATTAACTTGCCCCACAGCGCTGGAGTTCCATCAAAGCATCAGAAGGAAATTAATGCTTTCATATAGAGCCTAAGAAAAATATGAGATGTTGCTCACTTTGCCCTCTAGACAAAGAGGTATATGCCAGCAGCTGAGAGGTAATAGCTTTCAGAAGAGAACATGAACTCTAGACTTTTATTAAAATCATTATTTAATGTGCAAAAAATAATGAAGCCACAGCCTTGGCATTTAAAACAGCAATTTGTAGTCATTACATCTTAGATCATGAGGCTTATTTTGTAAAAAGCCAGTCTTTCTCAAATTAAAAATTCATCATCAACTCCCACAGATTATGTAGTCCTTTAAATGATGCCATTTCATACAGATTTATTCCAGCTAAACAAAGAGCCAGTAAAGTGGCACACATAAAACATCAATTTCACTGCTCTCTCTCCAGAAAGACCTTTCTACTCCTTAGACTGTTAAGAAATCTCACAGAAGGGTTGACTAATGCATGGATATTTTAGTAATTTCACCTTCCAGGGACATTTTATATATTAATTTGTCATTCTTAAGACCCCCACACTAGATTGAACTGTAAAAAATAACCTTCAACAGAAGGTTTCTTTCTTCTCTTTTCATCCTTAGAATGGCAGTCCGCAAAGTGAACGACAGTAAGAAGACATCAACTAACCTAAGTGATCTCTGTAACTGATGAGCATTTAATTCATTATGAATATTAGATTTTTGATGGAAAAAATAGGCAGTTAAAACTTGTTCTTCTCCAGTAAAAATCCTGTTAAGAACTTGCATAGAAAGATGATGCAGCCCTACACAACTGACAGGTAATTCTGTTTGATTTCCTTTAGGTACAAAGTGATTTTTATTAGATAAATCCTTTGGTCTGACAAGAACTTGCAAGATCACACACCCTATGCCTTACTAGTGGAAGATTTTACTCAGTAACTTGCAGAGGTGTAAATGAGATTTACATGTGTACCAGCAAGAGAACAAAAATGCACTGCACGTTTTCTCTCTTTCCTGCTTCAAGACTTCCTTTAATTGCCCTTTGAGCTATAACAGTGTCAAGAAGTTGGGATGTCTTTTGAAAAGAACATTGAAAGAGTCAGTTCCTCCCACAAATTATTTTGACATATGGACCCTGAATCAGCACGTAACACCACCTGTAATTTAATTTTTGTGTTGAACAGGAACACTGATTTCAAACCCACTCCTCTTTTCAGCAGAAACAATACATTCAAATTAACGTGTTTCAGAGCACGTCCTCTACTGTCTTCCAAATGTCTACTCAAAACACCTCTCCCACAGATGGCAATGCAGCTTTTCCTACACCCTTCGGCAAACTCTACACCTACCAGATAAGATTTTAATTAGGGGCTAAGCAAGTGGCTAACAATGTTTTATCAAGGGACTACAACATTTCATTTGTTTCCAGACTTTCTATTTAACTAAAGGGCTTCCCCTTTAGCTCTATCTGCCAACAGCTCTATCCTAGACTTCCCTCCAGATGCCTGGGGCATAAACTTTCTATTATCCCTAGAGAAAAATTTTTACTCAGGTTTTTGCAGAATCCTATAATGTTGCATGAAACTTCACAGGAGTCCAAAATTACATTGCAAAGCCAACAGAACCCACACTCACTAAACAGTTCTTTCCCTGAGGTTTATGCCAAATGTTGTACTTCCAACTGGAAAATAATTTTTCAATAAAGAGAGAAGAGTGCGGGAATCTGGAATAGAACTGCAGTCAATGCAGCCTGTATGATGTAAAAATATGCTTTGAAACTTGTTCTGCCTAGAAGCAGGCTGGTGTACTTCCCATAACAACCATTTCAGGAAGTTAAAAAGAAAAAGGAAGACCATCTGACAGATAGTTGGCTGAAAAATAATAAAATGAGGTCTCTGATAAGTTCCTATAATCAAATTATGCCAAAGCTTATCCAAAACTAGAGTCTAAAAATCTCCTTGAGATACTTAATGAAATATTCCACTTAAAGGAAAAGTGAAAGTTAAGAAATTTAATCAGTGCTGCCAATTGGGAAGATATAATCTCATGGCTACTCACAGTACTTCAGTTTGAACAATTTCAGAGTGAAGTTGACAGAACCCTGCACAATCTCAGAATGATACTCTACAGGCATCAATGAAATTTATCTCCATGCTTTATTAATTCGTTATGAATATTAGCATCTTTAAAGGAAATAGGAATATCATAATTTGTATTGAAAAAACCAATCATGCAGAAATTATGAAAAGAATCAGTACCTTTATTCAGGAAATGCTATCCTTAAGAGTTCACTTAAAACCTAAAAGTTTCTCTCCGCAGATTGTTCTCAATTATTCTGACACTAGTGGAAGCTTCACCTTCACCTTCCTGTGTTTAACTGCAGAGCTGAAAAAAATATAATGAATATTGACACAATCTGTAGGATAAAAAAGTCTTCTCATGTGGAAGAGCCTGCTGTCTTGCAGGAGAGACTGGCAAGCTTGCCCCACTCTCAGAACAGTTTAGCATGTCCCTTACCCCTCCACCACAATGTTATCAAAAAAATCTTAGAAATCAAAGCACCTCTCCTGAATATATCTAACAGAGTGCTGAATCCTCCAAGATGAGCATCTATTTAAAGATTTTACATGCTGTTCCTCATACACACCTCCTAATTACCTTCAGTTATATCACCACAGACTGAGGCAGGCAGTTGTACAAGAAGGCTGCTGCTCATTTTTTAAAAGAATCATCTTTATACATAATCCAAACAGCAAAGAGATAAAATTTTCCTTTCATACTGCATATGGCTTGTTCAGTATTATTGCTATGGGCTTCAATGTTTAAATTCCAGCAAAATATTAAAAGTCAGGCTCTTTTCACTATAGGAAGATCTATTCTGGAATTTTTAAGCATATAAACATGAAACAGCATTAATAGAGCTGTGGTGTTTCAAAGGAAAAATGAAATTATTTCTGGAGCAATAAAAATGGGTTATTCATTAAAAGTAAAAACACTGCCCTGGTCAGGCAGGTTTTTATTTTCAGTATATTCTTTCTACATCGAGCTCACCTTTTCTCCCCAAGCCCAACAAACATTTGAAATTATTATGTATTCAAGAACAGTGTATTTGCTGAAAGACAGACGAATACTTCTTTAGCTTGAAACTCAATTTGTGGTTGAGTGATTAATGTCATCTAGGTCTTGCAATTACACAAGTTTGGATGTCACCCAGGGGGTTCAGGTTGTCATGCCAGTAGAAGTACCTATATTTCTTCTCAGTTCAGTGCACACCAGGGCATGTTTCCCTAGATGGAGTACAGGCTCCCTCTATAGTTACAGTCTCACAGCCAGCATTGCCTGCACCGACTGCAACACCTTAAATTTAAATTCAAATTCCTGTTTCTTTATGGCAAAGCAAAAAGATGAGCAGCCATTCCTGCATAATTCTCTGTTGTATCACCTGCCTTCCAATTACAACTCTCTGATTCCCATCACAATTACTTTTTCAGAGGTAGTTGCTAAATATAATCCAAAAACATACCACAATAAAAAGTGATTAATCAAACACAGAGCTTATATTTAGTAACTTCGATCAAGTCTTGCTTCACATTAACATTTCAGATGAACCTTTCTTTTATCGCAGCCTCATTAATATTCTGTTAATATCATCAGTCTTAATTAACAAGCAGTACATACCTTTTGTTCTCTTCCCCGTGGTTTATTTTTGCATTTGTGTTTTCACAAAGTGGATAAGATACTATTTGCATCTCTCATTGCAATCATATGAAAACCTGTTACCCCACTAGTCTATTAGTCTGTCCCGGGCCAGGATCCCCAAAAAACAACATCTAGCCACTCTAAACCAGGTGTTTGCTCTGCTGCCAGGCTCTGACTGCGCAGAGCAGCTGTGTTTCTAAGCTCAGGTTGAAATTTACACTGCAGAGTAACCTGCCTTAGCTGGCTGTTTTCCAGAGGGATGAGTTTCCTGCCCACATTTACCCTGCTGACCTCTGCACTTGAAGTTCCCCTTACCATGCCAGGCAGGTGAGCAGAAGTGGTGGATTTACACGTGCTCATGCCAGCTGTGTTTGCAGCGAGCGACATGCAGGGGGACTGCAAGAAACACTGAAGAAAAGTTTTCCT
This sequence comes from Cnemophilus loriae, assembly GCA_013397755.1. Classification (NCBI taxonomy): domain Eukaryota; kingdom Metazoa; phylum Chordata; class Aves; order Passeriformes; family Corvidae; genus Cnemophilus; species Cnemophilus loriae. The sequence continues at coordinate 2,494,891 of VZTF01006540.1, read as the reverse complement.
CATGTATGTCTCATCTGCCCTTTACAGCCTGAGTGCTTCAGTTCACCTTAATGCAAAGTCACACATGCCAGGTTAAACCCCTTCTGACAGTTGTCAGTCTTTGCTCCAAGTGAAAAAATGAAAGCATATACTTAGTTAGGCACAGCTGAAAAGGTGTTTCAGACACAGCTCCCAATTCCTGTGAGCAGGGATGCATGCACCCTGAGGAGAGCCCTGGAGAGAATGTTTTGAACTCCTCCCAGGACAAAGAGATTAGGCCTCTAAATAACTTCCTTGGCTTTGTCCTACAGAGGCTTTAAAGTATTCACATACCATATTACTGGATCTCCGAGAGAAGCTAAAAGCTGTCCTGCACCCAGGAGAAACTTTGATCCCCTCAGCTCCTCTCTCCCTCCCAGCTGGCAGCAGGAGCAGTGTGTTGGACACCTATCAGATTCCCTGCCAATATAAATCTCTGCCCACCCCAATTACCAAGCACCTCTTGCTAAGGCATCTTTCATTTTAGGTGCTGAGGTGGTCAAACACCAAATCACCCAGGAAGCTGGTAAAGAGCCTCTAGGGCCACACCTAAAATAACACCTCCCTCTGCAATGCCTCAGAGCCTTGCAAACCCCACTGACTGCCTCGCAAAAAACTTCCTGTACCACCAAGGCTTTTACCCATTTGCTCTCCTTTGTCAGCTGCCACGTGAGCCAGTAAATCCCTTCCACACACAGTCTCGCTGTTGATATCTGAACAGACTCCTCCTTGCTTGACAGGTTTTTAAAGCTGAAGCACCTTCAGCATCATATCCGTAAGAGACAAGAAGATAACTTAAGGCTCCGCTTAGGTTTGCAGTCCTGCCTGAAATACATGTTTATGAGTAAGACAATTTGCATGGCCTGAATAACCCTCTCAAATGATCTTTCTGTACTTCCAGGAACACCACTGACACAAGCATGTCACGTGCGGACAGAGGAGCAAGTATTAAAAAGTTTTGGAACCCCATCAGTATTTTTAAAGAGAAGACCAAACATAAAAATGAATAAAATTATTTGCAATTGCCATGTCGTTTGCTCCCTCACAATGAAGTAGAACTAATAACATTTAAAACTTCAATTATAGGATCACAGAATGGCCTGGTTTGGAAGGGACCTTAAATATCATCCAGTTACACCCCCTGTGCCATGCACAGGGACACCTTCTACTAAACCAGGTTGCTCAGAGCCCCATCCAAGCCAGCCTTGAACACTTCCAGGGGTGGGGCAAACACAGCTGCTCTAGGAAATACATTCCAGCATCCTCATCCCCCTCACAGCAAAGAATCTTTTCCTCCCTTCAGGCACTGGAAGATCTCAATTAGGTGCTAATAGCTACCCCTGTATTTACTGACTGTGCCCATTTCACTGAAGCCCAGTTACTTTTATTGCATAGTGCAAAAATTAACAAAAGTTGCAAGTTGTCTCTGTTCCAGTCCACCCTCCCACCCAACAAAAATCAAACTCCTTGAAGGTAATCCATTAATTTCTTAGCAATGGTAGGATTTCAACTACTGCAGAATCATAATTCCTTGCAGAAACTGTAAGTATAACCAACTTGCTATTCATATATATTGTAATTACCTTTAAAAGTTATATTGAAATAAAACCTATATACAATACCACTAACAATAATAAATATCAAAGTGAAAAAAAATATGATTTAGGAGTGCTAATGTGGGCGATGGATCATCAGCTACAACAAACACAATAGCTAATGCAATCAGTTGAATTTTATAACCATCATCCATGAGACATCATCAAATAATCACCAAAAAAAACTTAGGGTATGACCATAAGACTATATTCACTTTTATGGCAAAATCTCTAATGAAAAAAAAAAAAAAGCAAAAAAGATTTACAACTGGCATCCGGGTATTCTAAAAACCAAGATCTCAGCAGCAGTCAGCTGTGGCAGCCTCAGTGTTGTCTGCATTCATGATTTCTGCAATAGAGACAAAGGTTTCTTCTTCACACACAAAGCATGACATTTTCGCAGATAACACAAAACTGGGGAAGTGTCTGATTCACCAGAGGCTTGTGCTGCCATCCTGAAGGACCTCAGCAGGCTGGAGAAATATGCTGACAGGAACTGTACGAATGGGAAATGCAAAGGATCTGATCCACGTGTGTCAATACCAGATGGGGGAAGCAAAGAAGAGGCAGCCAGGTTCTTGCCAGTGGTACCCAGTCACAGCCACCTCCAAGAGGAGATGGACATTAACTAAAATAGAAGCAATTTCACCTAAACACAAGAAAGCACTTTTCTCCTGTGAAGGTGGTCAGACACTGGTAAGAGGTTCCTAGAGAAGTTGTGGAGCCTTCACCCCTGGAGATACTCAAAACCCAACGAGATATAGCCCCAGGCAACTTGTTCTGAGCAGGTGCTTCGATTATATGATCTCCAGAGGTACCTTCCTGCCTCAAAAATCCCACATTAAATGGTTATCTATCTCAGTTGACTCTTTCTACTGTCCTGACCATAGTCACCAACCAAAGTAAAATAAACACACGTGCACACAACACCACCACAAAGAAAAAACCACCAAAGCAATAAAAACAAACAAATAAATAAAAAACACCAAAAAACCACAACAACAAAAAAAAACCAAACCAAAAAACCCACCCTCAAACAAACTAAAACAACCAAGCAAAAAAACCCCCAACTAAAATGAAAGTAAAATCCATTGACATTAATGAAATCTTAAATCAGTTAACTTTTCTATTCAAGGTCTGTAACTGCTGCGCCAGGAAAATTAGTCTACTGATCATTTACACATTTGAAAATCCATATAAGCAAGCAAAAGGTATTTTCACTACTGAACAAAATCAGTACTTTTTTTTCTTTCAGTTTTCTACAATTCCAGTATTCAATCCAGCTCAAGAAGAAAAAGATTTACAGAAGATCCCTCTTACCACTTCAAGGAAGAATGAACACTATTAGCAGCTAAACATAAGCCATAAAACCTACCAAGCCATCTAATAAAGTAAGAAGACTATTCTTGCTGTACATATCACTTTCCTTGGGAACTTCACCTACTACAGCCAGCTATAAAACAGACCTAATATCTAAAATTAGCCAACTGAGAATTTCTTTCTCCCAAAGCAATAAATTGGTATTTTACTCAAAACCAGAGAAAGAGTTGTTTCATGGTTTGAACCTCTACTCTTAATATTTTCCTTTTTGCTTGGTGGTTTGTTTTTTTTTCTTCATTCTTGCTTTCTGTTTGATGGGAAAGGTTGCAGAATCAGATCCATCAATGTGTCGATATTAGTAAGAATCTCTAGCTGATCCAAAGTAATATTTCTCAATAATGACAACACAAGCAAGCCTTAGGAAGTTGGGGAGTTTTTAAATAACATGCTCTACCCAAGTGACCTGTTCCCAAAATATTGGCATCTAAAAGCATGGTTAAAAAAAAAAAAAAAGAAATTAAATACTTTTCCCACCATCAAAAGCAGTTTAATAATCTGAAGAGAAGTAGTCCAAACCCCACCAACACCACCCTAGGTGGTAGGTTTGTACACTACCTGCAAGCACACAGCCTGGAGTAAGAGTCTATAGGCAATCCATGATTATTCGTTTGTTGCATATAAAAATCCCCTCTTCCTTGTAGCATAACATTGCTAAAAATATTGTTTGCTGCTAATACCAAACACTTGTAATAATATCCTGCACTGAGGAAACGGTCTCATGACAGCAAAACCAATGATATTAATATATTCACTCTTTCAGAGTTATCATCTTAAGCCATCTAGAAAACTCCATCTGCAAGATCTATGTTGTTATCAGCGTACAACAAAGACAAGAAACCCCTAAAAATACATAGAGCATTGCAGCAAACAGGTGGAAGGTGCATTTGACAGAAGAAATATTGGCTGTTCCTGTGTCTAGAAATGCATTGAATAATCTTCCTCGATGATTAATACATCCCACGTGTGAAAGCCTGCATAAAAGACCCAGCAACAGCTGTAATTTACTGAAGGAGGTAGGACAGCTCAGCAGTAGAAGCCATCCAAGTTGTAAAATGACAGTGTATTAGTAGCTCCCATCCATTTAATTACAGTTTAAACTTTCCAATATGACACAGTAATAAATTGAAAAATGCTGCATTACTGGCTATTTTTTTCTTTTAGACAGATGTTGTACATGGTATATTGTGGACCTTTTCCATCTCTTCCTTTCTGGCTGGTTATTGCCTGGCTAACAGGATGTTTCATTTTAATGAAAAATACATTACTGCATTAAGATAAGGTCATCAGTTCTTAAGTTAAATGCAATTTCTGTAATAAAATTAATTGCATAACCTACATAAAATCTTTTTATGTGGGTTAAACACTTTTAATTACTACCTAAATTTTGTTCAACTGAACATTTAAATTGAGAGTTCACCTATAAAAAGAATGCATACACTGTGAAATGCCTTTACAGTTCTTTAGAGAACCTTCTATGTGTTCTACTGTAATACAGAATGTTGTCAGCACTGCTAAAATCAGCTCTTGAGCAAGGCTGAGGGGAAAGAGGCAGAGGAAAAAAAAAACCTGCCAGTCTATGAAGTGTGAAACTGGCTTTGAGACTAGGCCTGATTGCTCAGGGCCATGTCCAGTTGGCTTTGGGGTATTTTTAAGGATGGAAACCTCACAATCTGTCCAAGTACCCTCAAAGACAACATTACAGAGTAGAGAAGCATAGAATATCCTGAGTTGGAAGGGAACCACAAGGATCAAAGACCAACTCCTGGCCCTGCTCAGGACCCAGAATCACACCATGCACGGTTATCTGAAAATCCTGTGTTGTTCCACATAAACAGCAATTATTTGATATAAACATCAAGTTGTCACTGCAGCAGGAGCTAGAGCTCAGACAGAAGCAATCTTTGCTTATAAAGAAACTGGTGTTTTCCCAGTAATGTTTGTACACTTAGCACGAAGATGAACAGCTCTCCCACGAAAGACAACACTAGAAGGACTTTATCCCACTAGCTATAGAGTTCATCTGACATTGGAAACAAAACACTAATAAATTCTCCATTCCATTCAAAAGCAGAGGTATAACTCTGGGTCATCTCTGCCTTGGATAACTTAGATGGCTGTTACCTGAATCAACAGTTCCTTTTTAAAGTCCTTACAACACTAATTTGTATAGGCTAAACATTTTTTTTTCCCTAAGAAGAGGTTCATCAGGAGAACTGTGTTTCAATCAGGATTAAAATTAATATTTATTGTATTTTTTTTTAATTGAGCTCCTGAACCTCTAAAACAATAACCAGGTATTAATTCACCTCTGAGTCAGATGATATTGAACTGTGTAATGATAGGTCCTAGGACATGAAAAATGGATTTTTGGGTTAATTTACCGTGCCTACTTTTTCTAGGATATTTTTAGTTTTATGCCTACATCTCAATGCGTATCATTCAACCAATAGATTTATGAAAACAATATTCCTGTACTAACTTAAATGCGGTTCCATGCTTCAGAATCAGATTAAATTTGACATTTTATGTTCTCTTCATCTCAACTGAACTGCATTTGGTCAACAGAAAAAATCATATTACATAGAAAAAAAATTTTCATAATGTTTTCATTAAAAGCTGCAGAAATATTTTCCTTTTATACCATCAAACTTAATAAATTGGTAGCTTAACTAAGTGAATGTATAATATTCTAAGGCAGAGAAGTGGATACAAGCCTCTTTACAGTATTCCTCATTGTATTTTCTAAGTGTATTCTAGGTATTAAAAAAAAGAAACAGCCTGTCCCAACTCAAAGATTATGGTGAGTCTGACTTCCTAATCCTACTCAATCCGTAGTGAAATCCCCATTCTAGGAAATACACCTGGCAAATATCCCAAAACCAGCAGCAAACAAACAAAAGTGTTTATTAGGTTCTTTCCTTTTCATGCATTTGTCAGTCAATTAAGCCCATGTTTCCTTTCTTGTGACTTCAAGGCATTTTCAAGTTTCTATACTTTCGTTATACCTAGAAAATAATTTCATAAACGTAAAACTAGTAAATTTTCCTTACAGTCTCAAACTTCTGACTACCTTTGACCCCTGGAATGCAAATTCTATTGTCTTGAAAACAGGTTTCAAATTCTTTTTTAAAGAATCATCTTTTTGGAGTATCTTCTTCCTTTGGTTGGCTTCTCTCAATCATTTAAATCAAATCAAAGTAAAATACACAAGTCTGAGGTAATGGTTTTGAAATTTCAACTCAATTACTAAGTTGGAAACTAATGAAATAAAAGCTTATAGCAGCAGACAGCACTGCAGTTATTAGCTATTTCAAAAACATTAGTCCTACATGATTTCATTAAGTTGTTAAAACTCAACAAGTGTTTTAAATATTGCTTATAAATATCATATTTAATGGGAGAAATTTAAAGAGATTGGTATTCGTTCAAAAGATGTAAAAAACTGCACCCACATCCTTTAGGCTACAATACACTCTCATTGTCTTATCAAATTATTGTTATTTGGCTACTTGGTTTTGGTCCCTTGCCCAGAATAATCTATCCATCATTTAAAATTTCACAGGTGCAAGATTTACAATGAGAAACATATTTCAGGCATTTCTAATCATATATAAACCTTCTCTCCACAAAGTTTTTTTATTAAATTAAAAAGTTTGAATCCCCATACCTTTTTTGCTTAAACATTGATTTTCTGACTAAGTATTTAGACCAATTTCTCTCCTCCTCAAATGGCTCTTTTTTATTGAAGCCATCGACACCTCTTTTCCAAGCAGAAACACTTCAAGGCATTGCAACTCAGCTTCACAGGGGAGGACAACACAATCAATATGAATGAAGTTATATTTAAAGCACAACTACCCTTGGTTTCACATATAGTTGTGAGGAAATTATATCCTCTGAAGATCTGCAAAATTTCCAAGTACTTGTGCCCAACACTTACTCCTCAAGCTTGCCAGGCTTTCTTTGCTCAAATTTGCCTTCAGTTATGGGGAGCTTTGTTTCCTCTCACCTCAGATATAAACTACTGATGAGCTGGGTACAGCTCACTCGTTTTACTTTTGCAGGGCAGAACTGGTTTTCCAGAGTAACAAAGAAATCCGAGCCCAGTTTATCTAATGTGCATTAAAATGCAGCAAAAATAGTCAATTTGGATGCAAAAAGAGTTGCAAAACAAACATAAGGAAAAGTGTAAAATAGATAAATAGACCAAGTGGCTCCCCAAGTGAGGATCTCACCCAGTGCCAGAGTGACCTGATTTCCCACATACCTAGGGAAATCTGCTTCAGGTGTCAGATCAACTACACTAAAAGGTGAAGAAACCAGAAATCCTGTGAGAAGATCCATTTTCATCACCGCCACGAGTTACAAGGGTATCCGTTTCTTTGGGTAGCCACTGCACAGCTAGGAGGGATATTTCCAGAGGTACTGCCCAAAGCTGGAGGGCTTTGGAGCCACAGGAGCTCATGGCAGCTGTGCTTCCACCACAGCAGGTACAAACACTCCAGCAGAACAACTCCTGACGAGAAATTCCAGCCGGTGCTAGCCTGGAGCCGGTCTCACCGAGCTGACAGACCTTGTGTAAATTGATATATTCGTTCTTAAAGAAGGTAATAGTTTTCTCTAGAGGTATGACAAATTGTCCTCTTTAACTTCTCCTATATTTATGAACATATTTGCTCAGGACAGAACTACAAATCTAAGTTTACGAGGGACTGTTTTAATTTCCCCAGTCTCCAAAGAGCAGCAAAGCTGGCAAACCTGATCACTCTGTCTTTGATCTTCTTTACTTGTAGACAAGCTGTAAGAGATTAAGCTCTTTTCCCATTACTTAATCATTTAAAGTGATACTCTACAATTCCCAAGGGTAAATGCATTAGGCTACTGATAAGTCTAGGAACTTTAAAAAAAAAAAATTGGAAGGTTTATAAAATAATGTTAGCTTATGCAGTTCAGATTAGACTTTCAGAAATCCTTTGATAATTTAGGGGGATAACTCCTATTTAAACCAACATCTAGAGGGAATTCAAATTCCTACTTTTTAATATCATGTAAACTGCTTTTAAAAATGATTATTCTTTCTTCCTATGTTTCATATTATGTATGTACTTAATTTTTAAGGCTACAGGAAAATGTACGTAGAATCTGGAAAGAGAAGAGTCAGTGCTAAATTAAAATCCTTGATTACTGCTGTCCTGTAAAGCAACAGTTTAAGGTTTGCAAGAGTTACATCACTTCACTACATATTCCATGTCCACTGTATCCCAGATCCAACTATAGGAAGCCCTAGGAAATAATTAAATCCTTAAGGAAACTACCTGAACAGTTCCCAAGTTGTATATACATTTTTCAAATTAATTGCATTTGCATCCTTCCAAAACCATTAAATTGTCCCCAAGGGAGCCACAGGAATGCAAAGGAAGCTTTCCAAAGGAATGAGGGTTTTTCCCCCAATACTAAACATGGTGACAACTGTATAATATAATGATGGCAAAATATATGGGATTACTGCCAGACTCTCATCCAAGACACACTGATGTCTTCATCTAGTCAAATATGTTCTCCAAATAAAATTCTATTATGCAGAGCAAAATGAATGCTATATTATGGATTTTGGCGTGAAATCACAGTGATTTTTAACTCAGTTGTCTGCCATGAATCAGGATATTAATTGGCATATAAATTGTACAGATGTACATTCTGCATCAAGTGACTTTTCCTTTCAAGGTCTTACAGAATCACTTGTCTCTAAAATGACTACTATGAAAAACAAAAAACCTCAAAATCAGTACTGCTTAGACTACAAATATCTGTACAACTTTTCTTAAAAAAGTAAAGTATTCAAGCATTTCCAATGGATTTTCAAATAAGTCTTAATTTAACGAAAGAGAAACTTACTTCCTCTTTACAATTCTGATTACACCACTAAAAGGTCCTCTTTGAAAGGTATAAGCAGATAATTACTAAAATGTGCACCTATAAATTCCAGGTTTAGTGCTTGCAATGGAAGCTGACACAGTTATTCCCCTTTCTGGCTCCCTTGGGAGAACAGACTCATTTGGGATCCACTGCCTTCATCCTTCATAAATTTAGCAAATTGTAAGATTTCACTAACAAATTTTGATATTTCTATATCTGAACTTGTAATTTAGCCACACCTAGAAAAATTCTTCAGAACAACCCAAGACACTTTAAGCCCTATCATTGTTATTATTCATTTGTGTGCCGTTATTTCCAGTGGCATAGAAATATTCTCAAAATATAAAGCCATACCTAAAACATGTTTATCTCCTGCAGCATTGAATGTCTGTCTCAATGAAGGCTTTGGTGAGGCAGAAAAAAGTGTACTCTTTACAGTAAATTTTAGAACTGAGACTTCCTATATTTCTAATAAATTAGTGCTACCACATCTCATTTATCCCTACATTAGGAAAAACGTGTGGAAATGACAACTGCTAACTGCATCAGAAGAGAGTCACCAACTTATTATTCATTTGCTCTTCAAGAAGGAGCAAGAGAAAACCAAAACTATGCCAAGTCAAGGTAAATAAAACACATTAACTGTGAGCAGCCTTACCTTTAAAGACCAGATGTGTTCTCCATTTAAAAATTGGAGAAACGTGATACAGTCCCACAGTAATAGCCACATAGTGTAAACTTCCAAAGTCCAAGCAAACCTTTGACTCTGCTATTTCTAGAAAAATTGAGCAGTCCTTGTGCCAGATATTTCTATGAAAGTACCACAAATATTTAGCTGTCCTGTGTCCTTTTAATCATGTTGGGGAAGATGAAACAGGAAAGACTTATAAATATGATTGCCTGGCAAAAGATGCTGAGTATATGGAAACTGTGAACCAGATAGAAATGAAAGCATACTTTGAGATACCAGGCCTTGGTTACTGAACAACTGGAAAACAATGGTATGGCAACTGAAGATAATCCCCTCTTGATGAAACAATATCCTCTGCTTGAAAACAGGTCCAAGGGTCAGAGCAGACCCTGCTAGCTTGGCAGAAGGGGTCCAAAGAGTAGTTTTAGAGTTTAAAATGTAACGCAGTATAGTAATGCAATGATTCTTATAGGCTGTATGTAAATGCTATAGGATTTGTATCTTGTACTAGGTTGGTTGATGGAAATTAGAATATTCAACACAGAAGATGATTTATTGTATTGTAAAGAACTTCTACGGGCACTTCCTCTTCAGCTCTCTCTCTTGCTCTCCTTTACTTCTCTGGCCTGCTCCGAGCTGCGGCTGGCAGCTCTAAGCAGGCCCCCTGTACCCACGCCCTTCGTAATAAACCTCATGCTCTAAGACCTGACTTCAGAGATCTCTCGTCTCCATCCGTCCCGACCGTCCAAACACCACCGAAACCTCTTACAAATCACTTAATTTTCCTCAAAAAATCCAAGGCTGACATGTGATGTAGTGATGCTGGAAAGAGCACTTGTGGTTGTCTGAGATAATTCGTGAGTTGTTTGGAGGTGGGAGTGGTTTGTAAGAATATTAAACATCCCAGAAACTTAAAAGCAGTCAGCAGAAACACGCACACACATTCATTCACTCACAAGGTGTTTGGAGCAATAAAAAAGAATCACAGAACAGGTAAGGCTGGAAGAGACCATCAGCCTTCCCATCAAACTTTCGTGGAAGCTGCCAAGTATCTACCAAGATGACAGAGTAGTGCTAGAGGAAAAAAAAAAAAAAAAGAAAAAAAAAAAGGCAGAGGGGCAGCAGAAGGGAAAATAAGATACTTTCAAGATGGGCAAATCTAGACCAAAACATCTCAGTAACATTATGCCGAACAAAGTCACATTTTTTTTTCTGGAAAATCCCTATCACTTCAGTTCCACTTAGTGGATTTCAACAGTTCTCAGAAAGAGACAGACCTCATCTCTGTTCTGCCCAGACTATGCTTCGAGGCTGAGATAGATTTCCCATGATGTCTGTCCGAATATCACAAAGCAGCACTTTACATGCCTGCACCCACTGATAACAGAGTACTTGCCACACAAGAACAGTGTGAAGGAAAAAAGCAGCACACATTCCAGAGGTAGAGATACTTTCAAGTAGAACTGAACATGCTTCTCCTTCAGTTCCATACGCAAGAGAGCAAATGTTTCATTTTGACAACGCCAGAAGTTTGACTCATCCAAATATGTTGAAGATGTACACTGATAGGAAGATATAATATTGAATTATGAAAGCAAAAGACATTTTGATTTTTAAACTCAGGCTACCACAGAAATCACAATTATTACTCTAGCCACTCAGGTGTCTCCCCTTAAGAAAGACCAAAATGGAGTCTCTCTATATTTTTTTTGTTATAAAACAAGAACACCATGTGTTCTACTCAGATGACATCCTGTATACAATCACAAAATCAATCTTAATATAATTCTTATGTTCCTTTAAAATCTACTTCTATGTTTAAGAAACCTTAATTTGATAAGACTTCTGATGGGCTGAGTCAAATAGATATTATTGTTTAATTGTTTCTGTGTACTCATCCATCTGCATCCTTCCTCTTCTCACCATGTACTTAGCAGACAATGCAGGTCAAGGATCTCCATCAGAGGTGTCTGGAGTATTTCTGCATGTAGATAATTCTCACCTCACTGGTGTCCTGCTCTCTGATATGGATTATTTGGTTTACAGGAGTTTATAAAAGTAATAACTGCATTTTTAGAATTAACCACAGCATCAATCTAGAATGAATCAATGTAGGGAGTGGAGGAGGCTGGACCAATACAGAGCATACTTAAAATTAAAACAAAAAAAAAATCAAAACCTGGAGGATCAAATAACTAGTGACTGCTTTTTTTCATTAATTTAATTTTTTAATTTCCCCTTCCTTTACTACATTATTCTCTTGCTACTAAGCAGCTACTGATGTGTAATTACAGGTATAGAGGAATACCTGTATTTCACACAGCCCAGCTCTCCTTGGGGCTTCACAGATATCTTGAATTAGCAACTGGTTCCTTCAAAAGGCAGTTGAGACAAAAAGAAGTGGTTGTTACAAATTGCCCTACTCGCTGTTCATGTACTCTCCTTGCTGCTCTTTCACTTCTAGGAACAGTCTCACTACTATTCAAGCAAATTAAAAGAAAATCAGCATCAGACAGGACCCAGTTCAGCTAAGTGCCTCGGGTGATCCTTTATTCTCTGCTCCTGCATTCAAGTCTATTCCACAAGACGAGGCATTGCCGAAATACTCTATTTTAAAAAGTTATGTCAGCAGCTACCAGATAATATAGCTTGAGAGATTTTTGATCAAGACCCAAGACAAATCAGTCTACTATGAAATATTTCAAGCTAATAAACTTCCCTTTTATTTTCAGAGGAGATCATATTATGCTTGGATCTGGAATGTTAAGACAATACAATTTCAACACTTTCTAAAATGTGATTGATTTATTGTTCTGTCACATTATTTTTTGGATGATATGATAAATTCAATACAATTCATCACATTATGCTATAAATATTGCAACAAATTATTAAAGCAATAAAACCTCATGGCAGAAGTTTAATGAGATCATGTCACATTTGTGTTAAAGCCAAGTGATAAATCGCAACATCTGCAGTGGATGTCGCCACCTTAAAAGGGGAAGTCTGCACATTCTCCTAGCACAAGGCAAAAGTCTAAATCTTTACTTGGAACTACAAGACAGAAAAAATATTAAACATATATGTCCAGTCACACACTACTCTTCCTTCTCGCAATGTGTACCAATCCTGTCTGGATGCCATTTAGCATTAAATTCAAATATATGAAAATGCAGTAGTATAGGGTAGGGTATACATACCCTACAGAGATTTATTTACAAATTTATTGGGTGACTTCTTAGTTTAGCAGGCTTCAAATTACTGATTTGATTTAGCCATTTTTGGAGGCAAATACTTTTGTAATATTATTGTTCCTTAATTTTCTTCTGCCAGATAAAGCTAACACAGCCTATGGAAAAGCTAAACACTTATCCCTTTGTCAAGTGGAGTAAAGTAATTTTTACAAGTAAAAAAAAAAAAATATATATATATATTTCAGTGGGAAAAAACCCATGGAAAGTATGCAGAAAAAATGCCACATTATTTACTTACAAGTTTGGAAAATAATTTATATTTTATGTATTACATTAGATGACAGTTGGTGGAGCTCCTTAAGGGGCTGGCTACTTTTTGGTGTAGATGTGTTCACCTGCAGGCACACAAGTACTTGCTCCAGATGTGCTGAACAATAAGTTGATATCGATTCTGACATGCAGCTGGTATGTTTTCCTCTCTTTCTCAGTTTTGTATGAACACCAGAAGTAGATTATGTGTCAGTTTTACTGAAATACTTTAATAAATGAAAGAAGATGATTTAACAGGTCTTACCATTATTCAGCCTGAGTACTAAATCTTTTGCTATAAAATGTTCTCCCAGTTGTCTCCTGGAGGAGTTCAAAGTTCCAGTGAGTCATTCAGAATCTCTTCCTACTTATTATTAAGAGTCAAGTCCAGTAAAGGAGCCGAAAGCAAACCATGTGAGTTAGAGACCCAATTCCCCACTGACAAAACTCAGAAACAGGTTACAGTCCATTCACTGGTTAATCAACAAGGCTTAAATTCACCTCCTCCCACTTCTTCACTTTATTAGACTATAACAATAGGAAACTATCATACCTCTGTAAACTGATTTCCTAAAATTGAGAGTAGTGCATGCATTCATAAGCACATTGCAATATCAAGCAGCTGTTAATTGTACATACCTCCAGAAACAAAGCTTTTTAAAGTCTCAAGGGCTTTAAAAAACTAGCATTCAGAAAAAAAAACCCACAAACCAGTTGTGAAAAGGCAGTAAACAAGAAATTGTGCATTTCAAATTATATTTTATGTATTGATCATACTAGAAAGAAAATATTAAAGTGTTTTCATTGTAGTATGCAACTGAAGGTTCTAAAAATCAACTTATTTCCTGCCTGTATTAATTGTACTAAATCTAAACTTCTAGATGAGTATTAATACTAGCAGCAGGTTGGCTCTTTGCCCTATTATTTTATCCAGGTAACACTGCAGCATATTTTTGTGCATCACGCCTACTACCAGCCAGCTCTGTCCTAATGCTTTCAGCAGAGCAGTAACTCTTCTACTCAGGAATAAAACATCACCATCCATCACTTAAGTTTTCAGATGAGAGCAAAGACTGACAATGTTTCATTCCGAGCCAAATTTCTCTTCCTACATCCCTAAGCAAAGCCAGAAATTGCAACCATGAGGTCTTAAACTGTGGAAGTTGATACAATACCGGAAGGCTGGGACATAATCTCAGACACACCCACTCGTACTTGTCCTCTCCCTAAAATCTGCACAACCCAACCCTCACTTTACTGGGGTATCTCTAGCTCACGCTCTGGGTTTTCATTTTTTAATGTTGCCACCCTGTGGTCATTCAGAGGAAAGACAAAATTGTTCTCCACGAAAAATATGGAAAAACGTGTCGGGATTTCAAAGAGCAACACTTCCTAGTTTAACAAACTGACAGCTAAAGCTTTATCCAAACGTTATGTGAACTAAATCATGATGTAAGAAGAGTAATTTATCTTCTGTAGTTCTGTAGGGATCTTACACGATGACTCCAGTCAAGCTAGAGTCTTCTGTTTGTTCATTTTAGCTACAGCAACATCTGAACATACAGCACAAATTATTCACAGAAACACTACTTCCAACACAGAGTTCATCGTTTTACTTGTGTCAATTTTGCCATCAACTTTATTTATGGGTATAAATGAAGAAAGAAAACTTCCTTTTACTTAACTTACCATCTCCCATGAGAACTAAATCTATCTTGACCCTCTGAATTCTTTCTGTCTTTCAAACTAAAACTCCTTACCACATAATTTCAGCCATGAACTCTTTATGGTCACGCTTCTTTTCATTTCTGTATGCAAAGGGAATTGATATTCTGTCCTGTTTTACTAATTCAAAAAGATATCAAAAAGAAACAATGCAATTTGTAATCAATCTAGCTATCAGTCTAATTTTACAGCTTTTTGCAAAAATCTAGAGAGGGACAAGTATTCGTTTAAGAGCTGTAGCTAGTCTTTTTTTTATCAGGCACAAAAAAAGCCTACTCAATTAACACTGATCTTTATAGTAGCTCACATGACGTTATTTACTGTTATTACAGACTATCTTTCTTTTGCAAGTTTTAATTTTCAGGTACTTGTTTCCACCTGTTAAGATATCCAATTACAACAGGAAGGAGGGGAAAAACATCCCACAAAAGCTGACATCCAAAGATCACTCCAGCAGCAGTGTGCACACCAGGAATAAACTAAACCAGCAACGTCCTTTTTACCCTCCTGATCTCTCTAAAAGGTCTAATGCAGAAAGATGATTTCCATCATTTTATTCTGCTCTTTTGTAGTTTTGAAGCCTTCTTCAACTGCAGCCATTAAGAAAATGAGCTCCCTGACAGCCAGTACACTCCTCCTAAGCATGGGAGCAGGAACAGCCCTAAAATACCCGCTACGATCCCATTCTGGGATTCTGTTTTTCTCTCAAATTTGTAGCAACATACCACCATGCCAGGACTAAGTTTTCTGGGGGTGTGAAAAGGACAGCTGATACTCTCATACTGCACACAAACACATTTATTTCAGCCTGGCTTGATGAGGTAATTTTTAAAGTTTTCCGTCTACCTGCTGAACTGAAGAGTGAGTCTCTTACAGCTTTACACTCCATGAATGTTCTCTGCTGGTTCCATTGTCACAAGTTCTACAGAGTGAAGTGAATGATAGTCTGCCACGTTTAATTAGTAAATCTCTATCTGAGGAGGTAGATCATCAAATGAAAAGATTGAATGTCAGATGCTTCCCTTTCTTCATTAACACAAAATATACCTAATTCTATCTGCATAGGTAGACCAATTAAGCCTCCTACTTTTTGCAACATCAAGAGTTCACATAATTTTAGGAAATTTGCATAGAAAGAAGAATGCGGTGAGCTTTTCACAAATCAGAAGGACTCTTAATATCACAAAAGCCATAGCAGATTTCTTTTTAGCTGAAATCAGGTTAATAACTGGCTCTCCTCTCATGCATTTTTATCAACTGTAAGTTTTTAAATACCTTCCTAATCCCCCAGTCATCATGAAGGTGCACTGACCCTCAGCTTTACCAAGCTGTAACTTCAATTACACTAGTCTGTGACAAAGTTAATTAGAATATACTTCCACAGCAGTAGAATATAGTGGCAATATAAATGAGAACATAGAAAAAGGAGATGATGTGACAGTAAAAAGGACTTTAAGAATTAATTAATTAATCTGAAAACCACACAAAACAATCCATCATTGTTACAGATTCAAATCCTTAAAGTTTTCATTACTTATTTCTGCAATGTTACCAGTAAACAGCCTCCTGATACTCAAACTCAGCTATGTCTTGGAATTTATTTAGCACGTTGCATTCACCATTATTCATTCTTTATTTCCACCTATTTGTCAGCCTTTCTCATTGATACAGAATAGAAACCCTCATTCAAAACACTAATGAAGGGTACCTATCATGTATGGCTGATTAAGCTGATTGCTGAATCCAAATGAACAGCCAGCCAAGGCTCTGTGCCATGTAACTGGATGAATTGGATGCACTGGGAAAAAGAGGGTGCATGAGTAAAAGCTTTGGGGATTTGAGCCTCTGGACCCAGGTGATCTAAATTCAGCTGTGTTGCCAGCAGATAAAGGATAACAGAGCCTAGAAATAATGCTTAGTAGTCACAGATTTACCAAAAAATATTAGACATTCCTGAAACACTATGGTTGCAAATTTCTACTAAATATTAAATCTATGTTGCAGAAAATACCATGTAATTTACAGAACTCCAAAAGTGTGCTTTAATAGATCCTTTCACAAATCTTGACAACAGGTAACGGCAGTCACCTTATGCCCCCTCTTTCTCCTTTTTTTCTGAAATGTTTTTTCCACTCTCATAGCGGTACATTTGTCTCAGGGTAACACTATACATTCACACAATAACACTGCATTCTAGAAATTACTTTTTTTCATTGATTTATGTTTTTGCAATTGTATATATACAGTACACAGTAATATGATGGATGTCCTATCCAGAACAGGGCTACATTATTAGATGTACAATGTGTTGATATCACCAACTTTGGAGCAAACAGGCAGCTGGAAGGAAAATAGAAGAAAAAGGAGAAAAAAAGCATCTGGCGGATTGAGCAGATGACAAGAGAAACTACAGAAGTTTAGAGTTCCCAGCAAAAATATGTTAAAAGAATGCTATCAAATTGAATTGTTACTTCACCAAGGAGAGGAGAAAGGCAAAGGACACTTGGTGAGCATTAGCAAAAAAGCTGGCTTTAGTGGTGGACGACAGTGATCTACAGTTCTGCATAATAGGCTCCTCGCTCTATAAATCTGCTCCACTCCACAGCACTTCCCCAAGTAGGTGATATATTTCTAAAAAGTTCCATCTAAATGTCACCCTGAAAGCTTGCCACACTGAGGACCATTCTAAATGTCAGAACAGTCTCATGTGACCTATGACAGAATTGAGGATTAGTCTCTGCCACATCTTCCGAAAATGAATTTCTAAGACTAAGTTATGCCTTTGGAATTTGGATTCTGATCTGTGCTGTTATTCAGCCTCCTTGCCTTCAAAAGTACACACTTTTTTTTCAGTTTATCTCCGTTTTCAAGGCTCAATACACTTGGAAAAAGCAATGAGGAATGTTACAGTAGAACATATTCTTCTGACATCCTTTGAAAGAATTAATGTGAATCACAGCTGCATTTTGGATTTTAATCTTTGCACAAATACCAATTCTTTTACAGAATGCAGACAAAAGTAAATTCCATTAGCTTCACCGAACACAGAATTGAATATGAAAAGATACGAAAAGGCTGGATCCCTACAGCTCTCATAACACTGGATCAGCCACTTTCTTTAAACACCTTTAAAGAAAAAAGTGAGTGAAATTCATTAGACATCTAAATTTGACCTAACCAAGAAAAAGAGGCATTAAAATGAAGGCACAAGTATATAAAAGGGGGAAAAAATTACCAAAAATAAGTATGAAATTAAAAACTTTCACAGTTCATACTCACATGAAGGAGATTCGGGCATTAATTTATTGGAGACCACCACCTGGTTTTCAATGGTTTTATAAAATGATTCACATTATATTCACATTTTAGGGCTCCATTATCATTAGCAGCCATTTACTCTCTAGAGTCAACTCATTTTGTGTTAGTTATTGGAAAAACCAAAGTAGGGAGGACCACTGACAGAGGAATGATTCTTGGTGTATATACAGGATACAAACTCTAAGTGTTTTCTGTGGTTTGATTAATTCTGTGGGTTTTAGTAAGATGTAAGCTTTAGCTGAAGCTTCACTTCGGAGAAAATTGATGGTCTTTCACAAAATATTTTCACATAGCTTGTAAGACTCTCACAGCAAAAGTACCATTATCCAGAATGACAATTAAAGTTTATAAGGAAAAAAGTTGCATCATTGAAACTGACAGATTAAAAAAAAATTCCTACTAAGCCACATTGCACAAAAATTTATGTAGACTACAAGAATGTTTTATAATGGAATATATGACCATAAAATCCACGAGGAAATCTTGATGTACATCTCAAGGAGCACAGTTGGAGATGATGCAATAGAGGCAGCTTCAGCTGCAGCAGCATCTGGCTCATGTTTACAAAACTATACAAATATAAAGCTTTTTGTTTCCTGAAGTGCTCTTCTTTCCTTGGAAAAGTTGTTCAAACTGGGCAAAACTAATACAATAATCTAGTCTGAGCTTAATTATTATACAAGATATGCTAAATAAAACATCAAGCTCAGGCTTAAGTAGGACTTGAGGGAATCATAAGCCATATGCTGGCCCTTTGAACCAAAATTAATTTCATCTTAAAGACTACATAGGTCATTGTCATAACAGTTTGGATGAGAAAATTGAATTGAGGGGCAGTATTCGTCTCATAGTGCTAATAGTAGTCCTTATCACATATTACTGCAGTAAAAGGTAGCCCACAAACTAGAGAGGATATATGAAAGAGGTTAATAGCACAATCACCTAAATGTACAGTTAGTACTCTGCCAAATTCACTGCATCAGATTTTATTTAGTGTTACTCTACTGCATCCTGCATTACCAAGCATAAAATAAATTGCATTTTTATAGCACACCATAACTATTTTATGACTTCTATTTATTAGAAATACTTTTACTGTTTTCAGATAAAATATATAAAAATACTCAAAAAAATACATGTGTTAGTCTCTCATTTTTATTATAAAGTACTTAAAACATACTTTGCAAATCTTGAAAATTTGCCTTGCTTGTTCTGTTGCACACGTGCACCAGGTTAAAGTGTCAGGTAATTCCACAAATTTTACCAGGCAATTCCATTGTGTTACTGCAGAAATGCTGCCTGTGATGTTTCACAAAGCTTTCAAGATTCCATTTCTCTGCTAAACCATCAAGTGGCTGTGCTTTATACACTGTCACACAGTCAGCTTACCTGATGGATTAAAAAACTCCACCATCCAAACTCACCTTAAACACATTAAGCTTTAAGAGAAGCTGAAAGCAGCATTCATGTTTATGCTGAAAAACACCCCAAGGACACCTCAGTCACTGGTCACAGCCAGCACAGAGTCATGAGAGGAAAGTCCTTACCAAAAAAACTTAATTTCTTCTTACGACAAGGCACGCTGGGTAACCTGCCCAGGTGTCCAGGTGATCAAGGGAAGATAGTAGATGAAATCATTCTGGATTTCAATAAAGCTTTTGATCCTGTCTCTCCCAGGACCCTTCTGGATAAAATGCCCATCCCACAGCTGGATAAACACATCATGGGATGGGTGAGGAACCGGCTCACAGGTCAGGCACAAAGGGTTGCAGTGAATAGGGTGACATCAGACTGGTGACCTGTGGGATTCCACAGGGCTCCATCCTCAGCCCTGTGCTCTTCAACACCTTCATAAATGGCCGGGACTCAGGACAAGAAGGGAGATTAAGTTTGCCAATGATACTAAATTGGGAAGAGCTGTTGACTCCCTCAAATAACAGAGGCAAGTGCTGGATTCTGCACCTGGGATGGGACAAACCCAGATTTACAGACACGCTGAGGAACGAGAGGCTGGAAAGCCGTGCTGTGGAAAGGGCCAATGGCAAGTTGAATCTGAGTCAGCAGTGCCCTGGCAGCTGTGTTCGGGGCCTTCTATTTATTGCTGTGATTTCTGGCAAATCTCAGCCATCACACCCCAGCAACCCTTTTCAGTAGAGGGTGGACCCATGCAGAAACACAGGGAGAGCAGCCAGCTTCCCACTGATTCCTATGCTTTCCTCTCCTGGACCTCTTAAAATCTCAATCCACATTTCTTCTAGGATATTGCTGGCATAGACACCTACATATTAACAAGGTTACAATCAAATGGGAGGGAGAATAAATCTTTTTGTCTTTGCTCCTATTAACAGTGTCACAAACTGATTCTAGCAGCACAGGACTGCAGCCATGAGAAAGCATATAGAAGCTAAAAAAAAATGCTCTCAAAAAATTGACGTAAAGCTTGTACAGACTTTCACTGGGATTAGTCCATTTTCAGATATTACCTGACCCTCCTGATGCTCTCTGGGTGTTATGTGACAAGACACACGCAGAACGACTCTAACCTGTCAAGTTTAACTTGGGAAGATGTTACTGAAATGTCCCTGTTCATCAATCCATGGCATTCATCTACCTGGGGACCCAAAGTCTGAGAGTTACAGGTCACATTACTATACATGAGCACATGATCCATGCAATAGAAAGCATGCAGCCAAACCTACCAAAGTGCACACCGAAAAATAACCTCCTCCCACCTCCGAGAGAAAAACTCGGAGCAAGTGACAGATGACTGACAGTCCAGATCATGGACCATATATTTTATGCACTTTTTTTTTTTGTTGGATCAGTATGCAGGTTTCAAGTATTTGCAGGTAAAATCTCAAATATTTTTGAAAGGGAACAGCTAAAAGAAATAGGAATCCTTACAAACTAAATTTTCAGTATGGTACTCTATGTGTAACAGGAGCTGTATAACAACTGATCTAGGGTCACCCAAAACTGTCTTTTTTTTTTTTTAAACGCCGTGAAAACAGAGCACACACACACCAGACGACTGCACACTTTGGTTCAAAGCAGCAGCTTCAAGCTCGTTGCCCCAACACAAGCCACACTGGCCAAGCTATGGGCTGTAGTCAGGTACTTTGCCCCCCACACCTCTCCCCAGGCTTTTCTGGGAAAAACCCAGCTCACTCCGATGAGGAAATGTCTTTTTAAAACATACTGATTTGCACCAAAATATTTTTCCTTACTAAACCACAGTATTTTCTGTTGAATTTTAAATTCCCATCTGGTTTGGGGGCAGAGGGATACCTTTGAACTAGTTATTTGGATTTGCAGGAAAATATTTGAATGCTAAATTGAGGATGAGCTTAGGAAGAGCTAGGAGGGTCTGGCTTTGTTGCGTTTTTAACCTGCAGGAGTTGCAAAGCCTTAGAGAGGCAGAAGACTCAGATCAGGTCTATACTTCATCATCTGTTTTCAAATCCAAGGAATTCCAGTACTTAGTTAGGAGGAATATTTTTACTGGAGAACAAAGGAGAAAATCCATGCTGTTTTCAACTAAGGAAGCAGAAAATCCTCTTTTGCAGAGGCTGATGTTTGAAAAGTAGTGACTGCATTTTCCTGAGAGGCTAAATACTGCCTGCTGGCCATGCTCCTGACAAAGCAGCAACTCCAGGTTACTCAAGGAAAAAAAAAAAAAAAAGAACGAAACTGTGCCAAGATACCAATAATTGCAAAGTGAGGGCAGGTAACTAAAGTGAGGGGGGGAATTTTCCCAGTAGCAGTAGTGGGAAGACCAGAGAGGTGAAGCTGAGCCTGGGAGAGGGAGCTTGCTGCTCCTTTCCCTGCAGGACACAGCTGCTCCCATCCCTGGCAGGCAGGGCCACTCTCAGTGGGCACCCCAGCACTGCTGCAGCCTCACACTGGGGCACCCCAGGCCCATTCCTGCCCTGCTGGGCACTTCAGGATTCCTCAGGAGAGAAAAGCACCTTTTTTACCTGTATAAAAAACTTATTTCATCTCAAACTCTCTTTCTTTAAAAGTAAGTGTAATCTTTTTAAAAAAAAAAAAAAAAATCTATCTTTGCTTTTCTCATCAATTTCTATATTCCCTTAACTTCTTTCTATATTCCTCCCAGGATTTTCTTGAATCTTTTCATCACACAATTTTTTTCCCTCTTAC
This sequence comes from Cnemophilus loriae, assembly GCA_013397755.1. Taxonomy (NCBI): domain Eukaryota; kingdom Metazoa; phylum Chordata; class Aves; order Passeriformes; family Corvidae; genus Cnemophilus; species Cnemophilus loriae. The sequence goes on along the minus strand of VZTF01006540.1, from coordinate 2,472,584 downwards.
CTGTAGTTGCATTTCTCACTTACTTGTTCATCCACCTTGGCCTTTTTCCCCCTGCCTTTCTACCCATGCTGTAGTTATAGCTCCATGACACACATCACCTGTGGGCAGCCATTAACTCATCTTCCAATGCTTTGTTTCCCTTCTGTGTTCTTTCTTTATATTCAATATCCATCCAACATTTCACTCTTGAACTTCATCTGTCTAGTTCTTTATATTACCAAAAAAAGACCAAAACAGGTTTTGGTTACCACTCCAGTGCATTCCCCATCCTACAAAGCATCAGTGTGACATTTTACTGTGCTCACCAGCCAGCTCTGTGCTCACTGCCTGGGCAGGTGCCTGCAGGAGCAAACTTCTCCCCACCATGCCTTGCAATGCAAAGGAGATTCTACACAAGAAAGCAAGGAGGAAAAATTCATAATGGTGAATATAAATTTAAAAATGGAAAGGCAAGAAATACAGAAAAATAACAGGCTCAGCAATATTATCCTACAAGTAGGACACATTTCCACCTTAAATCAAAAGCAAACAAAAAGCCCCACAAAAACCAAAAGAACCCACACCACCTCAACTACGTACGAAAAAGCAAAGAGTAAAAAATTTCATTGGAGAAAGTAATAATTCAAAAACATCTTATATTTTAAAATTTGGTGATAACACCACCAAATATATGTCCTGCCAAGCTACTGCAGTACCTCCTGCTAATGACAACTGGGTCTTTGGACCTTATTCTATGTTATGTATTTTTTATACTCTGCCAGCTCTTCCCAAGGGACATCTCTGACCTCTCCAGCCACCAGCCTGGTGCACCACCACAGCTGTCACCTACCACAGCAGCTGTGCTGACCCTACCACAATGTGCTACTTCTCAGCAGCCAAAAAGTTAAAACCAATCAGCTCTGACTCTCCTTTTAAGTGCTGTGCAAACTGTATTTGTACATTTCTAAAGACAGTCTTTTACACCAATTCATACATTGCCTATTTGGGTAGAGCTTGGTCGTATACTCAGATGTCAACCAAGCTTCCAATGCCTAGCAGCTCATACATTATTCCTACTGTTGAGGCAGGGAGGAGCAATGAAAAACTGAATATTCCATCAAATCAATTAGATAAGTAGTCTGGGTTTGCTTCTCTCTACTTCTAATTATCCCAGTCTGCCAATGTTGCCAGTGTCAGCACAGCTTCACATACCAGATCATGATAATTAGCAGCACAAACTTCTGATCTCTAATGTAGGAATTTCCACCAATTAACAAGTTAACAGTTAATTAGGCTTAAACCAAAAAAAAAAAAATATCATCTGGTGCTTGTGCAGCCTGAAATTCTCAATTACACTGTGGTGGTTTAGTTGCAAGGAGCAAGGCAGGTGAGGAGCTGTGAAGCCAGGCAGATTGGGAACTCCAGCATCTGGGAGGTGCTGTGAAACTAAAGGCAGATGCTGGCATTACAGCTGATAATGATGCCACAGAACCAATTTTCCCTTTCCTTAAAGGAAAGCTCCATCCAGGGTTAGCAGCCCAACTGTGTTCCGTGTTTTGTTATGTTTATTAAATCAACATCCATCTAAAGGAACAAACCATCTAAACCAGCAGCCATATAAGACAATTCTTCACAACCAGAAGTTATCTCCAGCTAGATCTCAAAATACCAAATATCTATAGTGACATGTTTAAGGTGCTATGCATTTTTGCAGCAGAAGTCAGAGTAGGGCTAAATGCATGCAAGTGGCAAACATCATAAAAAGGCTAATTATCAGAAAAAAAACCATGTTTTTGGTTTTACTTATAACTTGAATAGTCACATTTGCCAAATATTTAAAAAAAAAACAATTTTTTTTAGTTTGTGTAATCTATCCTCTTTAAAAAAAAAAAAAGTCAATCACAAGACAACTACTAAGGTGAGTGGAGAAAAACAGCTCCACTACCACCTCACAACCAAACCATAATAAAGGAGACAAAGCAGCAGGCTTAGTCAATCCAGCCTGGGAAACAGCTGTTCTCTGTTGGGTTTTAGCAATCTGAAAAGTAAAACAAAAACAACCAAGCAAATAGTTTGCTCTAACTAATTATTTCTTTCCTTCACAAAGCAATTTATACATGTCTTTCCCCAATAATGACTGGATTTCCTCCAGATTCAGAAGGCTGCCTCTCAGGCACCCTTTCCTTCCCTTTCAGAAGAAATAATGGGTTTACATATTTAGCCTAACTTTGGTATCACTTTACAAATTTGGTAACTTCATAACACAAGCAGAATTTCAGTAGCTCACGTGCAGATCTTTAGAGCCACCACACTGACAAGCCCTAGCACCATCTTCTCAAGGGTCCTCAGCTTCAACAGGACTGCAGTCACCTATCTGAACTTCTGTTTGTGCTCCTTAAGTCCTCTTGCTGTGTTGGTAGAAAGGTTACGAGCACTCCTACATTTTCAGAGTCTGTTTTGCCAGTGCCGTTTGGCCTTAAACAACTATAACCCGCTCAAAAAAACCGTCAAAATGTTCATAACGTATGGTGTATTTGATGACTCTGTTTCTCTCCTTAAATAAAGAGCTAAATATCACATGGCTTACAAGGTACTACAGGCATTGAGGCTTTGTTCCTTTTTTTCCAGTGCCACTCCTACAAATAGGACAAAAAAGGAGGAAAGATCTCTGCATGTTACCCTGCTCCATGCCAGCTGCTAACCACCCATGAATGTGGTCTCCCTCCATAACACCTCCTGACACACACGTGAGACAAATGAATATTTCAGGACTCCAGTGTGAGTACACAGAGCTTGGGCTGCAACGAGCTCTGCCTGCTGTCACTACCTAGGGGATGATGCTATAATGAGTTTCTATTATCATAGTTTCATCTTCAAGAGGAGTCTGTTTTAACACAAGACAGAAATTTATGATTTTTATTTTAGCAATTGCCTTGTTAGCAAATTATAAAAGTAGCTTCCTACTGTAAACCTTTGCAGCTATCATCACACAAAGAGTATCTTGGTAAGGATTTGAAATTACACGAATCCATTAAAGTTTCCAAATATAGGAGCTAGTTCTTTAAATTCAAACTGCTGATCAACTAAAATGCTCATCTCTGGAGGTCCCACAGTATTATGACAGCAGCTATCATGTCCATCCAAAGTGAAAGGCAAAAGAAAATAAACCCCATAATCTTAGCTCCAAATTAACTTTCAACTTCATTTGGAGGAGGAAAAAAAAGGGAAGAACTACTCCCTTAATTACAGACTTTCTTTCTTTCTAATTAACCAGAATAATTGAAGCATGACTTCTTAAAAGCCTCTTGCCTAACATCTCCCACAGTGGAAGCTTTTTGCTATCTGCCAAACAATATTAAGTCTTGAAAAACTTCTAGCTGGATAATCTGCTGGCTAATACTACTGCACAGGGCACACAGTGTCTTAAAAGCCCTTGTGACTTCAAAAAGTATAATTAAAGCCCTGTTCGTTTTTCAACTCTGATTCTTCCAAATAGAATAACTAGAGATTGCAAAAGAGAAAAAATCCTCTCTTGATAATTTGAAATTCATAGAAATACTATATAAAATCTGCTTTCTATAGTTTTTATACATTTTCTTTAAAAACCAAACATTAATGGTAATGCCACTATTTAATAAAAGCTCTATTTTTTAGGAACATATATTTCAGTCTCAGCAAGATTTTGCATAGTCCTATTAAGTAAAATGTAATAGTTCCATCCAGTGGTCTTCCCCAGCATTGCAGAACTAAGATCAGAAAGTAAAGTGAAGACATCTTTGCACCAAACTAATTGTAAAAATGACCTAACGTCAATGGGAAGGGCAGAAGTGACTCACTGAATTCACATAGTAAGTGCCCGGTAGTGTAGTAGCACAATCAGATCACAGTTATAAAATAGCTTTCTGTTTGTAAACACAATTGAAAGCAGATTTACCTGCTTACAAGTACTTTGAAATCGTAATGCAAAATAAAAATTTTACTTAATTTCTTAATTAGTATAAAAATTCCTACTTCCATAGCATGAGATTATAAATAATTCTGAATGTCAAAAACCTGTCTTCTCTTTTCTGATTTTCATAACATTCAGCATCCAGAGGATCCAATACAGAGCTCACTATGCTAGAAAATAGAAAAGCACAGACAAAGAGACTCTCTCCTAGGAGCTCTCAGCATTGTGTATGTCCCCCACATGTTTCAGCTGGAAGTGTCAATTCCAGATGTATTGGTCACAGATGACTGACAGCAACTTCTGTAGCACAGATACAACCAGGGAGGGAAAAAAAACCAACCATGTTTTTATCGTCCCTCTGACCCACTGTTCCTTCAGCGCTTGGGAAAAAAAAAAAAATGAACAAACATGTCAGCGAAGTCCACTTGACATCTTAAATGACAGGGAAAATGTCGTGTGTGCGCACACAACAGTCACAGAAAACACCAATGAATTTTGCCAAATTGCCCACAAATTAACAAGGCAAAGCAGGAGCTGATGATGAGGTTCAGGTAGCACGCTGCACATTTTGGTGTTGTGTTAGCAACTTTCACCACTGCATTCATAAATATTAGATTATGTTAACTCTTTCTGGTGTTCTGGATAACCTTCCTCTGACAGTGACGGTTTCTGCTTGCCCTGTTCCAGGTCATTAAGATCAGTCAAATTCACAAGACAGAGATCTTGACCTTGTCAAATCCAGTCATTCAAAAGACAGCTTCAGTTTGGGAAAAAGCAGAATGTGAGCTGCTATTTTCACGTTCCCTATGCACTGGCACAGACACAAAGTCTTTGTTATTAAATAAGCATAATGCTCTCCACCCACAACTGGGCTTCTCTATTCCAGCAACCCATATGGTGCCGCTCATCTTTCCTCCCTCTCCTCCCCTTTTGTGCTGTTTCAAAATCCGTGAGATCCAAGCACAGAATGCTTTCTTCACGCTCCTTTCTCCATACAAGCCCTGCCACTAACTTAGAAGCCATTTCCCTAGTCAAAGGTCAGCAAGCAAAGTTCCCCAAACAGCCTAACCCTGCTAGTGCTCATGCTTTCGTACCAGCAGCTCAGCTTGGAGCAGTGACAGCAGCTGCTTGGCTAGCAGGGCTGGAAACACTTCTCTTTCAGAAGAGAACCATCAAATGAACAGCACAGTCTGCCCCTGGCTGCTCTCTATATCCCAGGGGCTTGCCACCATCCTAGACTTTACAGCAGACCAAAGCAAGGTAATATTCAAGGCTGCTTGAAGTTCAGTGCAACTTTTTGGCTTGAGAATGTAGATTTGCCAAGTTCAGCCACTGGGAGGAGTGTATCAGTGCAGTCTTGAGCAGCGGGGAAATGGGGACAGAGGCTGAACTGGTGAAGGAAAAATTGGACCACAAAACCCACTAAAAAATGACTACATATTGTCTTCTCCAGAGTGAGTAGCCTAATTAGGATTTGAATAAATAAAAAGCTATACCTATACCAACGAACCTGTATCAACAAGGTGGGGCAGGGGGATTCTCGAAATTCAGAATTACAGGAAGATCACCTCAGGACCTAAATTGTCCTACCAGTAGCACACCTCTGTAGGAGTAGCTTCCCTTGGCCCAAAACTCAATTTCTTAGTTCATTCCAAACCTCCCAGGAGTCCCACAGCTCTGGGGTCTGATCACCAAGCAGCTTTTCATCTTTGGGCACTGCATCCCCAGCCCAGTATCTGGGCATTTTACCATCTCACAGCTACCTGTCAACATCATGAAAAGCATTTCTGTAACAAATGCTTTCTCTATAGTCAGGACTCCTTCTAGACAGTTGCTCTGATTACAACACTGAAAATTAATTTCTATTCATACTGATGTTTTGCATTCACTCCTTAGTTGTTTGATTTAACTAGTTCAGAGACAAATTACAAGTTCCACAGATCATTTTTTACCTTCTTATCAAAGCCTGAGTGAACAGCCTTCAAATGATTAGGAATTGGCAGTGTGCTGTATTATAAATATATTCACACAAAAATATCTACAGATTCATAACCTACTTGAATTTGGAAGCACTCATTTTTATTCACTTGTAAAATATGAAATTCTAAGTTATTTTATTCTTTAAACAAATCTGATCTAACTAGTGTTAATAAACCCAAACAACAGTACACCAAAGACTATGAGTTTAACCTCTCCAAACCGTATAAGCAAGCACTAAAATATGGAAATAAAAGTCCAAAATTTAATGTTTTGTACCTAAAAAGAAACTGAAAAAAGTGACCATCCTTACAGTGTCTTGGACGTCTTAGATGTGGCACTCTGAAAAGAGAGGAGATATTTCATCTTGATCTCATTCTTCCTTTATTGCTTGCTTGTAAAAATAGATAAAACTTGAACAGCTCAAGGGTGTTGTGAAGGTAAATTAATTATTTTGAGAGAAGCTATTCAGATATTACAGTGATGAGCATCATGAAAAGCCCCTGAGGAAAAGAATCATTTTGACTTCATGGCAAGGGTCTGAATAAAATGCAGGAAATGAGGCCTGAGGCCACATGTTGTACAAAATAGTGAACATCTGTTCATTAAACAAACTCAGTCCATCCAAAAACCTGAATAAGGCAAGAATAGTTTGGAACAAAAATAGCATGGGATAACATAATTAAGGATTACTGTACAGAATACAACTGGAGGCAAATTTCTGTTGCAAGAATCATTAACCATACTTAGACTATAAACTCATTTTCCTTTGAATAATACTTTTCCTGCATGCAACATCCTTGTTTACTTCTTCAGAATTAAAACCAAATTAAAACCAGGTCTTTCACAGTCAGTTTGTCCATTTAAAAATGTTTGAAACTCATGTACAGTAAACAGACTGGGGCAGTAAATGGTAGCTGTTACTACGCTGTGGGTTTTCAGGGATAGAATGGGCCAGAACGATTTCACACATTTGCTGACGAAAAGAGTCAGAAACATGGAGCATCACTCTGGGCTCTGGAAGCCAACACATTCTTGTGGCAACAGACTTGTCAAACTACCCAGCTCCCCCAAATAAACTCTGCCTTCTACCACAAATCTGTATCAGTCGTGTTGGTTTTCACCCCCTTCTCAAATATCAGTTTTCCAACACTCTGCTTCCTATTAAAAGTTCAAGATCCCCTTCTAGTCTAACTCCATCCCACTCTTTTGACCTACACCACCTGGTTCTCCTGTGAGGGTTCCCTCTCCTGCATTCCTCAGGCTAGACACCTTATGTCCACCATTTTTACCTCCAGCAATATCTGTTCTTTTTTCCTATGCACCAGCTCACTTTGGTGCTTGCTCTGAGAATCAGCACTCCAAACCTCAGTTGCCAAAGTGTTTTCATTTTTCCATCTTGAAATCAAGACATGTTTCCCGCTCCTCCCCCAAGTTCTATGCTACTGCCTTACCTCCTTATCCCAGGTATCTGATGGTGCCATCTGGCTGTCACTGTTTATGTATATGTAGGATCTAACTCAGAGACCATTTCAAATTCCTTCCCAACACAGCTTTTCTTGTCCTCTCTCTAGATCTGTTTCCTCTAGTCTGTATTTATATGGAGATCTCGCACACTGCGAGGTGTTTAAAGATAAACATCTTCCACCTGAGTGCTGAAGTCAACTATAAACTCACTATCTTCAATATTTACTAAAATATTTAACTTCATTTCTGAACTAAAAAAAAGAACAGAAAAAATGTCTCCCCTCCCAAACATTTAAAGATACAAAATTAAGCTAAGAGGTTAAGCTTCCTCAATGGAAATATGTTCAAATGTGTGGGACTGTTTTACCAATAAATATAAAACCTGAATTTTACAGACAGTTTTCAAGAAGCAAACAGATCATAAAGTGAGGTTATTCTCAATGTAGCTGGAAACGTTAGAGCAGTAGAATTCACAATACTTCATCATTTCATGATGTTAAACCAGGCCTCAGAAGGAAGATGCTGTTGCAAAAATGACACTGCAGCATCTCCTCAGATGTGCATTGCTTTCACTGAACACCTCACCTTGTGCAAGGTGCCTCGAGGAGGTTCATGGGAACACCCAGCCCAGGTAAAAGCACCGTGCACTGCCTGAATGCACGGGAACAACACACTGCGCCAGGACCTTTTGCTAAAGGACAAAAAGCTCAGTGCTAAAATCTGGTGAGAGCAAGAGGAAACAAGCTTTGGCCTCAGCAGGCAGAGGGAAGGTCTTGGGAGGTCCCAGCCCCCCAGTGGCCTTCCCCTGAGCATCCTTCACTTCCTCAATGCCTAAAGCCCATTTTCCAGGTGAAACACCTCATCCCTTCGAGTGGAAACGCCTCCAAGAATCCACTCCAGGACACAGCTATGCCTTCTCCGTGCCCATGCCTGGGCCAGAGGGAAATTCCTTCTGCTCGTCATTGTCACACAGCTGTGACAGCCAGCAGCTCCCAAACAGAGCCCTGGGAAAAATCAAAGCTCCTAAAGGAGCTTCAGACAGGGCAGCAGAGGAATGTTGATAGGGCATATCAATGCCAGCTGCTGCACTGCAGAGGCAACAGCAAGCACTACCTCCAGGAAACTCCTCCAGCTCTTCCTGTGGATTCCTAAATTTCAGAGGACTTAATTCATGGTAGCATCAGGCATGATCAAATCAGATTAACATTGTGTTTCAGGGCATTCTAACATCTTGCAAACAGACTTTACACCTTTTAAAACAAGAACCTGAATAATTTTGAAGTTGTTTAAAGCATGATTTGGTACAGAAAACAAAGTCAAAGAAAGTAGATTTTACATTCTGCAACTCATGCAACTAAGTCAGCTGTTTCTCTCTTTAACTTATATCAAGAATTTAGTTTTTCAACTCAGATACATTAATCCCACCTTTCTTTTCAGGATCTCAAGCCAAAACTTGGTAAAGTACTGTTTTGTACCTATGGAAACCTACAGCTTCGTGTGACCAAGTATTTTTGGCCAGGCATTTAACAGGACGGTGTGAAATCAAGGCAGATAGAGAAAAGTTTCAAGAAGAGAAATTAAGAAGAAAGACTGGGTTCACATAGCTTGTACTCAAAGTTCACAGTGACTTCTTTTATCACAAAATTAGTCCCCCTGAAAAAATCTGAACCTCAGTTTATATGGCAAGTTTTTACAGGAAGCACCTTAATTTTCGTAACTCCAAACTTTGGTGAGCTTGGTCTTTTTTCCCCTCCTCCCTTGAGAAATATTCCTTTTAAAAAAAAAAAAAAAAAAAAAACTGGCTGAGAAAGCTGTCCTAATTAATATTAAGTTCATGGTTTAAACNTGCAGTTTGCAATTGCAATTGCAAAAGGCAAGTTACAGAATTTTAGATAATTTCTCCCATTTGAAGTTCATTTCATATTATGTGATGCATAAGGTATAAACCATTTTTAAACGGCAAACAATTTTTTCAGTTTTTTCTTTTAAGTAAACATTGCATATTTTCTACGAACAAGTGTAAGGAGTATAATTCACTCAAATTTTTTGTGTCCATTGTAAAAGGTGTCAAGATAATATTTCATAAAAATCTATTATTTTAAGAGTGTTGGTATAGAAAGCTGCACTTCACACGTTTGAATTCGAACCTAGAACAAAATACATAAATATTATAGCATATTTTCTATATGCACTGCAGGTAGAAAAATCATTATATTTCTGCCAACATTATACCTCTCATGCAAGCAAAATTGCGTACTTCAGACGTGTTGGTGCTCTTGATGGCACACAAGAGGAAGGCAGAAAAACTGATTCAGATAATTGGCAGCTCAACAAATCCAAAGGTCAACATCTGACTTCACTGACTTCAACTAAGAGTCTTCCTATTTCATACAAGTGTTTATTTAAAAAAAAAAATATATTATATCCTCACATGCTTTCTGTCTTTTGTCTACATATCTAAGAAACCTCTAGACCTCAGCTTCAGTAAGTGCTGGCAAGCAACAGATATTACAGAAGATCTGAAGGCAGGAAGTGAAAGAGTTATGAGCAAAAAGGAAATTTTGCAAGCAACCTGAAGAGTTCATAATGTAGAGAAAAAAAATACTGTAACTTCTTTGAAAGTATGCTCAATGTATTCCTAAATATTTGTGCAACAACAAAGCTTTCCCTTGTCCTGTGTAAGCTGGGGGTCAAACAGAGGCAAATTAACTGTACCTAAATTGTACATAAACAGAATTTTCAAGACCACAAGTTCTGTATTTAGAGACTGAAAAAATTAGCAGCACAAAGCAACATATTTTGTAGTAAGAGAACATTTATTGCAATCAAATAATAAATTAAAAAGTAATCCAACCTTTGAAATAGTACCATCATTTGTAAGATGACTCTTAACAGAGTTAAGTTTTGGGCTTAGCACTGCCAAGAGCAGCAATGTACCGCAGTACAGAAGACAGGCCTCTAGGACCTGTAGAAGTATCACTTCAATTTCTCAGTTCTCCCCTATAAAATGGGTTGCACTGTGCTTTGCCACCTGATGGGACAAAGCCTTAAATGTTTGTGATGTATTCTGGTATTACAGCGCTGCATGCAGTGCAAGCACCTAAGCCTTGCTGTATAAATGCCATTTATATGAGGACATGTTTTCTTTCTACAGCGTTACCTCTTAACAGTTAACCTTTGGAAATTGCTGATGAAAGCCAAACACCAAAATCTTGAAAAGCAGAACACAAAAAAAAAAAGCAAAGATTCTATGAGTGCCTCAACTAATATTATCCTCCCACCATCCAACTAATGCATATTGACTTGTGTGTTCATAGGGCTCTAAATTTATGTGACTTTGATAGAGGAAAATTGCAGGCTGTTTGCAAAACACATGGAAAATAAAACTGCCCAACAGATTTTTTGGAGCCATGCATTCAAATACATTCTTATCCTTTCAAATAGAAGCAACTGAATCAAATTAATGAGATGCATAAAGACTTCTTTTTGAAAGACATAAATGAGAATTACATAGACAGCTCTCAAAGGTTAATTGCAGCTGAATCCTTAACTATTTTGCCTTTTCTGAGCTGTGAATGGGGGTGACTGTACATTTTCACAAACTAAATTAATAAGGAAAGCAAAGGCTCCCCCTTGCCAGCATGGCAGAGATGACTGATGGGGTGAATTCTCCCAGCCATCCCCGCTCCTTGCTGAGCAAATGGACAAACAGCTCATGAAACAACCCTCACATTTTCACTTTTGCTTATACCTCAAGCATTCAAGGTCAAGCATACCAGCTTCAGTTCAGCTAAATAGTATGTTTTAAACCATGAAGGTTAAGACAATAAGATCCCTTATTGCCCCACAGTCACTCCAGCAGAAAGGACAGTGAGACCCAAATTTGCTCCAAGAATCACTAAAACACTGATTTTAGGAGTGCATTTTCTGTCATCTCAAAATTGACTTATTTTTGTGGATTTTTTTTGCCCCTGAATAGTAGAAATATCCTCCAGCTACATAAATAGTAGATATTCTGATTTCTGTATTAATAGCTAGGAAAGCTTATTTTCCAAGTAAATAACACTATAATATTTAAAGTCTCCAGGCAGTACTGGCTTATGGAAGAGGAGAAAGTTTTGATCTGAAGAAGCCTCCAACCAAATTACTATTGAAATATACTTTACCAATTGCTTACCAATATGGGCTGAAACTAAAGTCTGAGAGAAACAAAAGTATGTATTAACTATTTAGTCAGTGGGTTAATATTGTCTTCCCACGATATGTAAAATATGTACTTGGAACTTTCAAACCTATTTTAGTAAAAACTAGAAATTGTAAAGTATATATTTGATAGAATAAGATGAAAAGAGACGGGAAAGAAAAAGATCCATTCTTATATATTAGTTCATGCTGCTGCATTCTTTGGAGTTTTGTCTGAAAAACTTGTTACAACTCATTTTTTAGCTATCTGCTAGTTTTTAGGATACTAATTCAAGCAAAAAGGCTTTACTTTCAATTAAATTTTTGCTTCTCCATACATTTCAAAGAGCCAAAATACAAGTAGTTCAGTTTTCCAATAAAATTGGATGCTAAAATGGAAGTTTCTGGAATATTTTGCCAATGCTGATAACAAGACAGTTCTGTTCAAATATTTCTAGTAGCTCACCAGTTTTCACCCAGGTATATGAAAACCACAGCAGCTATTTAAAAAGGTATCACCTTATTCCTGTCCAATGCAGTCATTTACGTATTTGCATTACCCAATGAAAAGGAACAAATATATCAGACTATACAACCAATTTTACCATTCAGAAGTACAATTTTTCTATGTTCACATTTCAGTTTTAGCAATGCCTGTGGCAGAAGTATTTTCTATGATTGTTTCTGTTCCACTGCTAGTGCCAACCTTTCCCATCCAGTGGTGAAATCTGAGCAACACTCTCAGCAACGAAGTAGGAAAAAAGCTTTTCCTCGCTTTCTGGCTTTTGTGGAGTGCTGTAAACATATTAGGAAAATAAATGGTGTCATGAGAGAATTACCCAAATGCAGCCTGGCACTACAGAGCTGTATCAAGCCCAGCTGTGACTGACTTGAATAAAAGCTGAAACTTCTTCAAAGCATTAGAAGGGGAAAGGAAAAAAAAAGTCTGACAGTCACTAGCTGCTGTAAAGATATTACAAACATCATTCAAGAGATAAGCTTAGCAGCATTGAAGAATGGTCTTTTCCCTACAATTAATGCCTGACAGCTTTCTTTCTACCTTAAACCAAAGCATATATTGCATATATAAGATATATGGAGCTTCATAAGGATGGATACACTGTAATATTCCTCCTATTCCTAGTGTCTCGCAATAAAGATTACGAAGTTTAGATATGTATACTTCACATATTTTCCTGTATGAAAAATAAACCCAATAAGTGGGCTTGAATTAAAAGAAATATATATATAAAATAATTTCCATGCAAAAAAAGCTCCAACTCGTCAGGAATACTGACGCTACCACAGCGCACGTGCTTTAGTACCACTGGCATGGGTCAACCACAAAGCTGGTTGCTGTATTTCATCTATAAGCCTGTAATTTGAATTCATTTTATGCTGATAAATCTTAAGTCTTAATCTGCTAAATCATGTACATTAAATGCAAGACGAGTCACTGTGACAATCTATCAAAATTCTTTCAAATCGAGGCCACAAAGGTAACCCCATTTTCATACTGTAATAATTTTACAGTGACTTTAAGTGACTATTAACCGAGTGAAGTCAACAAAGAGACTCAGCCTAATTTCATGGGATGTTTCCATACCTGACGGAGAATCATTAGGATCTTTCAATTAAAGTGGTTATCCCTTATTCCTCCCTTTTGTAAAAACAGGTCCTTTAAAATAAAGATGACCCAACCAGTCACTCAGTTTCATGACTATACTCTAAATAAAAAATGATCAAGTTCAAATTAAAATAATAAACTTACAGAAAAAGATTTTGGCATGAAAATATGGTTTTGTGAGGTTTCCCTCCAGTTCTTTCCCACTTTGTTATAGACCATTTTCATAGCATTTTTGTACCTTCCAAGCACTTGAACAGATAGAACTACGACAAAATCTAAGGTAAAACAAAGATGTGTTCCGTGTTGCTTTTTCCACCAGAACACGAAGAGAAGAGCTAACTTCCAGACAAGTATATTCATCCAGTAACCCACAATACTACATGGCACTTGCCAGTTCATAGAACCTCCCTCTCTGCCTTATTACAGCTCCACATCCACTTACTGAAATCCATATCTCATGCAGTAACTGAACACACCAGATACTGCATCACCTTTCCTTGCTTACAATCACTTTTCATTTTCCAAATTGTCTGGACCACTTGCTATCCAGTGAATGCTGATCTTTTCTGTTTTCTCTCTTTCTGCAAAGGAAGCAAGAGACTCCATCTTCCTCCAGCATTAGAGGGAACCAGTGCATCATAAAATCAAGCACTCAGCTGCTACAGATCACTTCTGCATTCATCCCTCAGTTATCAAGTGTCAGGAGAAAAGTATTTGCCTGAAACAGGAGAACTAATTCAAACCAGCATAAGCCATTTTACAATCAATTAGTCTGCACAGTTGGATTTATGGAGCTACTTCTCTCAAGGCTTCTAAGCATTTACCTGTAGCTTCAGTCTGAGCACCTGCCACCTATAAAACCACCAACAACAGAGCAGTGCAGGGGTCCCAGAGCCACATTCACTGCACAACTATTATGGGCCAGCCACCCATTCAGAGGTACCGAGCTGTGCTCATCATGTTTACCATTAGCAACACAATTTGGTTTGACTTCACTGTCTCCAGAGCAGGTTGAAGCAGATGGTGCATAAACTTCCCAACACCGAAGGCGATCTTCAGAGGATGTGTTTTTAAATTGCAAAGTATTTCGATCACAACACACACACTAAATGGAACAGGTTTTACCATTCCTAAAGCAACCTTTGAACATCACTCACTACAGTCATAAAGCGCCATTTTCCACTTTAATCTAAAATTCCAGGTAATGCACATATTAGAAGTGCATTAGAATGCTCTTAACCTGATTGGATTTTTAAAGGGGATGAAAGGTGAATAAATGGGTAAAACGTGTTACAGAGAAGTCTGAAAATGGAAATACCAGTTTTTGAATTATTTATGGAAAGTAGCATAGCAAATAAGTTGAATAGCATTTCTTTCTAACTTGCAAAATTAATCTCGTTGGCAATTTTTACAACTCAAGTCCAAGTCTACGTTTCTATCAAAGCAACTTCTCACACAAACTTCCCACAGCTCTGATGTTAAACAAAAGACCATATCTCACACAAAACAATGTCCTTGGGTTTGGCAGTAGAGTTGGATACAGATCCTTGATGGGACATTACAACTAAGGCCAGAGAATGCCTCACAGCACTGCCACCAAAAGAGCAAACCCCAAGAGGTATCAGGCCAGTGGGGAAGAAAAATGCCCTACAAATCCTCAGGGGTTTATATCAGGTGCAATAGTTTCTAGCTGAGATTTCAGAGTCTCCACTTGCACTGCTGATGAAAATTAAGAATAAATAATGCTAGAAATTATTTCAACCTTTTTAAAAAACTGGATCTTTCTAGTTCCTGAAATAATATTTCTCATGTAACACCTCTCTAACATTTCCAAGCAATTTACTACCTAAAAATACCATTATTCATTTAAAGAATAAAACAGGCCTTGCTTAAAGTGTAGTATAACACTGTGCTTAGTATTTACTGGGAAAATATTTTGTAAGGCTCTTTATCTGGAAAAGTAGGCACACAGATTAAGTTCTGCATTTTGCTCCCAAGACTTGTGAAGCCTTTCTTTACAAAAAGGATACATTGAAAAAAGCCTGTGTTAATTTTTTCATCAAGTAATACAATAAAATCTCTATAAGCTATGCTCAAATGCGAGTACAATCAGGTTCTTAGATATTTAAGATTTTTCATGAAATTCACTGCAGCCAGATTCTGAATTGATCATAAATGAGTAAAGTCCTCCTCCATTGGTTTCTGCTATCAGCTCCAATCACATAAGAGCACATTATAGCTACTAAAACAAGCTTTACATAGCATGATACATCAGGAGATAATGCATGGAGAGAGAATAACTGGGAAAATAATGCAAGATATGTGACATACGGATTCAATTCTCCTCAACAATGGCTTTTGTTCTACTCAAAGATAAGAAACTCCACTGGATTGCTGTATTGTGGACTTGGATGTTTAGAAGACCATTTTCTACTGTATTTCAAACGGAAAGGAAGTATCTATGGACACACATCCACAGCAAGAAAGAGAGGACGCCCAAGGGAAATGCTTTAGAAATGAATGTGTATTATCAGCTAGTGCAACAAGCTAAGTAAAAGCTGAGTTAAATAAATGGATTTTCAATATTTGTGGCTAGAGGCTTCTGAATTAGAATACCTCAGTAATTAGCTCAGATGAAATTTAATTACTCATAGAATTACCAATGTCTTCATTAGTAACAGGCCCTTTGGTATGGATTATCAGATAAATCCTTTTCCATACTATCTCTAATTGAAAGTAAACAAACCAAAGTCTGGTGTAGACCCAGTCAACATACACAAATTAAGCCAGTATTTATGCTAGATCTTATTTTCTCTGAACTTGAATACCCATTTACAGTGCCTGATAAAGAATCAAATGCGACAGTAATGCTTAGCTGGTCCCCTGCCAAAACGCTTGATGGTGAGTCCCTGCCTAACTTCAGGATATAAATTGATATAGCAGATCCTCCAGCTCCAAACCTGAGGCAGCCACTCTGCCCTAATCACGAGCTTCATGTTATGAATTAAACATCAAGACATTTCCAAGGCGTGCATGTGAGCAAGAGAGCTTAGGAAGCTCCAGGGTGGTGAGCGGAGCAGCGGTGCCACACTGTCCTACAGTGCCAGCAGCCCTGTGCTATGCCAAGGGAAAGCCCATGCACAGGAAGATGTCCCGTTGGGAAGGTGCTCACGCTGGCAGCTGCAGCAGGAGCTAAGCCACTGCCACACAGCCTTGGTCTCCTCAGGGAAAGGAGCTTCAGACTGCTGACAGATGGATGCTGCCGTACTTGAGAAAAAAATCTTCAGTAGTTTTGCAGCACTCTGTTCCCGCAAAATAAGCGCGAAACCCACACAGGGAAGAAAAGAGGGGAGCCTCGTGCAGTGGCTGGAGATGCCAGGTACAAGGAGCAACAGTGACATCCCACTCTTAGGTACCACGGAAGGCAACCAGCACGGTGCTTCTGCTCCAGGAGAGTGTTCTGAACACCCAAGGCCAGGAGTCACTACTTTCAGACTGATTTGGTTTGAGGGCCTGGGGAGAAACAAATGCTGTTCCTTATTCACAACTTGGCCCAGTTGCTAAAAGAGCAACTTCGGCAATGGCATTGCTCCAGGCTCTACTACTACTGTGCATTCAGGAGACAGGACACAGCATTTGGTATCTTCCCAGAATTACAAGATCATTTCTAGGACTTTAACTTCCTTAAAAAACAAACATACTTTCTTATCCTTCTATTGAAATAATATCAGAATCCTGTCCGCTGCAACCTACACATTGCACGTTAATGGAGGAAGACAGACACAGAAAATTTACATTAAAATTATTTAAGTAATTAAATTCTTCCTGTTCCAGGAGCTAGCAATACCATTTATAGCATGAGTGCAGTGCAATAAAATGATTAGTGTTTTGTTATATGTGGGATTTCTCAGCATGATACAAGGAAATGTTCCCCTGCTGAAGAGGGGGCCTGCAGCCAATCTCAAGATAGAGCCATAAAAGGGTTTGGGTTAGGGGGCCTTAAAGATCATCCAGCTCCAACCCCCCTGTCACGGACAGGGACACCTTTCACTAGACCAGCTTGCTCAGATCCCACCCAGCCTGGCCTTAAACACTTCAGGGATATGGCATCAGTGATTTCTCTTTGGAATTTATGCCACTACTTATTTCAGTTTATAATCCAAATATTACTCTTAAGGCAAATCATATTACCATCATTACAGAATTCCTTTTGCCCTCTAAAGAAGGGAAAACTCCCAAGCAGTTCCTTGTACAGCATCAAGGAATGATGTATAATGATGTGACGCTAGCAAAACACACTGGTTGCCTCCATCCACATGGATGTAAGACTTGTGTACTTCCACCAGAAAACTTCTAAGATGGTGAGAAAAAAGTTTTAAAATATTCATCACCATCCTTCACATGTATTTCTACTACAAATCTGACTGCCTCATGTCTTGATTTACTTACAAAGTACTTGCAGCTTCCTTTGATACTAATTTGATTTTTGGTTTTTTGCCTCCTCATCCTTGGAGGAAAGTCATTATTACCTCTCAACAAGCTAAGCTAACCTAATACAAGTGCTCTAATGGAAATATCTGTTTTAACCTATGACAGTTATTACTGTGAAAACAAGAGGAATTAGAACCATTTGTTTTCATGCTTTTACAGCAAGAGGAGACTGCTGCCTTCAGCAAGCTTGCAAAGCATCCTCACTGAAATGCTTTCTGGATTTTTCTGTGGAATTTAATTAGAATGCATTACTTCCCAGCACCACCTCAGCAAGAGCCACCTCTTCTAACAACTGCTTAGTAACATTTTCACAGTATTAATGTATTTAGATTATCTAAGATGATCTACCAAGGCTAAGCAAAAAAACTCACACTTCAAATCCCATACACTTTGAAATACAGACTCTCTTGAAGAGGTGTGCTAGAAGCTAATCATTTTATGCTGATTCTAGAAGTGTTCCATGTATCAGATCTAGAAAACACTGAGGAATATGCAGAGTTGCTTCTTTTTAAGAAGAAAAATAATTCAAACATGCACAATCTGTTATCAGAAAGACACAGGCCTTTTCAGTGGCTGGCCTTGTAAAGGACAAAGGACTCTATCAGGCAGGATTCAAAAATGGTAAGATTTATGAGCCAGCTGGGGCAGACAACATAAATCACTGCTTTTCCTCAGAGCTGATGTGAAGACAGACTGTGCACAACAGAGGGCCCAAAGGTGGTCAAATGCTTTGCTATTGAATTATATTCTTATCAGAATGGTTGCCAATTTTACACATTTAGGCTCTACTAATAAAAGCGTAGCTGTCCATCTTATTTGAGGGCTTACTAAATTAGATCTTCCAGGTGCTCACTTACACATGGCCTGTGTGCATGACACCCTTCATCACATTTACCCTGCATGTCACTCGTTTTCAGCTTGAAAACAGTCATAAAATTAGCTCTTTAGAAGGGTTTGGGTGAAGGAAAGCAAAATTTCTCATGTGAAAAGCACAACAAATCAAGGAGACAAAATGATAAAGCAATTTGCCATAGAAAAAATAGGTGCATCAACTGCACACAGGCGTTTATGACCACTGAAGGCAGATTTAATACTTATATTATAAAAAACAGTAACAACACAGAGTCACATGCAATAAATAGAGAAGAGACCTTTTGCATAAGATTTAATTTTTTTGACTCGTGGTTGTAAAGGGTATTTTTGACTAAGCTAAAATTCCATCAGATAGGTGCCAATTTGGCAGAATATTCATAGCTTCAGAGATTTGAACAGACCTAGAACACCTAATTTGCCTGTTTTGCTGGACAGAGGCAGGCTGTATGTGCTGTGGATTCAGAACATCTAAGCACTCTGGAAGCTAAAACAAAGGATTCCTCACAACAAACACCTTACTCCACACACAGGATCTAAAGACAAAGATTTGGAGGAGTGGGGGATTCTAAAGCTTCCACTGCATTTCAAGTCAGAGATAATGACAGTGACCTGCCAGATGAAGTTAGCAGTTTCACAGGAAGCCTGTCATGCTCGTGTTTATTTTTCTTAACAGACATGTACGAGCCCATGCTGTGTACAGTGGCACTTCAAGCACAGCATCTGCCTCCTGATTTGTACAAGAATGAACATATTTGTTAAGCTCATTCTCCAGTTGATGGACAGCCCAGTGAAACAATCACAGTTTGCCTGTCACACACATGCAGAAATTAATATGCAAAATTACACTTAGAATTGCAAATGCCCTCCCCCTCATATTTTTAAGATCGTCTAGAGCACAATAATAATTCTACATGTCCCAAGTATTTGTATTGCAGAGGTGTCTGCACATGTTCCTGGGCTGCCTCTGCTAGCTGAGCCTGCTTTGAGCAGGGAGGTTGGCACGGATGACCTTTACAACCTCAGCCATCCTGAGAACACCTGACCACTTTCTATACACTGCTCAGTATCATTTTTGCTGCTTCAACTGAGATTTTAAGGAAAAAAAAAAAAAAAAAACGCAAAATGACTTTGCACAAGAGACTTGAAACTTTAGACTCAAGTGGACAGTGCTAAGTACAAACATTGTGAAACCTGAAGCCCCATGTTTCTCAAAGTTCTCTTGGGAACTTTATACAAGTCTAAAGCAAAACATATAAAAGTTTTACAGCATGTGATTTACGAGTCTTAACATGAAGACAAATTTTCAAAGTGCACTTCACGAACAGATCTCTCATGTAAATGGGATTATTCATTTGTTTCAAATTAATAAATAATAAAATCTTGCAGCAAATCAAATCAGCAGGAAAGTGCTTGGCACATACACATACATATGTATCTGCAATCTTACAATATATATGAAAAAGAACTGCCCTAGGCTACTTTTCTGTAATAGAGAAATATCAGAGGATTTATTACTGGTAATGATCAATGCCAGAGTTTTTGAAAGAAACTGATTTCAGATAGATCATAGAGAACATGGCATGCTTTGGACTAACTATGCAACACACTATTTCTTTTCAGCAAAATAAAACTTCAGTTCTTCTTGACAAGGTTTTGCTTTTAACTTATATGCATTTCTGTATTATTTGCCTGAACATAGCAACAAAAAAATCATCTATCACATGCTATTATCCCCAACTTTTTACACAGACTGAAAAAATTGAAAATATTCACTTTCACAGTGATAGGTTTAAACAGATAAGAAATAATCTGCATTTCCTACTACATATTAGAATAATGGAAACAACATTCCTCCCCATGTATTTTTAATGATATGACCCTACAACTATGAAGCATAGTCACAAAGCACTGAAACATCATTTAGCGAGATGAGAAAGCTGTGACTTATTTTATCTGATCCAGAAATGAGCTGTCAAAGTTAAATTGTTATGTAATTAATTGTGCATTTGCTGGCAATTTTTAAACTGTGAATGAAAGACTGTTCTGAAATTGCAAATCACTGAACACTTTCATCTAATACATGAGATAATTCTTTGAAGACCACTGTCCTTGAACCGAGTGTTAATGAGAAGTTCCTCACTTTAATAAAATGTCACCCAATAAGTATAACCAAACAATTTTCTTTTTTAAGGAATAGTATTTCTTAGACAGCCCTCACTGGATGGATTCCAGAACTGGTGTTGAGGTACAGAAAGATTCAAGACCCCCAGATAATTCACCTCCAGAGTGAGCACTGAAATGCCCTACTTAGTTCTAGGCACGAATTGCAATTAACTGATTCACACACAAGGCACTGCATAGGACACTCTGCCTTTATAGTCCTACAGACCTGCAGTTAAATAGTCGTCAGTTGCTCTCAATTTCCTTCAAAGCAGAGCTAGAAGGGCTATTAATGACCTTTTATCTTAGCTTCACTCCTCATGCCAAGGATGCCACTCTCCATTTCTCCCTCTCGCTGCCCCTCCTCTATATTCACATAATTCAGCAGTTACTGATCATCACTTGTTCTGATACATTTTGACAGTGCTCCCCAGATTTTTTTCTTTTGGAAGCTGAGATTTGGTGTCCCAATTACCAAGAGTAAAGCCAGCTTGAGAGGTCTTTTACTGGCTTTCTTCCAGTGAAGATTTGAGATTCCAAAACCTTTGCTGGGATTTATTTCTCCTGGAGAAGTAAGGATCTAAACACAGAGCAGCACGTGGCAGCAGGAAAAAAACAAGTATCCGTTCCCAAACATCACCCAGCCAGCACAGGAGCTGAAAGGTGAGAAGAGGCTGAACTTGTAGGAAAATAGCTGTTAATGTTGGAATCCAGGCTTGGCATCCTCACTCTAATAAAGCTTTCACAGCACTGATTTATGGAGGGATCTGTTTTTAGAAAGGCTAAAATCACTTTGCTGTTGGGTTTGTTTGGGTCTCTTTTAATTTTATTGTTGAAAGAGATGAACCCCAAACAGAAACTGAACAGTAAAAGAAACCTTGATTAAAAACTAATATATTCCAGCCCAAGATATCAAAAAAGCCTATTTGAACTATGAGCTTCCTGCAATATCCTTTTAGAGGTTAATTTCAAGTCACCAAAATCTCATAGTTAATGGTTATGGTAACTTTTATGAATAAGTGTATAAAAAACAGACACAAAGACAACTGAATTCTGAAATACTTTCATTTAAAATGCAACATAAATAAAACTCCAAGCTCCATCTCAATAAATATACATTAGGACACTTAGTACTTGTACATGTTCCAGGATAAAGTGTTTTATATTACATGCATTGTATCATTCTCCTTACTGCCAATTTTTATTATTTTTCATGAAGCTTACTACCACAGTGACTGCCAAGAACATTTTTGAAGCCTCATACATTCTGTTAAAACATCAAGAACATCATATTTTCCAAAATGAAAGACTTTAAATTATATAAATTGAAACTTCCTAAATTGTATCAAGTGGTAGTTTTATTCATATCCTGTCATCCAATAAGTGAATTTGCTTTTTGGAAAGGAAAATAAAAATTGGGTTTGAGTTTAGTGCTAGGATAATAATTAATTCCTACACAATAGGAAGTGAGTCCTGGTCCACCTGGAACAAAAGTTGCAGCATCAGCACCACCAATTATCTGCATCATCAAAGCTTGTTTCCAGGTGATGACATCTGAGGTTCCAATTACACATGCATTCATTAGAAAGTTCTCATTATTCAAAACTGACGCTTCCTGGAAAGCCATTCTTGAGGATTTAACCTGTTGCAAATTGCAAACACTGAACCTTCTACCTAAAACAAACCAACCACATAAAGCACACACCTGATCTCAGAAACATTCTTCCTATATAGCTATTTATGGCCCAATAAATAGCATGATGTTAAAAAATTTGCTACATCTTGAATTGCATTAGGCTATTAATTCAAGTGTTCTGAGATTGTCTCATTTTAATTTTTCATGCAATAAAAATATAACATCTACTTTTGCAAAACAAGTTCTGCTAAGAAGGTAAAACTACACTCAGTACCTGCTCCCATCCTTTTCACTGACTTTTGGTTATTAAGCTATGAGAACTGAAGGCTAACAGAGTCACCTGTACTCTTTGCCTATGGAACAGGAGACCTTTTGTTATTCAGGTATTGCATTCATCTCCTACGCCAGGTCTAATTTCCTATGCATTGCTCCCCAACATGGAACATTGCACTTCCTGCTCCCCACAGAACCTTCTCGGAGAAAGCAGGTTTCTCACATCTCAAAGATGCAGGCTAACAATGCTGGGGGAAAACAGCTACAGAAAACACAGTCCACAGAAAAGAGATACTTTTCAGGTATAAGAGAGTCACGCAAATAACCTTAGGCAAATTCATGCAAATTACTCATGAGGAAAACCTAAATTTATGCTTAGATCACATTTTTCATGAGAATTCTCAAGCCCTTTTATTACTTTATACCAAAAACTTCATGGGTTTTTGTCACTTCAGTAATAAGAACCCTTTTTTCCTCAGCTGCTTAGCTCTATTACCACAAATTTTCTACCTCCTCATTAGAAATAGGTACTTTGCTCAAGTTATCTCCTCCTGTACTTAATGCTAAAATGCTAGTCATACCTTCTGTTGTATGATTTCTGAGAATTACATTGTAGTGGAGTCTACAATGATGATGTCTTATATTTAATTGTTTACTGTTTGAGTTACCTTGGATGTCTCTGAAATAGGCAAGACATGAAGTATTTTCTGATTATTGGCCACGAAGAGCAATGTCTGCATGCTTAATAACATATACTTTTTGTGAAAGTCCATGAAGATTAATTCTAAAGAAAAGCGCAATATTTGTAGGTTGCATTAACTGTGCAGTGTCTTTGCCTGCAAGAAGGATTTATGACAAATGGAAATATAATTGATTGAAAGCAATGCATGCTTTGTGATTGAATTTAAATTCCACAGCTCGTGCAGAAGTTTGGCTGCATTACAAGGTGGTACGTGCAGTCACCTTTTTCAGATTTCACTTTTCAATTAGCCAATACCTGTGGCAGGTACACACACGAGGAGAATACCTCAAAGAAACACTCTCCTGGTTTCTCTTCCATCAAGAGTTTCTGCAAAGGGTGTTGCCTAGACAAATTAAGACCTCTTTTTAAAAAAAATGTAATATATTATTGGTTAACAGCCTTTTTTTAAAGCTACTTGCCAATTTTAAAGTGGCTACTATTAACCATTCCATTAAAAACAAAACAAATCCTCCCTTCAAAATACAGTGTTGCTATCCATTAGCAAAGCCGCATAATGTACAAGAGAGAAAGGTTAAGTACTAAATCATGTTCAATTGCTATAAAAAACTACTGGTACTTTGGTAGGGTAAAGGTACATGCTGATACTGTGCTTTCAAATGTATTTTGAGAACATTCTTGTGAGACAAACAGCAGTCACTTTGCATTATGGCTGATGCTTCTCTCACTAAAGCTGAAGCCCTCCAATACAGGCTGCTGAACCAGAAATAAGACTTCCCTTTGCAGTTCAAACTTTTCTTTTTCCATGCATAGCTGTATATACAAACCATCTTTCCACTCATAAAATGTAGCATCCAATTTGCACAGGCAGAAGTGAGAATGAGAGTTTTAGGTGTACCATTCACACACATCTGTTCTTTCCAGCACAGTACATCTTGGTCTCAAGAGCAAAGGTTTTGGGCTTGTTGTTTCCAAGAACTCACTCAAATGTCTCCAAGTGCCGTCACACACCTACAGTGAGGATGCTGACACAGGTCTATCCCCATCATGACTTAGCTTCTTCATCACTTAATTCAAATATCCACTAGAATTCCACAGTGAGGAAGCATCAAGACAGAAGGAGTAACTGCAGTGTAACACAACATGCCTGGAGAGCTTTGGTTGAATCTCAAATTATTCTTGTCACCTGGATTTAATCTAGATTTGGATCCAAGCATAGGTCTGTCAGACACTCAATGCTTCTTAAAGCATTCATTAACTGCAGCTTTGCACATTTGTTTATTTAAAGGCGAGTTCACAAGATTGATGTAAGAAGACTAATTTTCAGATAGCAGAAGTTACCATTAAAAAAAAACCTGCAAGTCAACTCACGTCAGACACCCGGAACAGATCTCAACTTTCTTCCCCTGAGCATGCAAACCCATCCTACCTTGCTGGGCTATGCCACAGGCTCTGGATGGGCTGGGTGACCTGGGAGCTGGATGCACACAAGTGCACAAGGCTGGTCTGGGCAGCATCTCTGTGGCAGGAATGCCACCTGGATCCCATTCCTTGCCACCGTGGGGCTGCTCCTTTTCCCACAGGGAGCCACAAGCCAGGTTACACACGTACACTTGGCAGATTTGGCACTGCTGGATGCAAATCATGGCACCATAGCACCCATGTATCATTTCAGGATTAGTTGAGGTGTGAAACTTGAAACCAATTCCAAGACTCTCGATTTCTACACACAGTTTTTATTTCTCTGGTTTTACATTGTTTAAAGCCAAAATCACTGCCAATCATTTAGTATCATAAAACTGTATATGTGCACACATACACCCTCCATATATACAAAATACTTTTCCTTGGCTTGTCAGAGAGACAGCTGAGCTGGAGAAAGATACTGACACACAGCTGCTTTAGCCCACAGCAACTTGCAGTGGCTGGAAATAGATGCCACAGCTCAGTCTTCGTAGTCAAAACACATCACAAAGGATGGGTTTGGGAAGAAATCTCAGTTATCCTCAATCTGCCTTCCTTCCCACTATTAACAAGCCACAGTAATCTCAGGATTTCAGGACTGAGTGAAGACATTGTTATTCATTGGTTTTGGAATATGTTTTGGGGAACATTTGGGTTTTGTCAGCAGCACAGAAAAAAGAAAGTGAAATTGAGGCAATTTGAATGCTTGTCCTCAGCTATAAGCACCCACCTTATGACTGAAATCCAGAAGAGACTCCCTTTTTCTGTTTCTGAAGGTACAGTGATATATACTCTTGTATATTCCAAGTTAGCCATAATGCTGCCTGCTTTATCATCGATTAAAGTTACAAAATACAAAAAGAAACCAAAAATATTACATACTTACATACAACACTGTTTAAATTCAAAACTTAAGATTCTCTTCCCTCATTAGGCCTGTGTTGAGGGGAAAAAGTTCCTGCAGGCAGGGGGTCAGAGCTTTGCCAGCCAGCAACACCCACTGCTTTCTAGCACATGGTTTGAGCTCTGTTGCCTCTTAACTGTAGCACATTCAAGCACAGCCTTTATGCTTGATCATTAAATAAAGCAACCTGTCAACACTGTACCCTGACAGCTCTGAAAAAAAAAAAAAAAAATATTTGAAAGGCTCTTCTTGGGCAGGAAGCATGCATCCAAGAACACCAGCATTAGTGCTGTGTTCTTCAGAGAGCAGACACTGTTTTATCCAGCATCTCCGGAGCTTCAAAGACAGCACCTGCTTCATCTTATACAGCAGCGAAATTCCAGATATTAAGCAACATTCACTCCTTTTACAAGTCTGAACACTATTAGATTCCAGGACTCCTTATTCATCTTCTGTCTTAAATATCAATACTAACACCATTTGTGGATTTCACTGAACAGTAATTGCCTGTTTATTGTTCAAGTAACTTCAGACTCCCAGATGTGATTTCTCTAAGTTCACCAAGAAAAACAAATCTGTTTCAAAATACTCTCCAAATTATTCAGGGCTCAATGTTAAAGAGATAAGTATTTTTCTAAATTTACTTATGTGTGCAAAATATAGGCAAAAATATATTTACTCCTCTGAAGACAGAGGAGTAAACCTGCAATATTTAGTTAAGCGAAAAAAACAGAATGGATGCAAAACTCAAACTTAAACATTTGTCTATCGTACAAGAGTGCAAAATAAATTATAACAGTTTCTTCCTTACTCCAGTCTATACTGGATGCTTAATACTGGGTAGACTGAAGCATCTAGTCCTAAGCAACACATGAACAGAGCAAGATGCAGCCCCATGGACTTCAAAAACTAGAGAAGTCTTGGGTTGGGTTAATGTGTAAAAAGAGACAGATAGAAAGAGCTGTTGAAAAACAAAGGGTTTTCGATTTGAGTTTACTATTCCAATTGGAAATGGAAGTGGAACAAATGTTGATTTCTTTCTAACTTCCATAGCAACCCACTCACACTGAAGTTATGTGACTCAGAAGCTGTTTTCTTTAAATGCAGCCATATGGCTTTTAAACACTTTTGGTTCTATGCCCAGACACAGAATCATTATTTCTTCATTTTATTGTCCTGATAGACTCCGAGTAACCAAACTTTATAATTAATATTAATTTTACTCAAATTAATCAGAAATTACATTTCTCACATTCCTGCAAGGCATGCCCAAAGGGCTTTACTTTTTTCTTTAGAAAAATTAAGTGTTAAGAGAAACCCACAGCAAAATTACGGCTATATCCAGAAACCTAGAGGTTTTGCATTTTTTTAAATACCCTGTGTATGTAATTGTGCCAAAAAATACTTGTTCCTTGTTTATAATTTACTATTTCATTGCCATTAAAAGCTCACATTTCTCAAGTGAGGGTTCAAGCAGTGCACAGCAGTTGCAATAAGTGTATGCTCAAAAGTCTACACTACACTTCCATCAGAGTCAAGTAGTCTACCAGGACTGAAACACAACAAGTTTTATTATACTAGACCTGCTTAGAGGTATTTCATATCCAAAAGCTGCATTATAACCTAACAAAGTTATTTAAAATTAAAGCAAAATAACACTGTCATGGTCCATATCCCTTTTCCACTAACGGTTACTGCTAATTTTAGGAAGACAGTCTGCATGCTAAAGTGTTTTGTCATACTAGTTTCATTTTTCTAAAATTTGGTAGTTATTAGGTAGCTACAATTTGGTAATTATTAGAAAACAGAAACATATAGAACTACATGACTCAAGGTCAGTTCACAGATCAAGACTATCTTGTCATCAGCCAGAAATTCACAAAGGGTTTAGAACCACATAAAGAACATTTCACAGCACAAATGCCCTCACAGCACCCACTTTGAAAACAAACTCTTTTAAGATGCTGTATCTGTGTTTCTTTCCAATGCCATTCACCAGTATTTCACAAAACTGAAAAATTTACTAAACATTTTAGCACAATACCACGAAATAGTTAGTCTTCAAATATATCTGGTTCAGTTCAAAGACTGTACTGTCAAAATGGACACTTTAGAAAAGCAACACTCCTTTCTGTAAAAATACAATTTATATCACACCAAAGCTGGTTATGACCTGCAAAACATTCATGACACTTCCCTGCTAAAGTGCTATACAGGCTGCCAGGTTGGCTTTTAAGATCTGTGGAGGCAACACACAAAAGTTCCACAGAAGTTTCCAGCAGAATTGCAGTGCACAGTTTACATCCAAGTCCTACCTCTAAAACTGCACCAGGAGTGAACACCATTATCCTTCCAACAGCCAAGAACTCTACCTGTAGCCCAAACTGCCTGAGAAAACAGACCCAGCACAGGCTGCACACACTAACCAGCATCACGCTTGTAGCCAGTGACTGGAATAATAGAGAACAGAGAGGCTCTAGCTGAAAAATGTACAGCATGTTCCCCACTTTAGGGGTAAATTAAGGATGTGGGAACCTCAGCCCGCAGGTAACATGTATTTCCTGAAGGTCTGATAAAGGAATTCCTCAAAAAGGAATGCCTATCCACTTCCCTTTAATTTCAGTGCCTCAAAACTATCAACGACATTTTCCCCCTTTCCCAGTTTGACACAACACACAAGCATCTTTTATTTTAAATATATATTAAAAAGTACAATAGCCTGGTTTTCTCTCTCTTGTTAGCAGCCGTCAGATCAGAAACATGCAATAATGCTTCATTTTTCAAGACTGAAAACCCAAGAAGACTTTTTCTTTTGCCTGTCTGCATCCCTACAGCTGTTATTATGCACCACCATCAGCGAGCGAGACAGGAATGCAACAGGGAAATTATTTATACCATGGTCATAAAAGCCTTTCTAAATATTGCAGGTTTATTGCAGATATCACAGCCAAACAACACAAAGTATCCATGTCTATAAACTCTTAAACAACTACTTCTCTACACCTAGCGAGCCAACAACAGATACTACGGGAAGATTTATTTCAAGGCACACTTCAACCACAAAGCACATGAAAACAGATTCAAGCACCTGGATAATCCCTGAAGGCATCAAGACATCATTTTCCAAACAGAATTTGACTTCTCTACTGAAGTCCTTCAGATTTTTGTATCCTTATTTCTTGTCAGCTGTTCACAGAAGTTCAGCCCTTGATCATACAGCTTTCTTTCTCCAACCAATGCTATGCAATATCATGCCAACAGCAAACTGCAGTAAAAGATCTTCACTTACCTTGCCCTTGTCCACTGATCTGGTGACCCCACAGCATCAGAATTATTGCTAATATCCAGTGCATCTGCCCAGCTACTCTGCCACTTCCTTGTCTTCCAGCCATTGCATTATTGGATGCTATACAAAGAAATATTATTGAATGTTTTAGTTACAACTCTTGGGAAATATACCTTTGGGTGAAGAAAAGCAAAAAATTCCCATAAATTTCCTCAGTACACATCTGTAACTCTACTTTAATGAATACTCACCGGTAAAAATGCTTTTTCATTCAGAACCTCCCTGACTGTTTGCTCAAGACTGTCACTTCATAGGCTACTACAAAATCAAAATAAGCTGCTTTGAAAATGCTCAAATCTTCCTTTCATACAGAAGGCCTGAACTTCACCAAAAAAAAACCCCTCCAGATTCAGCCAGCTTTAAAATTCCTGAACAAGCAGCACTTCACTGAGTCTCTTAGAAGTCTTATCATATAGCATAGAAAATTTCCTGAGGTGAAACCCCTCAATTAACTTGATTTTTTTAAAATCTTGGATTTTACAACATTGAGATGTGTTAGCAGTTGCTTTACATTGTGGGCTTTTAGGGACCACCTGTGTCTTCCAGTCACCATATTTTTCACATTATAGAATGATTTGGGTTGGAAGCAGCTTTAAAGCTCATCTCATTCCAAGTCCCTGCCATGGGCAGGGGCACCTTCCACAAGACCAGGGTGCTCAGAGCTCCATCCAGCCTGGCCTTGAACACTTCCAGGGATGGGGCAGCCACAGCTTCTCTGAGCATCATCACAGGCATTGGCAACATTTACCTATTTATTATTCCCCACCACACCTCCTCTTATAGCACTCTGACTCAGATCTGCTCCTTCAGAAGATCTGTTTAATCAAATAGCGATTTGTCAGAACTGTACCAATTACACAGGACTGGCCAGAAAAAATAGAATGTCATTTCTAGTCTAAAACATGGACAACTATCACAGAAAATGGTATATGAATATTTGGGAAATTTATCCAACAAGTGGGAAATCTTGCAGCCACAAGTAGTTTTTAAAAAGATGGTATTGTAAAAACTTCTTGTGTTTTTTCTCCATTATAAAGAGCTATAAAATCCCTGTGAACCAAACAACTTAAAAAAAACAAACAAACAAACAAACAAACCCAACTTGGGGGAAAAAAAACAGTGAAAACACTACACTAGCAGAAGGTTATGTTTACATATTGGCTGATTTAGCACACTTTAAATATTGCTATTACAGTAATTTTTATTTTTAAAAAAAGCTATTTTCCAAACTCATGGATGTGGCACCCATCCGTAACAAAAGGTTCAACTGAAATTATAATCCATAATCCTCAATTCTGATCTATAATCTCCAGGGCAAAATATCTCTGCTTTATGCAGCTTAAAAGCCCAGTATTATTTACAGAATGAAAACCTAAGGAATACTACAAAAGCAGACATGTAGAATACTATACTTCAGTCTCTCCCTTCCTCACCTATCCCCATATATGGAGGGAAGGAAGGCAGTGGAAGCTCCTACAAGAGGTGGTTTTGGTTGACTGGTTAAAGGAGAGGGGTAATTTTTCCTGTTCACTGTGACCCTCAAAATTTCACTTTTGCATTTAATCAGTGCTCTAACCACCAGCCCAGATCACAAAGTATCTGCCCATGCACTTCCCATAGCTGTTCAGGATGAAAACTGTCTTTTGCTTCAAAACTGGTCGTGGAAGGCAACCCTCTCACACAGGGGAACCTCCCCATTGTTACAAACACCTTGATTTTCTTGTGAAGAGCTTGTTTGGGGCCCCTAGAGTAGCTGTTATTTCAGCAAAACAGTGCCCACCCCAGCCAGCTCTCACAGTTCTCCTCCCTATCCCCTCTCAGGAATATGCAGGGAAGAGAGAAAGGGATGCTAAAAACCTTTGTTTGTTTTTTACCTTGTCTTTTTTGGACTATTTAGCCCTCAAAGGAAAGGAGGAGCAAACAACTGAAAATGAGAATTCAAAAGCAAAAACATAGAACAATGAATACAAATAAATGCCCTAAAAAATATATGCACATGACACTGCAAGGTCAAAGAAATAGTTTTGTAAAATCAGTATCTTGGAAAAGAGATACTCTGTTTCATGAATATTCTTTCCTCAATCTAACAGACACATCCTTGATTCTCAGCCCAAGCAAACAGATGGTATTCAATTAGTTATTTACCTACTTTACAATTAATTAAAATGTCCAAGATAATTTTTGTTTTGACTGTGTCTGCAGAAAGCTAGAGTTCCACAAAAAGCTGGCATTTGTATCTACTGCCCTGCTAGCTGTAATATAAATATTACAACTAAGAAAGCATTAAGATGCTTTCCAGTACCTAAAGGCTTTTTTCCAAGGTCATGTAGGGATAGAACAAAGGGGAATAGCCTCAGATTGTAAGACAGTAGGTTTTGATTAAATATTAGGAAGAAATTCTTTACTCTGAGGCTTCTGAGGCACTGGCACACATTGTCCAGAGAAGCTGTGGGTGCCTCATCCCTGGAAGTGCTCAAGGCCAGGTTGGATAGAGATCTGAGCAACCTGGGCTAGTGGAAAGTGCCCCTATCTGTGGCAGGGGGCTGAAATGAGATGACCTCTACCAACACAAAGCATTCTGTGATTATATGACAACCTCACCAGGAAATGTTTAACTTTTAAAAAACCTTTTTTGGCTTGAAAGTTCATAACTAGTAGACAAAGGAAAACAGACACCTTACTAGAAGGAAGCATAGACACCATATCCATAGTATTCCCATTAAGCATAAAAGAAGCAAAAATTGTAAGGTTTTGTTTTGGATCCATGAGCCATTTTCTTCACAACACAGGAACCATCCCTGGAAGAAATAGCAAGGCAGAAGAAGCTGCAGGGACTGGGTGAAAGCTGTGTACTCCACAACAACAAAAGACTGCAAAGAGAGGGAGGGAATCTGAGCCTTAAAGATATTATTCCTGTCATATTTCTTGTCTTCACTGAGACAATTTGTAAAGAGAAAGAAGCAAAGAACAGTAACTGACACACATGTAACTTAAAAGTTCAAACTAGAGCTTCCACTTCCCAAGGAAAATTCAACAGGAGGTTTTTATTATAGAAGCAGAAAACTGCCTCAGATTCAAAACCATTAATCCCCTCTGGAT
Source organism: Cnemophilus loriae (assembly GCA_013397755.1). Taxonomy (NCBI): domain Eukaryota; kingdom Metazoa; phylum Chordata; class Aves; order Passeriformes; family Corvidae; genus Cnemophilus; species Cnemophilus loriae. The sequence continues at coordinate 2,440,457 of VZTF01006540.1, read as the reverse complement.
CCTGAGCCTCACTTTTCACACAGGTGCAGGCAAAGAGGTTTATCTCAAACAAACACATTTTTTAATTAAAGAATACTTCTTCTAATAGAGAGGTGCATTGCAGTAAAAAAACTTAGTGTAAAGTCTGTAATTAACCTTTACAGCATTTGGGTTTACACTAGTGCTGCTTCAGCCCCTCAAGTACAGGAGTAAAACGACCAAGGACAGAATCAAGCTATAAGTATGTCAGATCAATAGGAACAGCAGGTGCAACAGGTCAGGAGAGGCAGAGGGCAGGAAAATGTCCTCTTTCTTCACCTTTTTCCTTTAGTTATCTTGCAAAGAAGTGAACAAAAATCACAATTATACAAAAAGAAAGTTTAAAAGGACATTTTTGTTGTTGTAAGGCCTACCGAAGGAAAGCCAAGAGATACACAAATCACATCCTCCAAAGGGACAAAAAGAATTAATAATCACTGTAACTCCATAGAGAAACATCTATTTTTATATTACCCTCCAAAGCTGCTACAAGGGAAAAGAACACCAGAGTAACAGGGAAGTAAAACCTTACCTGTAGGACTTCCTTCTCCTTCCTTCTTTTAAATCAACAATTCTCCCTACACAAGTGGGAAAAAAGCCCAGCCCACCACCCACACCCTTTATAGCCCTTCCAGCCAGGACGCAGCTGAATTAAATAACATCTCAACCTTAATGCAGCTGTGCTCACACATATCCTGCATGAAAATGCACATGGGGGGAAAAAAAAATTACCACCACTCTCTATTTTTACTCTTTTTTTTTTTTTTCTCCTCTAAACTTGCATGTATAACTCTAATCTGATAAATAGCCAGGAGACTCACCAGCTTCACAGCCAAGAGAAAATGGCAAGAGGACCTTCTTCACATCTATTGACAATTAACTGTAGCTAATTTAGAGTGAACCAGGTGCAGTCAGTTGGCAGGAAATCAGGGAACATGGATAAATCTGCCATATAAAGGACTCTAACAAAGTCTGAAGTTTGTTTTAGATGAGACTTCTGCTGAAGTAGCGTTGGCATGAAAAGCTGGGAGGCTTTCAGCTGCATTTCCAGAGATTTGTTGCTATCTCAATGGCACAATCTATTAAAATCCCTAGGCTTTGCAGAATTTGGTTTAGGGGTGGCAATAACTTATATTTATTTTGATTTCTTTCTGTTACTGCCTGGATTATTTTATATGCTTTTTTCTTGTTTGAATCACTGAGTATATCAACTATAGACTTACACATCCTTTTTAGTGTAATTAATTTATAAGTTTCTCTACAAAGCTATATTTTTTAAAAAACAATATTTATTCTGTGCAAGCATATACTCCATAAATCTTTAGCAAATGACAAAAAAAAAAAATATGCTGGCTTCCTGGCAAATCATAGGAATGTCACTTGCCTCATAAAAGTGGAAGTTACCATTGCAGATTAATTAAGCCACTTAACTATATTTAAAGAACAGCTTTCCTCTCTACACAGCACCTATGAAATATCTGGTATAGAGAGTGGGAAGGGATAAATGGCTTCTCTGGCCATTGTTAATGCAGCCAGCCTCACATATCAGCTGGATCTCTCTGCAATGGCAACATGATACAAGAGTTTTAGCAGGTACATTAAATGTCTGGAATTATGTAGTGGTGAAAAAAAAAAAAGGGGGGGGGAGGGAAATCAAACTCCAAAATACTGATAAAAGATCACCAAACCCACAAAATATCCTATAAATATTTTGACTGTTGATGTCTAAGGAAACTCCAAGGACAGACTAAATTTTTCTAATACAGATTATAAAGTCTAAAGTGGATGCATTTTACATCCCTGAGACAAGATTCTGGCCTTCCTTGCATGCACAAAAGTCTATGGTTCCAGCAGGCCTGTTTATATCCATCTAACTGAAATCAGAACCTGGTCTGATGCATTTAAAATAATTGAATTTATTACTGATGTCTTACTTTGCCTGTTACAAAGACTGTATTTTTTAACCTCATTTCTGTTAGTGCATTACCAAAGACATTATGAATACAAGCTCCCTCAGAGGGCCATCTGTGGAACCAGATACTATCTGATGAGGACCTCCCTGCAGTATCAGGGTTGTTTACACAGTGTAATGATAGGATTTAGCCTGTTTAAATTCAGAGGCAATACAAGAGCAGCATAACAAGGTCCATACCACACCAGAGGTTTCCAGTGCTGCCCTCGCTGGGCCAAAGCACTGCTGCTCCTCACTCCAAGCTGCCAGCCACCGCCTGCGTGCATAGAAGGTGAAAAGCCATGAGCTCCCACCCAGGACAGAACAGATAACCTAGGACAGCTGTCAGCTTGGAGGCATCTGTGGCACAACTGAGATGGCAAATCCATTGCTGGAACACAGATTCTTGTGACATCAGAACAGGGGCCGCTGCAAATCATGGAATCGTAGAACCTTAGAAGGGTTTGAGTTTGGAGGCACCTGCCATGGGCAGGGACACTTTCCACTAGACCACATTGCTCAGAGCCCCATCCAACCTGACCTTGGACACTTCCAGAGATGGGGCAGCCACAGCTTTTCCTGTGCCAGTGCCTCACCAAACTCACGGCAAAGAATTGCTTCCTAATATCTGACCTAAACCTACTCTGTCAGTTTAACATAATTTCCCCTTGTCCTGTCACTCCAGACCCTTGTAAATAGTATCTCTCCATCCTTCCTGTAGGCTCCCTTCAGGTACTGGAAGGCACCAAGTAGGTCATCCCAAAGTCTTCTTTCTTCCAGGCTGAAAACCCCCAATTCTCTCAGTCTTTCCTCATAGCAGAGCTGCTCCATCCCTCTGATCACCTTGGTGCCTCCTCTGGCCTGGCTCCAACAGGTCCCTGTCCTTCCTGTGCTGGGCCCCCAGGGCTGGATGCAGCCCTGCAGGTGGGGTCTCAGCAGAGCGGGGCAGAGGGGCAGAATCCCCTCCCTGCCCTGCTGCCCACGGGGCTTTGGGTGCAGCCCAGCACACGGGGAGTTCTGGGCTCCCAGCACACACGGCCGGGGCATGTCCAGCCTCTCACCCACCAGCACCCCCAAGTGCTTCTCCCAGGGCTGCTCTGGATCTGTTCATCCCCAGCCTGGATCAGTACCAGGGGTTGCCCTGACCCAGGTGCAGCACCTTGGACTTGGTCTGTTAAACCTCGTGGGATTCTCATGGGCCACTTCTCAAGCTTGTCCAGGTCTCTCTGGATGGCCCTGTCCTTCAGGAGTGTCAATAGCATCCCTCAGCTTGGTGGCATCTGCAAAACTTACTGAAGGTGCGCTCGATCCACTGTCTGTGTCACAGATGATGTCTTCTTCAGCTCAGCACACCTGCCAGAAACTTCTGTGATGTAATTATTAACTTTCCAAAACATATTTAGAAAGAGTGATTTGGAACATCAGATAGCAATTATTGATTATTCAGTAACGTACTAAATCATTAAGTCACTAACTTATAATCAGGTTTGCTTTCAAAACCTTTCAAAGTTTAAGTAACTATTGATTCTTCCATACTCTCTGATTAAAATTTAAAGTGAAAAATGTAAGAGTTGCAACATCTTTAAGATAGAATTTTTTTAACATCAGATTAATTTTATAAAGAAAGCAACATATGTACTGTTAGGAGAAATAAAAATTACCTACAGACATACTGCAACTGTGAATTAATGGTTCCTGAATGAAGGCAAATATGTTTTAAGCTGGGCCTTTAGAAAGATAGTTTTTTCCATTCTTTTGTATATAGAAACTCGTCAATTTCACTTTTATTAAACACTATGAACCTTCAAGGCAATTTCATTAAGACTTAAAAAGGCTTTTTTGACAAAATAAAATTTAAAAAAAAACCTTCCTTTGCAACAGAAAGTTTAAATATTGGATGACTTTAGCTTTTAAGATTTTTCATGCAGTTGTTCAGATGATAGGCTCTGATACAGGAACTGGCTGTATCACTACAGAGAGCAGAAGACAGTTGTAGAAACTGCAACCATTTACTTTGCAAGTGGTTAGACTAGACCACGTGAATGGTCTGACTGGGGAATACTTGTGGGCTGCACTGGTTAATCTCACTAGGTTTGTGTAACTTTTGTAACAATTCTAAAAGAAGAATATCAGCCACATTCGGTAAACACACATATTTTAGTCTTTAAGTCTTTCTGATTCACAAAAGAGAACAAATCCAAGGAGTAAATAAAACTGTGACAAATAAACATAAGTTCCCTAATTACAGTCACTCATACAATCGCTTTTGCATTAACATATCAAAATCAATATAATTGACTTTTGTTCCATAAAACCATTTGTTTTGGTTTTCTTTGCTATCTCATACACTGAGAAGTAAATTCACAATCCATTAAGAAATTTCAGGTAACTGGCTCTGTCAATACAGCATGAAGGATGAGGAAAAAGTGAGTAGAAGAGTAATACATTTTTCACAAAGTATTGGATCCCATGAACAAGTTAATGATGTTTTAAAGTGAGAAAATGTGAGGACCAAAAGTTTTCAAGTTACTGAGTGATAATAATGGGGGCATCTATTGTGCATCCATCACCTTGAAGTGCCTGACACGTATTTTGGACTGTTTTCATGCGTTTTCTTTATGATGATTAATAGTGGCATTGTACCTTCTGAAATAGCGGCCCATCACAAAGAGAAAGGTGTACTAAATTAAATTCAGATGATAACTATTTTGATCTCAAAAACATATGGAGAATAATACTGAAAGATTAGAACAAAAAAAGAAAACCAAACCCTGTGAGAAACACCCATGTCTAAAATGAAGATCCATAACAAGCAAAGAGCAGAGAAAAAGGAGCGGGGACAAAATACACTGCATAAACATCTGCACTTCTCTGAAGCATCCATTTTCTGTTCTCTTTTCCCCACTCTACATGTACATTAGAAAATGGTGAGGTTTAAGATGTATTTTCTTGTGTTACACTTCAAAGGAGAACCAAAGGCACTACACTAGATAAGATAGGTAAATTTCTGTAAAAAGGAATAAATAAAAGATGTGTATCACTCGCTCACCTTTCATGTCATAGACATGCTGCTGTGCTCTGGTTTGTCTCTAACACATATCAGAAGCCCACAGAGGTTGGTGTAACTCACATTTATTTCCTTCTGGGTCTTCAAACATGTTGGCTAAAGCACCTCTTCACTATTTGGTTATTTTTTTAGTGGATGGGGAAGCAAAATTAGAATAGAGACACTCCACCAGTGCCTTTTGGTCTGGTGAGGATGGAAGCAAGACTTCCAAGCTCCCACAGGTGACCAAAGCAACATAAAGACTTTTCAGTGCAAGTGTGCTTGTGCTGACACATTTTAGCCTGCTGCTTAGAAGGATGAAGGAAGCTACTATGGCTCAGCAAACAAGCTCTAACCCAAACTTTCTCTTTTCAGTGCTGGAATTAAGCAGGGGAATTTTCAAGGTGTGCCCTTCGCTCTGAGTCAACAAGAAAAAATAAGCCAGGGGAAAAAAAAATCCCTGCTCCCATCAGAAGAGTGGGTATAATGACTGTCTGCATGAGTGTCATATGTATATTTAATGACTGCAAATCACTCTGAAATATCTGGATGCATCACACACAAACGGGAATGCTGAACTGCTGCTGGAACTTGCTCAGGAACCGTGCAGTCCTGCATTCTCAGGGGAGTGCAGAAGCACGTTCCAGCTCCCTCAACATGGGAGCACAGCTGCAGAAATCAATTATTCAGTCTCTTACAGCAGCCAACAGACTTGCAAGTCTTCATGGAGAGCAACTAAGGGGTGGGAGATGCCAGGCTGACCTGGGGATCTGTTCAGGTGCATACCAGCAGGGTGGTAACATCTGAATACGTTTGTCAAAGCCTGGCACCTCTCCTAACCACCAACAAATGAATAAGTCCCAGTTCTGCTATTTGATATGCACAGGATTTCCAAATGTGCCTGAGAGAAACTTTGGTCCCTGCTGGCTTTTCTTTTTTTTTTTTTTCATACAGTTAAAAATGTTTGTAATAATATTGTACTGGGCTGTTTCAAAAAACTAAATTAGCTGGAGGTTGATCTATTGAATACATTCCATTGAACATTTAGTCTAGCTAAGAAATCTGACCATGATTTAATAAGTTATTAAATTACAGTGTTGTCTATATACTACATATTTTTACATTATTACCACTAACAAGGAATACTAGCACAGTTATTCTTGTAAATCCCCCCTGCGTGACCTAAACTAATTTTGATGGACTTGAAAAAAAAAACAAATCAGGGCAGAACAACAGTGAAGAATGGGAAAAGTCAAAAAATCACCTAATTTTTTGAGTGGGAGTACCAACAGAGATGGAAACAGTTGGTTAGGGCTTTTTTTCCTGTTATGTTGAATATGCAAAATCCAAGTAGGCATGAATCCCAGGGTAATGTTCCATCCATACCAGCAATCATACCTTCATATGTTCAGAGAGTGCATAATTTACCAAAAAGTGTTTTGAGAGTAGTCTAGCAGTTTTTAATATTAATTGGAATTATGCTTACATCTCTTTTAAAGGATCTCTCCAGAGTTTAGCTGTCTGGGCTTCTGTAAGATAAAAAGCATGGTAGCTAGTAACTTTAAAATTCCTCAAGAAATTCTTTGAATAACTTTCCTATGCATAACCATGTTGGATCTTGTGATTTTAAAGACCTGATCCTCGAGAGCTAGAAACTTCTATCTTTAAGGGTAGACACCCTCTGTGACCTGGAGAGGTCTTTACTCTGACCAAGCTTCCTGAGAATGTGCCACCTTAAATCCATCGTTCATCCAATATTTTATATCCCTGATTCTAGGCTCTAGCTAAGTGTGCTTCTGTGACAGAAATTTCTTGTTTACAGGGTGAAGAGGGAAGGAAATGCTTCTGCAGCCATTAGTTTGGATTTACTGCTGTTGGTGTTTTGTCTTCTCTTTAAAAGAAAAGCTAGCATTGTTGGAGGCCCTGGGTTTTGAAAGCTGTCTTAATGAAAAAAAGTAAAGCTACTTTCCAAATCATGGTTTAAAATAGGTTAGAAAAGAAGAAAACATTATGCCGTGAAAATCAACATGGTATTTAATATTGTTTTTCCCACAGCCAAGGGCACGCTACCTTCGAGAAGCCCACTCATGAGTCCCAGTCAAAACCCACGAAGTTGTGAGGTGCAAGGTAGAGCTGATGAAGAAATTCTGCTGATTGAGAAGCAGACCAGCAGATAAAAGAAAAATCAATGCCTGAGCATCAGTACAGTGTAATAAAAGCAATATCTCATTTTGACACCTTGACTGAGGGGATTTTTTGGACAAAGACCTCCATTATTTTTCCACTTTCACCTAAGTTTAACCCCTGATGTCATGTTATGCTTTTCTGTGACTCCTGCCTCAGCTCCAATTGCAGCCACAGTGCCTGTTTCTCTCTTTCATGAAGGCTGGTACTGTTCTGTTTTCTGCCAAGACTTTTCTCTCCCTCAGAGTGAGCTACACACACACTAGGAGGAGATCAGAGACTAAATATTGTGACTATGATACTCAGATAAACAGGTATTTGGGCTCCAGGGATTTCTTTCCCCTCCAAAGGTGCAGACTGCTTTGTCCTTCTCACAAAATATTTCATCAGTAGAGACTTCATAGGTGGTCATTTGTTGTTCCTTATAACTTCTAGCTGACCTTGTAACAGGTTCTCTACATTCAATGTTTTCAGACAAAGCCCTTGAGCTGAAGGCACTCCTGAGTTTCTTCATTGAGCTGAACCATGGATAAAGGTCTAATCTGATGCCAATTCCCCACATTCATTAAGATCAGTTATTCCACAGAAAAACCCAAATATTCCAAGGGAATTGATGTCAGATAAACTGTTTCTCCACTGCCCAGATAACCAACAAAGAAAAGCACCACTTCAAAACACTCTTTAAATAGATGACTTGGCTTTCAGCTTTGTAGGCGTGTTAAGAGATTTCAATTGCTACTTGTGAAAATGCCTGATGACGTCTCACAGTTGGGAAACTTAATTTTAGCACAAACAAGAAGTCAAGGAGGGACAAAGGAAGGTAATAACGCCCATCTAGTACTTGAACCTGCACAAAAATTTGCATTGGAAACATTAATCCAACTAAACTTCAGTTAAAATATATTAAGTGGCTTTCATCCATAATGTTATTTCCTTTCCTTATTGTTTCTTTAAGATATAGAATTGGTAGTATTTTTTTCATATTTATTCTGATGTTTACAACCTACCTAATTTAGTAATTTTGGAATAAAGGGACTTTTGGTATAAGCATTTTTCACTGTTGATTTTGAGAACTCTACCTGACATCAGAACAGATATTTTTTAATTCACTCTGAAGCCAAAGTAAAATGTGCAACAGAAATTCATAACTACTCAGAGAAACAGCACACCATAACTATACCATAAGCACTCCAGTAGCTTGAGCAACACACAGATCACATGGCAGTCCTCTGCACACAGGCAAAGGTCATTTAAGAGAGGAAAGACACACATTTACATTCAAGTTCTACATATTTACTAAAAAGAAACTACACATCTGGCGTTCTGAGTTTTCCGCAATGGTACACGGGTTGTTAACACTGCCAAGACTCGACACCTGAATGTCCACTGTAGCTATTAGTTACAGCAACAGCCTTGTGACTATCCTGTGCCCATATCAATCATTCAATCATTTCTCTGACCGACATTGCTGATGGAGCCTTGGATGAGAAGATGCAGGTAAACACCTCCAACTTGCACCAGCTTTGAGCCCCAGCAGAGTGCACCTATTTCTCACCACCCAGCAGGAGACATGAGACAAGGGAATTAATACTTTTAACAATTTTGCCCCTGTGCTTCTGGTTTACACATTGTGTAATGACCACAAGCAATCACCTATGTGCTTGCTACATCCAGCTGTACAAAAAATGCCAGAGAAATAGTGAAATGTGTACCAGGTATGAAGTACCTGAAATGTAACAAGTGACATGTAACTCCAAAATTAGTTTCCATCATTAATTTCTGTAACATTAGGAGTAAAATATGGTTGGTTTTCCACAAGTATTTTAATTCATGAAGTATATTTTATGCCGGTTAAATCTGAAATAAGGAACCCAGTATCAATAGCTTTAAATAGCAGGCCATACCTTTGGCTAGAAGGATAATTACTTCCCTGGATTTACAGCTGGTACCCTGCCTATTCTTGACCCAAGGTTTTTAACAATAAAGTTAAAGCTATTTTTGCAATCCTATAGGCCTATGTAAGGACCTATCTTGAGTATTACTATTCCTTCTTGACCATAAATGCTTTATCTATACACATATGTATGCAGTGGACATATTTCCACTTACCCAAATTTATGACAATGACCAAAAAAAAAAAAAAAAAAAAAAAAAAAAAGGACTCCTTCTGAGTTGGTTGCCTAGAGTTTACATTTATCAGGTTGGGTTTTCTTTGGTGCAACATGTCTGTACTGAAGTGTCATCACACTCATTTGCATTCGTATTACTTCTCCCGAAGCTAATTACAACTATCTTTCTTGCCTAACTTTTTTTCTTACTATTAACTTCAGCAAAATTTAATATATTATGCTAGTTCCAAATTAATAAAGGAAGTCTGCAATTTCCAGTTTACATACTGCACTCTAATACCTTTTATGAGCTGAACCGCTTGGTATATTGTGATCTATAATTTGAAATAACTGTCATTTTTATGCATTAAATTGTAGGTAAAAGAGAATAAATGAGCAAAACTCCACTGCTTTTTCTTCATGCCAGCACGTTATCGACTCCTCCCTTAGCTTTGGCAGTAGAATTCCGAGGGATGCCCAGAACAAGCCCAGCTGGAAGCACAGCGCAGCTCTGCACCAGGTGTTATCCCCGCTGCCCTCGGGCTCCGCGCCCCCGGAGCCCACCGACCTCTCCCGCTTTCCCACCTGCAGCCGCGGCCAAACTCGGGGAAGTTACCTGGCCAGAGGCACCTGCCGAGGGAGCACCAGCGCCGGGGGGGCGGTGCGGGGACCGGGGGCCGCCGCTCCCGGGAGATGCGCCGAAGGAGGCGGATGCTCCGCCGCGCCCACCCCCGCCCCCGGGGTGAGCCCCGGCCCTGCTCGGGCTGTGCTGGGGCTGAACCGCAGGATTCCGCCCCCATCCCCTTTTCTTTTAATCTCTCAGCTCCTGCCCCCCACCTCTTACCTGAGTGGCGGGGGCCCTGAAACGCGGTCCCGGGAGATGCGGGAGGCGCCCGAAGTTTGTCGGGGGAGGGCGGGAGCAGATCCCGCTGGAATTAAAACCCCCCGGCTGCGCGGCCCGCAGCGTGCACAGCCCAGGCGCAGCAAGCTCACCTGCTCTGTTAAAGGGGGTGAAAAAGAAGAAGGGGAGCGGGTGGAGAGCGAGAGGAAGGCCCCCGTTCCTACGGGCTCCTGCAGCCGAAGGGAGGAGTTAGTTTAATGAGAGGCCGCGCTCCCGGGAAGCGTGCCCGAGGGGGCGCACGGACGGGCGGGGCGCGAAAGTTGCGGCGCTCCGGAGCTCCAGCACCGCGGACAGCGGCACCGGGCCCGGCCCGGGGTAGCCGGCAACAACACGTGCGGCAAAACCCCGCCTGCCGGACCGGTGATGGAAAACCGGGCAAGCTGTTCCAATCGTAAATTTTTATCACCCTTTGAAGATGGCATGCTACCACTCCTGGGAATATGCCAAGTGGTTTCTGTCAGCACTCTGAAAATAGGGATCAGGTCACGAGTGCCTGAAGAATCACTGATATCCCCTCCCCACACACACCAATACACAGAAATTATACTTTATTGCATGCATTCTGACAGGTTAGTGATCCAGTACCACTGGCTGGTAAATATTATTAACCTTATTCTGCAGCTGAGGACATTGGGACAGAGATGTTAAGAAATGATTGAGGTTTCATACAAAGCGCCAGATCCCTGTATGACTGCAGATCTGCATGTACTTAACCCGTGGGATGGTTTTCTTCTTCAGATCATTTCTTTCCCTCCTCCTTGCTTCTTGCATTTAATCATGGAATCAAGAGAATCACAGAATAGTTTGGGTAGGAAGGGAACTTAAAGATCATCTCATTCCAACCCACTTGCCACGGGCGAGGACACCTTCCACTAGACCAGGCTGCTCAGAGCTCCATCCGACCTGGCCTTGAACACTTCCAGGGATGGGACATCCACAACTTCTCTGAGCAGCTTTAATTGTAGTGCCTCAATAACAGTACCAGCTACAGCCTGGTTATCAATACTTGAAGTGTTTATAGAACTTCCCCAAAAACAAAAATATGATTTGAGGTCCTCCAAATTCATAAAATTGCTATTGTGAATTTAATACACCAAAACAAAGCAGCACAATTTTGTGAGGAAGATGAGAACAGAACCAGACCTTTTATCTACACAGAGATGACCATAAAGCAAGTCAGGTAAGGATTTGCATTTTAGGCACTCTCAAGCAGAAAGTGGAGTATTCACCTTTTGTAAATCTCAGCAAACAAAAATTTCCAGAAATTAAATGCTTATTATCTCCAGAGTACATAAAATATTAAGTAAACATTCCAGAAAAACAGACAAGCTGTGTTTCAACATTGTGGAAAAAACATTGCTAAATTATTTTTGAAAAAAAAAATCATATTTTACATTGAGAAAGGAAATTTTCATTTCTAATAATTCGTATAAAGTGTAAACAAAAAAGAACCCACAACTTGCTGTTTGTTGGAAATAGTTTAGTGATCAAAAAAAAAAATAAGGGCAGACTTGATCAGTGATCAAAAAAAAACAAGAGGTAGGTATGGTTATCTTAGAAAGAATACAACTCTTCAGTTCATCAACATTTATATTATCTACTTATATGCATGCCTTTTCTAAACACCTACATGGCATGAGAATACAAATTACAGCTGTGGAAACGGAAGAGAGTATGGAATGCTGGTCAAATGGAAGTAATTAAAGCAATTAAATAATTATATAATACATATGCATTTTCTTTTAAATTATACATGCAATTCCTCACAGCCTTCCCAAGGTGTTTACTTTGTAATGTACGTACTAAAATGTCTTTTTTTTCTGCTGAGCTTCCTTTTGTTAGCTAAGAAAAAAATTTACATATATGTATGTATATACACATACACATATGACAAAACCTAGTGCCACGCATTTACAACATTTTGCAAAATGGAGCAAAACCGGAGGAAAGACAGACATTGAAATCTCAGGATCTGAGATGTAGACAGTAACATAAGCTTAGGAAAAGGGTTTTAAAGCAGCAACACACTTGAAATTGCATCATGCAAGTTCCCCCAACAACAGCCTGAAAGCAGGTGTGCCAATTAGGCTCCTCACAGACTGTGCAGAGAAGACACAGGCCTCTTTAGTGGAAGTGTCTTGGAGCATATCCAGTACTGATCCATGACTGTGGATATGACTGCGTCAAAACTCAGGCTGCTACAGCTTCACACCCAGAAGTCACCTTGCTGTACAGATGGTCTGAGAGATGAAGCATGGAAGAAGAGAGCTGAAGTGCTGGTGGCAGAAGTCATGAACTGAATGGGACCAACTGCACAAAGCAATGTATGACATATCCTGCTGTGGCAGAGAAGACTTTCTTTGCTGCCCTGGGCTAGCCTCTAATTCCCAGTCAGGAAGCTCATTTAGGGTAGTGTCTAGTTGCTCATTTCACAGGGCAATCAAAACCGTCCTCATGGTTAACACTTGGCAGTGTGGGTAGCACTGCTCTGACATGGCACAAGTTCTTGGCATCCATGATGTAAGCTCAGTTTCCACCAGACAAAAATTTTTCTCAGATAGTGAAAAATCAAAATTAAACAAGGGCCGAGCAGCTAATATCAGAAATTATCAAGGACTGAATAATGATCAGCTTAGAATGGAATTAAAATTACAGATGCTTGTACATATTTTTAAGATGAGATCTTCTTTGGTCTCCTCCACTTTTGCTATAGAGCAGACGGGGTCCTCTTATGGCAGACACAGACAAGTATGGGACAGCAACAGCAAAAATCTGCCTTCATTGAAGAGCTTGTAGTCAATTAAGGTAAAAGTCTTGAGAAGAATAATGTACTTACTGTGTGGGCAGCATAAGTTTTATGTGTTCTTAATTATTCATTTCTTTGCTGCTAAGTGCCTTGATTTAAAAATGATGTGATGTGTACATGCAGTGTTGATAGTGAGATAACTTAATTGTTTTGGTAATATAACAAGGCATATGATGTAATGTCAATAGACTGCACCTTGTGTGCATTACAGAGCTTTTCCATGTGGATGCTTATCCTCTAGTGACAAAGCTAATGATTCCTAATACGTGCACAGGGTAAGAAAGAGACTGCTGTGATAGACATTTAATAAATGGTTAAACAGATTGGTGGGAGAGCCAAAAAAAAAAAAAGCCTCAAAATCTTGGCTTTAAACTGGTTTTGGAATGATATAAGCAGATGCAACAGATTTGAATATGAAGAAAAGGAAAAGCCTGAGGGAGAAAGATACTGAACTACTGCAGATATTTGTTCACAATTACAAACCTATCATCTTCCCTCCCAAAAATATGCTCCAAGCAACATCAAATTTACAGTGTATTCCAAGGAGTAATTCAGACTCAAAAATATTAGTTACTACAGGGCACAGTGAATTTTCTTCTCCAGGTGTTTCAGTAAAAGAGTACAAAATATCTAATCAAATGTAAACATCCAACTGGGTATTCATGCCTTCCTACTGAAGTCATCTGAATTACTGCCTGGGAAAATCTCTGTTGACTATACAGAAAATCTACATTTCTAATCGTATCACCTAAACACCAATAAGATGGCTTTCATTCTTTTTTTTTTTTTTTACATCCATTTGTGCTGAAGCAAAATAGAACTGGAAATACACAAAATAGAAAGGGAAATAAAATCTAGACAATTACTATCACTGTGGCTCTGCCACTTGGGAGCAGTAGCATTTATTGCTCAGGTCTTCTGAGGGATGAGGGTTTAGATGGGATAGGTATCAACAGCTCACTGTTGAGAGCAAAGAGGAAATGCTCACCTTTATGTAATAATTGTGTGCTGTGTACTCTTTTAAAAAAACTACATCTAGTCTATACTATTTACCGTGAGGGCAGTGAGGCCCTGGCACAGGTTGCCCAGAGAAGCTGTGGCTGCCCCATCCCTGGAAGTGTTCAAGGCCAGGTTGGATGGAGCTCTGGGCAATGTGGTCTAGTGGAAAGTGCCCCCATCCATGACAGGAGGTTGGAACAAGCTGATCTTTTACGTTCTTTTCCTACCCAAACCACTCAGTCATTCTATGATTCAATGCAAGAACATCCAGGTAAGAGTCATCCTAGCTCTTCTGTAAAATGTATCTTTCTGGACGGCTTGTGGGGTTTTTCTTGATTTGGGTGTTGCTATTGTTGTTGGTGGTTTAGTTTATTGTTTGGGGTTTTCTCGTGTTTGGGATTTTGAAGATATTAGCATTACTGATAGGTAGCACTGATAGGAAATCACCTCCTGTAGTTGAGATAGGAAGATCAATTAGAGCAACAATCTTTCTTCTCTATCTCTATGTATGTTTGTCCCATTGAAATTAGTTAGTATTTTGGCAGTGATTTCAGCAGAATCAGGATTTGATTGAACAATTTTAGTAGGTATGAGGTATGAATGTGCCAACAAAATGAGAGGAGGATGGAGAACAGGCTGTAAATGTAACATCTCTAATTAAACTTATAATGAAATATAAGAAAATCACTACCATCACTACTGTGATTCACACTTTCTCTTTTAGAAGCACATCTACTAACCCCTTTCTTTCCCCCAGTCAGCCTCAACTTCAAAGTCAGATTTACATTCTACCTGCCCAAAGGTGTTGCCCAATTTGAAGGATTTCTGACACAGAAAATGGATGTGACAAATAAGAGCAAACCCATCATTGTGATATCAGACACGTGAGTGCAAAATAAAGTGTAGGATTATCAGGATGAACTAAGAGGTCATTAACCTTTTTCCAATTGCTCATCTTAAAAATTAAGACTTTGAATGACAATTTGATTTGAGTTGTGTCAAAAATAGTTTTACTACTGTAACAGTACTGCATAATTGCAAGTATAACCATGTTTTTGAGTGAAAATTATCCCCTGAACCCCTTGTAGGGTAGAAGGTTAAGCACTTTGATTACTTCCTACCTGGAATCTTACCCAGAATCTCTTTCATAATGCCAGACCAATTTCTAATTGATTTTATATCACCATTGATTATTACAGCTGTGTAAGACTTCATCCAATTGAGTTATAGAGAAGGGGAGGGGGAAAAAAAATCTATCACAAAGATACAGAAGCATCCATCAAAGATGCATTTAGAGAAAATGGACAATGCACTTTTTTTTTTTTTTTTAAAGTTGTAATTGTATTCAAGGGAATAACATTTAGCAGCCATCCACTGTAGGTTATTGAAATATTCTGTGACCTTGGCTCCACTTCCAAATGGAAAGCAAAACCACAAATAAAACTGCAGGGAATACAGAAATCAAATTTTGGTACAAATTACATTGTTTTGAAAATGTTCAATAATATGTTAATGATCCTAATTAGTCTCAGAGATACCAATTTTGGAATCAGTGCTTAGCCAAAAACCACATGTTGAATAAGCCCACAATCTGTAAATGGACAGAGTTCAAATACTTAAGTGAAGCTGTACATATTTACTAGACTAGCTAAACTATTTTGGTGAGAGCAGAATTTTTTTGCCCAAATAGTTGTACCAGTAGCCTTGTGTAAGCCCAGCACATACACACACAGCACATTAAAAGTTAGTTCATTGCTTTATAAGACTGAACCACGGTGATATAGCTGCAGTCACACTGGATGGGCATTTTCCATCCTCCTATATCCTGGCAATTAAAGCAGTAGGCGTGTGTTTAGCAGTAATGATTTTTTTATTCATGTCACTACTTCTTGGAATGCAAAGTCAGAGTCAAAAGGAAATTTTTTTAAATTTTATTTCAGAAGAGACAGGAAAGTGTAGAAGTTGAAGGCCATCCCCTCGAGCGCCAGCCTCTTTAAGAGGTATTTATTACAGCTTGAGTCTGTTCACTGAATTTAGCTGTTAAGTAAAGGAGTAGGAAGAGAGGAGAAAGAGGACAGAAGCTCTTTGCCTGACAGCAGCTGTTAGAGCAGCACTCCTGATTATTGTAGTGGGTTCACTTGCCAAATGCCTTCCACACCGAAAGCGAAGCTGTTAAACGTGAAGTTGAGACAGTGGATGGGGTTTTCTTCCCCATGAAAAAGCACTCGGCACATCACCTCCCCACCGACGAGCATTAAGAGCATTTTGATGCTTGAGGGAGTCTTATTTCCAGGGGGACATCACAGCATCTACCTGTCTTTTGTGGCTTCTGAACACTTTGTTCATAACACTGAATCAATACATAGGAGTCCTTTCAGACTTTACTGATAACTAAGGTTTAGTTTTATCTGTTTTGATCAGTAGCATTCATAAATAAGGACTATTTCTCACTTCCCACTCCCTGGAAACAATGAGAGTGATGGAACTGAAAGCCTTTGCTCATCTTTTCAGCTCTTTAGCAGCAAAATTCCTTTCAGAAAAAAAAATCAAAGATCAGTCCTGGTTTTTTATCAGCCAGTAACCTGCCCCCAAAACTCCACAGTTACTAAAGGAATATTTAGATACTTTAAAATGAACAAACAACCCAAAACCCCACACTTTGAACACTTCCTCTACTGACTGAGAGGCCAAAGAACTTCGAGCAGCAAAGAAGAAAGCAAGTCTTTGGCTCCTTTTAAATGAACACCTCTTCCATACCTTGGTCAGGGCACGGCTGTCGCCAGCGGGGCTGCGGCAGGTTGCGTGACAGAGCACAGTGCTGGAGCAAATGCCAGTGGGAGGGAGAGGACTCCAGAGCTTCCCCCAGCCGGGGAGGTCTGGTGCTGGGAAAACACATTGCAAGGACCATATGGATAGGTGGGGGAAATCACAGCTGAAAAGACTGATGATTGCTCCTATGAAAAGTACAGTTGAGGCAAACACTACACCCTTCCTGTCATCGAAGCAGAGTGATTTTAGACATCACAGCAGAACTGAAAACATGAAGATCCATCAAGAGAAAGGAAGGAATTCATGCTCTTGCTGATGCTTTCCAGTAAGACCCACTCAATGAAGGTAATTACTCACTGGGTATGCGGTAACCCAATTGGAAAGGGACTAGGAAAAATAAATCACCCCAGTGACTGGGATTCTGACACATAATTTTATATTAAAAACAACTATTTAAAAACCTGCTTTTCAACTCTTTATTTTAAAAGGGGCATTTTGAAACCTCAGCAACGTTGCTAGGACCAAATTCACACAGACAAAAATGTAAGGACAACCAGAATATTCAGTAAGGGGAGTCAAACTAGACTTTTTTTTTCTTAAATTTTATTTCAGGCTATTATTGGTACTGTTATCACTGCTTACAATTCCAGACAGGTGAAACCATGTTTCCAGAAGAAGGAGTGTTCTTTAGCTTTCATGTTAGGGTGGGAAGATTGATTTTCTTCCTTTGGTAGAAAGCAAGTCATGTACCTATGTGCTGGCTAGTTTCTTTCAATCACATAAAAGAACAAATTTTGTGTACCCCATTGATTTTTTTAAAAAAATAACAATATTTTTGTTTGCTATGTATTCCAATTGCATTTTAGACCACAAATGAGTATTGTGGGTATACAGATGAGTACCTCCACATTGCTTGAGCTTTATGGGAAAATAAAAATCATAATTATTGCTCCCAGTTTACCTAACTTATTAAAGTACCAATTTATGAGGCATTTCTGTTGGCTTTTAAACCATCAAAACACCTGCAATTCACTTGAGCCCTTACAGACCTGCAATTGTCTTTTCTGACACATTATGCAGATTTTAAGTATGATATTCCATTACGGATGCCTCAAGCCACCAGCTCTCTTGCAGAATTTAAAAGAAGCAGAAATAAGAATTTTAAAGGACAATTAAGAGGAGGAAGAGAACTCAGAGAACTCTGTGTGGAAATCACTCCCAAAATTGAAACGAGACTTTTCAATTATTTTTCTAAAGCACTTTTAGGCAAGGCAACAAAGAGAATGAGCTAGTATATTCAAAGAAACCTCAATTCCTTTTGCTACTGTTCTGTAATGGATGTACTCAAAAATCATTAATATATGTCTGAAAGATGAGGAGTTGGAAATACAGCACCACAGTTATTGGTTGTCCTTTATTACAAAGTCAATGGATTGCTCCAGGTTTTCTTACCGTACATATTGAAGAAGAAAAAAAAGCTGTAAAAAGGATTAATTCTGAAAAATAGCATACAAAAGTAGAAAAAGAAATCAATAGCAACAGGAATCTAGGGAATAGATTAAAAAAAAAATCACAAGGGCTGGAAGAGTTACTTATAAATGACAGATGAAAAGCATAAATCAATAGAAAACTCTGAAGAAGGTATCACAAGAATAAATTACTAAATTCTCCAGAAAAATATATGGTTTGTGTATGACAGACAAAACCAATGGAACCTGTCGTCATGAAATGGAAAAAATGCCATCACATTCTATAACAGTTTGTAATGACCTTGATAGGGAGAAACTGGCTGGTGAGAAGTTACATCTCACCTAATTAGGCAGGATTTTGTGCAGATCTGAAAGCCTTTACTTGATCCTTGTCATGGGTTATCACCAGTCAGCAACCAAGTAGCACGGAGCTGCCAGCTACATTCACTACACCTTATTACCTACAAACTCTTTCTAAGTTGAAGTCACGTCTTCCTCTGAACCAAGGCAAGACAGTGATAAATACCATAATTCTCGTATTTGTCAACTACCTTTTTACTGCTTGAAGTGCATCATTGAAAATAGCATTTTTCTCAAATTTTTGACACAAAAGTGGTCAGAAAGCTACTGAGTCACACTTTCTGATTTGGAAATGACGATTCAGCATTGTTCCTATTCTGCAACTTCCCAGAAAGTTTTATGAATGTTTCTTTGAATTCCAAAGGGAATTTCTACTGCCAAGTGTGAATATACTGGTTAGGCATCTTAAAACAAGGAGGAAGCCAATTCATTTGCTCTGCTTAGATTTGACAAAGCAATGCACCTTTCCTTCCATAGCTCAGGAGAAATATCCCTCAGGACAAGTGATCACTATTTTTTGAAGCGTTTTCCTATCAATTTGTTCCTGGTCCTGATTACATTTGTGTTTTATAGCACGTACAGCTAATATGGAAGAGAAGATGCTATGTGTTGGTAATAAGGTTTAAATAGATTCATCTAATGGGATTTAATGCAACAGTTTTTGTTTTGTTTCTTAAGCCCTCCTTTTACATATTCTTGTTAGTTCATGTTAAAAGAAGACAAACATATGTACAGCAACACATTTTCTGAGTTTCCCTTTGCGGCATATTAAAGGACCTTAAAATGTGCGTAAAAATCACTTTAATGACTTTGATTTTGGTGCTGTGGTGTCTTGACTCTTGCCTTGATGTTAAGAAACAAAGGCAGCGTGTTCTTCTTGCCTTGAGCTGGCCCAGTGTCAGGACAGGAGTGACTGGACTGCCAGACAGGCCACCTAAACTAGGAGGTCCTGAGCTAGATTTTGTCCCATAGCACCTGATCTTTGTCTCAGTATAAGGATATAGAAACAAGACAGACAGAAATGTAAACAACTAACTGGGGATTCCCCAGATACTGATGATGCATCTAGAAATTTTTAGTCTGGAATTGCTCTCCAGCAAGTCCTCACCTGGGAAAGCAGCCTTTCAGGGACTGTTCGAATGCACTGTAATCTGAGCAATTTAAATTAGACTGGACAGAGAAGCCTCCAAAAGGATAAATGAGAACACAGGCACCATGAAAATTACCTCAGGATCACATATGTGGCAATATCTGTAATTCCTGAAATCTTAAATGGCTTTTTCAAAAATGCCAGTGTGGATGATGCATGCTTTATATGAACGATCACTGTATTTTCCTCTTCCCAAATACTCCCTTGCTTTGCTGGCCTTCTTTTTCTTGCATCTGGCTGTTTTATCCTTGGAAAAAGCAGAATTGGAAGATCACATTTTGCTCTGGGGAAAGGGTAGATGTCAACAGTCTGTGAAAAATTCAGAAAATGAAGCAGAAAATTTTTGTTCATCCTCCACTCTTCCTTGGTGCTTACATGCTCAGCCCTACCCAGCAGCCACTTGCATTTGAACCACTTGGTACCTCAAAATCCATTCTGTGTATTTTTGAGGGATTTGAGCTTATTCCATTCTCTTCCCATTAAGAAACTGTTTTGGACAAGCAAGGAGAGGCTCTTCAGACTTTACCCTTACTTCTTGTGAGTGTATACTTACAAAAGATTGAACTCAGATGAATCTTTATGGAAACCTTGTGAAAATAGCTGCAGATTTCCAGTCTGACAAGGAAAAATAAAAATTTCCTCAGTTCTTTAATCCACTCTTTATGCTGCTCTCACACCTTTATTTTCATCTTTTAACACTGGTTCATAGCTGTATAACCTATCTATAGCTAGTATTCAGCTATATTGTATAAGCCTACAATATTGCCTCCCCTTGTTTCAAAAAGAATTCTGTACTACTGCCTCAGGCAATCTCTCTAACCTTCCCTTTCACATCATAGTGTTTGAGAAAGCATTTTTCTCTCCTTTTCCCAACAACTTCTCAGCTGTACCCTTGACATATTTTAATCAGGGTTTCTCTCCGACCAAAGGACGGACACCTCTCTCTTCCAATTAGTTAATGGTTTCCTACTTTCTGCTGCTGCTGTTGTTGTTTCCATCTCACTCGCTGTCCTCCTTGACCTCACAGCAGCTGGAACTCTGAAATTAGATTAGACAGGTTCATGCAACTCTCCCAGCTGCACAGAGGCTGCTGGAGTAGTTTTGCTAGTTATGTCTAAAAATGTGACCAAATTAATATTTTTTATATAAATTGTAGAAGTGGCAGGTGTGAATTGATGGGCAAGACTATTTCAAATGAATGTAGAAAAAAAAGCAGAAGTAGGAGGCAGGTGCACTTTCTTTTGTAGCACAAACACATATAAGACATATAAGCCTTCCCAAAGACTGTATTCAAAACTCTGTTCATTCAACAATGCCCTAGACACAGCCTTACAAAAGCAGAACTACTAATGATAATATGTTCCAGTGATTAGGAATGTTTTATTATTTAAAAATTTAAAAATTTAAATTTTATTATTTAAAATGCTCTACTGATATTATGACTGGTAAGGAACTAATCTTTCAATTTTAAGTACGCTGTAGTTGTACTGCAAGGTTCATGGTAATACTAGAATCAGAGTGTAGCGGAAAAGGATTTTACATAGACAGACAAATCTCTATTTTTGTAACTCCTGACTCTTGGGAAGCAACATTAACTCAGGTTGACTCAAGTATACTCTCTAATTCTCAGTGCTTATATTTTACAAAAAGTTTAAAGAGATACGGGCTTTAGCAGCAAGTACTCACAATGAGTCCTTTTCTGCAGGTCATTTGCCCAGTTTTGAAAAAGTGGAGTGAAGGCCATGCAAAGAAAACCTCACCTGAAAACTACAGATAGCAAGAGAAACATAAGATAAAGCCATTGCTTGAAAATGCAACCGAATGTGGTGGAACAAATTAATTGCTGTTCAGTAAGTACCTGTCTCTAACTAGAGTGGGTATGGCAGTGTCCATACTGCACACCATAGAATTGTAGAATGCTTTGCGTTGGAAGGAACCTTAAAGAGCATTTAGTTCCAAACCCCCTGCCATGAACAGAGACACCTTCCACTAGACCAGGTTGCTCAGAGCCCCATCCAACCCGGCCCTGAACACTTCCAAGGATGAGACATTCACAACTTCTTTGGGCAACTTGTTCCAGTGCCTCACCACACTAATATGTGCATTAATCATTAATCTATTAATTAACAAAAGGGGAAAAAAATCAAGCCAGCAGAAGAAGAGGTAGCTGTTATTTCTATTATTGCATCTATTTTCTTACTACATGCTGGGAAAAAGGAACCTGTTGCTGCTTTTTATAGAAGAAATAGGACGGTGTGCTAAAGCTTCTGCTGCTTTTCTTAAGGAGCTGTGTGATTTAAGTTTTACACTCCCAGCAACAGCTCCTTCTTCACCTTGGTGCCTCTCTGCTGGTAAAACAGTGCAGGATCAACAAGAGATGTTTGTTAAACAACTTCTCTAGTACCGCATACTCAGTTTCAGTTCCTCTGACTGTGACATTTCAGTTTCATATACACAAAGGGTCAAGTACAGCCTGCCCGAGCTCTTTCTAAACACTCAGGAAACATCCCACCATCCACACCTCCTCTTATTTCTGTCACATTTTGCCAAACAATGAGGAACCCACACCTTAAATCAGGCAACTGAGCTCTGAAGGGTGCATATGGTTGACTATAGGAAAAGTAGGTCAGATGTTTCACTTCAAAGAGCCTAACTGGTATGCTAATTAATGGTTCTGAATCCTAGTGAATAATTAGAGACTTTATTTCTATGATGTCATTACTTTCATTATTACAGTAACATAAAATAATTTCCATTATTTTACCAATGCAACACAATGCTTTATGAATATTAAGGATTTCATCCGTAAAGCAGTCCTTAGAGATATATGCTACCATGCAAGAAAGTGAATTTCAAAGCTGCTGAGTTACAGTGAATGTTAAGGGGGAAAAAAACCCAATAAACCCAAACCAGACAAACGGAAAAAAAAACCAACCCAAGCAATAATAGCAGAAGCTGTCGTAGAACATAGAATTACTGATAGCTAATCTGCCACTCAAGAAACATTAACTGATCTGGATAAAAATGGAGAAAACAAAAGAAGGACTCTCTCCCATTGTCAGTCAGAGCATGAAAGATATTCATCAAAAAGGCAAAAGTCCAGAAGTTTATATCTGTGTAAGCAAAAAGGTACAGAATTGATCTTGCTAATTGTTTTAATCATCCATTGCAGTGAAGCTAAGAGAAATCTATCCACTCTGTGGGCTGCAGGACCAACCCAGTAGTTTCAGGTCAAGGCTACCGTGCACATCAAATATTACTTGACAGAGTCCATAAACATCAATTTTATTTCATCACAAAAATGAATAATTGAATACAGAAAGAGATCTCAACTCTACACCAAGATCCAACTTCATTAAAAATAACTGCAAGGACTTAACTTTGAGAGTACATATAGACAACCCTCCCTTACTCAGAAGTATCTATGGTTAGTAAATATAACATCATTTGGATTTATATTGCTCTTCTGAGGTACATGATTATGTCTCCAACAGAAAATCAGTATTCCATTCGCCACAAATGCATTGCTGCTTGTTTAGGACCCTCCCTCCCCTGCCACCTTGCTGGTAATATGATGTATTTCAAAGCATTTTGCTGAGTTCAGTGCATTTTGATACTTCCTTTAAGTGTTTTGCACTTCCTTTTCAATTCTCTCTTTGCAGTGCATCAAACTTCGTATATTATATTTCAAACAGTGGAGCAGATAAATAGTGATTGCCAAGATATACTTTCAATTGAAGATTGAAAGTGCCTGCTTAAAATTCCCTTTGAATAAATCGTTGTTTATAAAAAAAGAAAGCTTTTTGGCAAGCCATTAATTATCACACAATTATTTGTGCTAGACAGTCATAAGAAGTGGATTTAGCACATACATTTTGTAACTAAATAGCAAAAAAGATACTGACCATCTTTCCCAGTGAAGAATTTGTTGCACAATCCGAAATAAATAACCTACTTGTAATATAAAAGGATTTTAGGCACATTTTTCTGGACATACACACTGCTATAAGTTTGGCTGTTTCTTTTAAAACAAAGAACCTCTACCCTCAGAGGCAGGATAAGCCATACTTATCAACAGCTGGCACCTGCTGAATGATCAATTCCCAGGAGAAATTGTGTGGGATCTGCTGCTGCATTTGGATCCCTACAAATCTATGGGATCTGAAGGGATTCATCCAAGAATCCTCAAAGAGCTGGCTGATGTCATTGCAAAACCTCTCTCGATGAATTTTTGAGCAGTCTTGGGAATCTAGAGAGGTCCCAGCAGGCTGGAAGCTGATGAACATTGTCCTGATTTTCAAGAAGGGGGACTTTGGAAACAGGCCAGTCACTCTCACTTTGGTGCTTGGCAAAGTAATGGAGAAGATTATTCTGGGAGGTATTGAAAAATACCTGGAAGACAACACAGCCATCGGTCACAGCCAGCAGAGCTTCATGAGGGGAAAGCCCTGCTCATCAAACCTGGTTTCCTTTTGTGACAAGATAACCCACCCAGCTGATCAAGGGAAGACGGTTAATGTGATCTTTCTGCATTCCAGCAAAGTTTTGATCCTGTCTCTCCCAGGATCCTTCTGGATAAAATGTCCATCCCACAGCTGGATAAACACGTCATGGGATGGGTGAGCAACTGGCTCATGGGTGGGGCACAAAGGGTTAAAGTCAATGGGGTGACATCAGACCGGTGACCTGTCATTAGTGGGGTTCCACAGGGCTCCATCCTCAGCCCTGTGCTCTTCAAAATCTTCATAAACTATCTCTGCAGATAAATCCTAAAAATATTCAGAGAACTATTGAAACTGTGCAGAAGCTTCTTGAAGATGCTTTTCAATAAGTCATCTTCACTTCAACATTTGACAATTAAAATTCTGTCTGATTCATACATTTGAGGTAGAAAACATCAGGAACTGGGTTGAACTTTTGAACTTCTCTTATTCATACAGGACTCAAATAGGGATAAGTATTGCTGAGTTTCTCCTACACTAGGGACATCAAAAACTCACCATAGATATCCATCTTTGCTTTTTGCCTTGATTATGTGTTTTTGCTGTAGTTGGTTTAGCTGAGGTGGAGTTAACTTTCTTCAGAGCAACCTGTATGTGGTGCTATGTTTTGGATTTGTGACTACAACAGAGTTGATAACACATCAGTATTTGGATTATTGCTGAGCAGTGCTTCCACAAAGTCAAGCCTTCAAGCCTTTCCTTTTTTTTTGTTTTCCTGAGATGGGTAAGAAGAAGAGCAGGGGGTACACAGCTGGGACAGCTGACCCAAATTGGCTGAAAGGAGATTCTATGAACCATAATATCATGGGATACAGAAAGAAAGGCCTGGGTGGTTTGAGGGGATGGGGAGGGAGGGGAGAGTTAGCTTTCAAGGTGGCTGTTGTTCAGAGATTTTTGGGCATCATTTTGCTGGCAGCAGATGGTTCATGACTACTTTTCCCCAATTTTTGTTTGTTTCCCCTGCCTCTTTCCCCCACCTATCAAACTGTCTCCATGTTGACACGCGAGCTTTCTCATCACAGGGAGAGGGAGAAGGAGTGAGCAGCAGTGTGGGTGCTTGGCGGCCAGCTGGGGTCAGCCTGCAACACCTGCAAAGTTATTCCATGTATTTTCTCTTTTCCTGTGTCCTTTCTTGCCTGCCCAACAACCTGTTGCCCAGTCTTGATGAAGGTCCTTGCTTAGGGACAGAACTGAAGGACACCATATGGACAGCAATTCCCTCCTCTCTTAAGCTGTCTCATACTACACAATTCAAATAAGTGAAATGTGCTACACAGAACACTGAGCTTTTAATGAAGCTGAACATTTTGCAGCTGGCAGTTTGTGATGTAAACTGATCCTAGTGTCACCTTTTTAGTAAAGAGTTTTAAAATCAACAGAATTGTTTCCCTGAGAAAGGCAGTAACACGCTGCTCAAGTAATACTATTAATTCCTGCTATATAAACTGATATTTCTAGTGCAGAAACCCATACCTGAATCTTTCTTCCAGTGTCTGCCTGAAACACAATCCAAACAGTAATTGCACTGCAAATTTAATCTAGTTAATTTGGTTATTTGAAACAACCTAACCATAGGAGAGCAGATTTAAGCTTTTATATTAACTCACCTGGAAGGTTCTCAGCCAGGCAAACCTGTATCTGTGCTCAGCATAGACAGATAAACCCACCACAAAGTGGCTGGGCTAAGGGAAATTTCACTTTTAAAATCTCTGGCGCAGCCACAACCTATATTAGACGGGATGACACTGTATATGGACTTTCATTATACAAAATTATGCAATTTATTCCATATATTTACTCTGTTTGCAAGAATCTTTTTTTCCAGATCACAAAGCAAGAGAGACTTTTTGCCCTGTCCACTTGCCTGTGAAGTTTCATTAAATTCCCAGAGGAATTATTCAGATATTTGGAGAAAGAATATGATCATTGAAGATATTTCAGGAAAGACGGTCTGTAACCATTTATTGGCACAACATCTTCTAAAAGGTCATTGATTATTACCAACCATGTCTATTAAAATCCAATTTTGTATGACATTTTAAGAAGTGCATTGGGCAATAAATTGCTGGATTGAAAGTGTTTGTCCAAGGAAGAGAAGATAGCCACAAGGGCAGATATACATTGCAGACCAGTAATATTGCAATAAACCAAAGTACACTATCAATCTGCTGAATTAAAGCAGGGAGGTTGATCCATTGTATTTGCTGAAATAGAGAGAGTCGTCACAGAAAAAGCACAATGTTACAAGGCTTGATAACTATTACCGTGGTGAACACTAAAGGACGAGGCAGCTCTTGAGATGCCCATGACAAGGTTGGTATCTAACTTATTTCAGATGGGCCTGAAAAATATTTTTCCATTGCTCTTTTTTCTTCCACTGGGTTCTGGCATTAATGGCCATTGCCATAAATGCATGCCCAAAAAGGAGAAGGCTGAAGTTTCCCAGGATTCTTCCCCCACCACCTCATCCTGCAACAGAGCCTCAAATCTGGTGCTGCTGGCAGCTGGGAAATCTACTGTTCACATATATTAGAATAGGGAGAATTTTACAGGAATGGATTATTCAAGGAGTCCTCCTGCATTTTTCAGAGACCCAATGCCTCTCTGGTATGCTTTTGTTCTCCTCCAGCTACGCAAGGGAAACAATATTAACTCAGAGAAGCTTGTATTTACAAATTTGCTGATTTTCAGGAGCAACAAAGCTCACAAAACCAGGTGCTGTATGATGTTGAACTCTCTGATGTGTAACAACTACATCTGAATTCTGGGAAAAGCCTTCCTGTGAGAGTGGCACTGGTAACATCTTTCTCCCTCGTGGCTTCTCTGGTGCTTAGTAAGGACTGAATTCACCCCACAGCCTTTCTTTCCCTCAGGGTGAGTTAATAGTGTCTGTCTCTTCTCAGCACCTACTGGCCGAAAATGCAACAACTACTGTCTCTAAGACCACAGTGTCTGCATTAACAGAAGACAGGTTTTTCAAAGAAATGGCTGGATGGAAAAGCAGCCTGATATCATAACCCACATCCTCCTAGGAAACCCAGGCTTCCTACCACCTTCAGGAAAGAAACATTTTTGTTGTAATATTGTTTATACCTGATTTGGGCAAGTTTTGTCTCTTTGAAATTTAACTGTTAGAATGCTACTAAGATTAAATAATAGCTATTCCACATTTTACTAGTATAGAAACTGTAGGAATGAGGGAGTGAAAAAGCAAACAATTCCAGCAGATCACGTCTCACTAATGGCAACATAAATCTGCAGCCACCCAGTGGACCTCAATGAATCTACTTTACATTTATGCTGCTGTAGCCAAGCATGAACTTCATCCCAGTGATTTATTCCATAGATAGGAGAGATCTAGGTTGGACTCAGTTCTGCACTTAGAAAATGGTCTGTAGTAGAGAAAATCCTGGTAATTAGAGATAGAGTTCATGTTTGAGGAGTGTTTCCAGAGCAAAAACTTTTAAATGTGTCAGGGATGGAACTACTATGAAGGGCCAGATGTATGCAGCCACCTGTGACTTAAAGTGTACATGTTTCAGATACAAATAGTTCTTAGGACTCAGATTTAGGGAAGAGATCTGTAAAGGTGATTGCTCCTCACATTTTAACAAAGGCTTCAACTTCATGTTGCACAATTCCTGTGTCTGTAATCAACTTCATACACCAAAACAAAAGTTATACCTAAGAAACAGAGTTGAAGAAGGAAATGGAATAAATCCAAACCAAAAATTTGTTGGCCACCTTACTCTCTAACTTAGAGCTACAAATACTTAAACCAGTTTTATCCTAATTACACAGGCATTAGGGGCATAAAGAGGACAGAGACAGACTCTTCTCAGGGGCATCCAGAGACACAAGTAGAAGCAGTAAGCAGCACAAATTGCAATACACAATATTCCACTTAAACATAAGGGGAATGCTCTAACTATGAATGTTTAAGATTCTATTAAGTTGTTGCAAGTTACTCAGCTACTCTTGATGTAAAGCAGCATTTTAACTTCAACAGAAGTCAGACCTTCAAATCTTCTGTACCTCACAGTTCAACAGCTTGGAGGTTGTTGTTAAAATAGATCTGTCTTCAGGAAATGAACTCTTGCTCTAGAGTTCTTATTCTGCTTCTGCAGAAAATCTAGAGGAACACTCACTGTCTGCCACTGGTGGATCACAGGATCAGGGTCATCTATAGTGAATCCTCCACTTCTTCCCAAAGAAATGCCTTTTAATTTATTGAATGTGGTTTATTATCTGAAGAAAACTGAATTAGTAAGAGTGTTGGACATGGTCTACTCTGACGATACTCGGAAGGAATTTCCTGCCTCTTCCAAAATCGGTCTGATCTGAAACTTATTTAAAAATTAAAAAAATATGTATTTCCACTGATTTCAATCACAGCATTTGAGAAGGAAACCATGACAGAATCCATGAAAGAACAAAAAAAAAAAAATCAGGACAAGGTAAATGTGATGTTTTCCCCTTTAACTGACTACACTCTCTACCCTTTTCAGTAGTTGCACTATAGATGCTCTGTAACAAAGTTCAGAAGGAATTTACATACCCATCTGGATAAAATTTAAAATTCATTAACACCTTATATTATAGATGAAAATTGCAAATTTAAAACCTTTCTTCTTGTGACAAAATGAAGTCTTTTTTTGTCAGTAGTGTGAATTGATGTTTCCCATCTTTTACTTCAAGTGTTTGGTGGGAAATGTACAATTTGCACTTCAAAGACTCTCTCCAGATTAGTCCTGTGCTTTGTGGCTGTAGGAAAGTCTTGCAATTGTATCATTAAAGTCAAGACATTTCCATATATTTAAGGTGACAGGCTTATATTTATTTAATTCCATAGGAAGCATTAGACTGCATATTGTTCTGAGAAGCATTTCAGTGTATTTGGATCTCTGATCTATTTATTTAATCATATAAATGATGTGCTGAGTGCCCATTGCAGTACAAAGCCTTGTGTGTGTGTGTGAAATAGTTTACCAAATAAGCCTAAAACGTGAGGCAAAATTCAAGCCAGCTCCACGGCCCAAAGCAATCCTCTCAAAACTATTCCTCCTGCCTTAGGCCATTATTTGATTGTACAATTAGCTTTTAAATCCACGTGGTACCAGAATGAACCCTGACAATTTTACTCCCTAAGTATTCCTGACGGGGAATGTCCATCACAAAAATTTTGTGAGAGAGGTCATCAGGGCACCCATCATACCCTTCAAGCACCAGAAATTATTCCTGCTATGCGTGTTTAGAGAAGCAGCTCTGTAATAGGGTGGAGGCTCTGAAGTGTTCGTGCTTTTGATTTGTATCTCACATGGAGACCACTCCTGGATGGGATGGGGTCAGCTGCTGCTGGCAGCCCCCAAGGCACTCAAGGCCTGGACACCAATATTTCCCCCAAGTGAAACCAGCTGATGTGTAGGGTTTTATTAGGCTTTTAAAGCTTTGATTCTGTGCTGCCCATGACAGCCTAACACCATCACCCTCACCCAAGTAGCAGAGACGGAGGAAACGCAGAGCTCTTCCACCAGCTCAGCAGGGCTGGTTTGAGTCCAGCCACTCTTCCAGGGTGGGAATGGCCACATTCCCAATGTTCCCATTACCCGTGCTGATTAACTTCCTCCTTGCAAAAACTGCAGCTACACCAGCAGCAGACAGAACTAGCCCCAGGCTACTATTTCCATTAGTTCCTAAGTACAATGTAAAAAGAAGTTAAATCCACACTCTAGTGATGGTCAAGCATTTTTGGGGTTAAGTTTGTTTCAAGCAATTCGTCTGTGTAAACAGTATGTGCATTCACAATACAAGGCTGATCACAAAAACTGAGGAATCTTGTAAGGTAAAGGTCTTAATTTGCCATCAACTCTAGCACAGCTCAGTCTAACGTGGAAATATGGCACTTGCAATAAAAAAAAGATTAAGAAAAAAGCAGACCTGTCTAAAATCTCTAGTACTGAAACACTATCAGCTAAAACTGATTGTTAAACTAAAATAAGTGCTATGGAGAATTCCTCAATAGCAAAAAAGCTTTTTTTCACTAGGCATTCCACCCTCTATACTTTTGCATTTCTCATCGCTAAATAGCAAGATCTTCACAAGCCTTAGTTCATTTATAACATTTCTGGAAGGTAGAGGAATACCATTATTTTTCATTTTACAGATGGAGAGCTGAGACAGAGGCATAATTTTTTTGTCTGCCAACAGGTGGGCAAGGAAGGAACAGATTCTACAGACATTTCTTCTGCAGGATTTGCCACAGAACTGTTTTGGGGAGCAGCCAAAAGAAATGGCTAAAAACTCTTAGTTGGTTACAGTTTCTGTGGCCAAACTGTCCTAAGACATAGGACATCAATAAAAACTTGGCACTAGCAGTAGGGAGAATGAGAATATGTCCATGAAATACTGGAGTTTTTTTTCTGGGCCTGAATTTTTTCCTTCTACCAGACACGTATTGCTTCATTCCGGAATACATGAGACTTTTTTCCTCTACAGAAGAAAATAATACAAAAACATTACATAAACAAAATATTGCTGACTTTTCACTGCCTTTTCCTGGAGCACTTTCTATGGAATAGTGTTCTCCACAGACTTGTACATTCACATTTATAGAGTATCTGCATAGATAATATTTCTCCTACACTCCCAGATTCTAAACTCCTCTTTGGTTCTTCTGTATTCTGTCATCTAGTATCCTTGTCTGTAGGTTGAAATATTTTATTTTTCAGAAGTCTGTCTTTCTACTAGATAAAGAAAAATCACATAAATTTAATGAATTAACCACTTCTGATATGAACTTCTTTAGTTAAATTGTTCATGTTCATAAACCTGTATTGCTTATGAATCCTTGATACAAGTGGATGCAATCAGAGTTAGTCATTGCTGCATTGATAATTTTAGCACTTCAAAAAAACCTGATTATAATGATCAGTCTCTTGGAGTTTGTTTTATAATTTCTGATCCTTTTGTTTTAACACTCTGAATGGCTCTAATAAGATAAAAGGAATGCCTGCTTTAAATAGAAAATCATGTTTTCTGCTTTCTTCCTCTTTCAGAAGCTGAAACTCCTCCAATGTATGACAGATAATTGAATAATGAAAATGACGTACTTATTTTTAACTGAAAAAAACCCAAACCCTCTTGCAGAGCAATTCAATCTGGGAAGTCTGAAAGATAAGAGGAGCTGTTATGCAGCATTCAGATAAGGTCCTTTGCAGTGCTTTGCAATCAGACAAAATTCCTACTTGTTTTAATAGAAGTTTGAAGGAGGTTAAAGTACTTTGATATTGAAAGCTTTAACATATGAAAAGCATGGACATAAGAATGGAGGCTACTTATTTAACAAGAAAAGCACCTCATAAGGAACCCAAATGGAAAGGACAAAATTTAGGGACAAGTAGATGTGAGCTGTAATGCCCTGAGTTTGAAAAATGTCATGAGACCATAACTTACATAGATTACTTTAGTAGGTAACCCAGCAGATCACTGATACCTGCACAATGAATGATACTGAACTGAAAAATTCCAATATCATAGCTGAATGATGATATTTCCTTATGCATATTGTGACAGTTTACCTAGTGAAAAACGTGTTTATAGTAAACAAATATTTATCTAATTATATTGGCTTCAATAAGAATTGCTATAGATTTGGGGTTTTTAAATTGGAATTTGCTGATGGTAATTTTTTTAATTTGATCCAGAAAATGCTAAAATGTCATAGTAGACTGAAAAAAATCGTATTTTGTTTCCTTTCTGGGTTTATGTTCTTTTTACAATCTTTTCCTATCATTACATGACATCTGAGCAGTAATAACTCCTACTGACATGTCATAATAACTGAAATGTTCTGTTAGTCATACTCTCTTTCCAAAACCAACACAAACAGTTGAATATTATCTTCAGATCTGAAGACAAGAGGATTTATCATAATTCAGAAATATGCCTCCTGTGTCTGCTGTGACGAAAACACTGCAACAGGCACATACTCAGCCCCTTTGTATTGATTCACCAAACTCCTGCTATTTGCCATCTTGCTTTAATGATCTCAAAGAAAACCTAAAATACAGACTAAAGGAGTGCTCCAAAACATTTTTCTTTCCTGCAGTAAAAGCAGACCGTTCCCATGCTTACATTTTATTAAATCTTCCCTGAGTTATCTCATACAACTGGCTGGAAGTCAGCGCAGTGAGACGTATTTCTGTAACTTACTGGGTTGCAAATGTTTGAGAGATGTCTTTTAGCTTATTTTACCACACAGGTTTTTCTGTTGCTGAGTTCACCCTTTCGACAGTGTGCTGGCAGAAATTAGAAAGTAATAGATCATGAGGGTAGGGGGGAATAAAAAAAGAAGTGGAGAAGGGATGTTTCAGAACAACTTCCCAATTTAAAACAAGCAGCCAGACCAGAAAGCTTAAGTGCTGAAGAGACTGATATGCAGAAAGCCTGACTCAACAGGTAAGATGGAAAACTGCTCCAACCACAGCAAGAATTTTCCAAATCCCAGGAGGTTTGCAGAGCATTCAGCAGCTTTGGTAGCATGACTCAGAACTAGCTGGCTTTGGGACAAGCAACTGGAGCCACAGCAGCCAGAGGCTCAACTGAGCTAGAATGACTGTGTATGAGAGGATTCTACAAACTCTATCTGGGAACTGGGCTCTGCCAAAACTGCTTCCTGCTTTTGTTGCTATTATTTTCAAGCTTGTCTGTTCCCTGGTTCAATTCAGCCACGTAGCGAAACCATAGTTTGAGCATCACTTAGACAGGAGTTTCAGCTTCTTTCATTTTTAATTACTCGAAAAAATTAGGTGAGACAAGCTCCAAATTAAGCAGATTGATGCAGGCTCAAGACCATTTCTTGAGAAAAAAATTTTGTAATCCTACATGCTTCTGAATAAGCACACACCCGTAAATCTTCAAAACACTCAGGACTGAATACTTCACAACGTAAGCATACAAAGTAGGTAATTACTGGCTTGCTCAATCTTCTTGCCATTCTGCAATTTTCATTTCACTTTGCCAAAATGCCTGGCAGGAAAATATGGCATAAGAATGACAAAGAAAACAAACGTGAAGTGCCACCCTCAACAAGTTAGTAAGACATTGAGGATAGTTTTAATGATATTTTCTGGAATGATTGCAGTGTCAAAGCATATTGAAAGAAATTTATGAAGAGCTGTGGAATAGGCACATAACAGACACTCAAATCCCTAAACTTTGGAACGTGTAAGCATATAATTAGGAGAGTGCTACACAATAAACACCAAGTAAGCCAGAATAATCACAAGGGGAATAACAAAACGAATACTAAAGCAGGGAACCCAAAGCTATCTGCACACTGAAAAACACCATGAATTCCAAACAGTCTGTGTATGACTGCATACCTGAAAACCTATTTATTATCAAACTGGGCAGAGAGGGTGAAAGGATGTCATAAAAACAACATCCTTGTTATAAACTTCTCTGACTGGGATGAAATTAATATATAGGCACTTCATGACAAATTGTTTCACAAAAGACAGAAAAAAATAAAAAGAAAATAGAAAAAAAAAGAAAATAGAGTAAGATCACCTATAATCAATTGCTTAAAAAAGAAGTTTAGGTCTGCTTACGGACAAGATTGAACCCAAATACTTTAACATTAAGCTGATGCATTAACAAGAAAAGGTTTGTTTTGCCTATGGAGATTCACTGAAAGTCTTCTTCCTGTGGCTCACCTGATCACAGGCATCCAAACAATGGAGAGCAACAGCCTGCATCAACAATACTTATAACACCCTTTGTCTAACCAGTATCAATTCACCTCCTTCACATTCCACTCTACTAGCATTTTAAGTTCTTAATTACTATACCTAAAACAATTACAGCTTTAGAAGTGTCCTATTTTCCCAAACATGGAATGTTCTCATTCCCTTTGTCTGGTAAATAAAGGCCTCGTTCTCATGAGGACTTAAAACTAATTTCAAAAGGAATTTACTACATCAGTAGCAAAATTCACATCAGTTGGAATCTGTCCTGAAGAAGTACCCAGGGAGTTACATCTAGTGCTGCACTTGCCACAGGAAACAAAACTTTAACCATTAATGAAAAACACGTGAGTTTACCTGATGGCTTTTCACAGGGGAGTTATTTAGAGAACAGAAATCCTTCCATCTCATCCAGCATCACTGTTGCAACCTGACACACAACCTCTGGGTACCTGTGAGTGCAGGGAGCCAATGAACTGGCAAATTCCCTTCTCTACAGAGTGATGGCATCAGCAATACCACCAAGAACTAAGAAAATCAGGTAAAAGAGAAGGACAAGATGCAAAGGATATAGTTTAATTAGGCTGCAGCTTCATTAAATCTGGGATCATTTCAGCAGTAAATTGTTCCACTCATGATTGCCCCAACCCATTTGGGGAGGGTGCTCATCACGCTGCTGACATGGTGGCAATCTTTCAGTCCCTCCTTGGCTAAAAATCAAAAGAGAGCTGATCACTGTTATTTGTTAGCCTGCGACCTCACAGAAAATAGGTGTTTTATTGCCTTTCTCCCTCCTCCTGACAGCCCATGTCTGACCTGTCTTATCAGATAACAAGACCTTGTGGTTCTTCTTCTACCATGGATACAGTTGGAGAAAAATCAAAGCAGAACAAACCAAAGAAGCTTGACCAGCCCAGTCTCCTAACAAGAGAAAATTCCCGCCTTGCTCACTTTCAATCTCCTGCAGAGTGCAGCAATCCTCGGCATGAATTTTCAAACACATAAACAGCAAGGTGGGTGCTGGTCACTTTTGCCATTTCTCAGGTGAAAGGATAAGAGGAAACTGCCTCAAGTTGCACCAAGGGAGGTTCAGATCAGATATTAAAAAAAAAAAAAAAATTCACTGAAAGAATGGTTTAGCATTGGAATAATTGTTCAGGATGATGGTGGAGTCACTGTCTCCGGAAGTGTTCAAGAGGCCTCTGGGTGTGGCACTGGGAGATATCATTTAGGGGTTTATTGTAGAGCTGGGTTGATGGTTGGACTTGAAGGTCTCTGGATCCTCCTAAACATTTACCTGTCTATTGTTTAAAGCCAGATGATAAATTGAATGCTAGAGTTCTATATTTTTGACAATACATTATTCCTACAAAATGAAAAGTCAGAACAGAAAATAAAACACTATACTCAACAATATTGATCAGTATAAATTACACAGGACTCATTTTGAATTACTTCTATAACCCAATATTCTCATCTCGCTAGTGGAAATAAATTAATTATAACGAGGAGCCATTGTACAAAGGTTAAAAACAGACATGCATGCATTCATCTACAGAAAACGAAAAAGTTTAGGTTAATGAAATGTCTGAGGAAGAGAGTCTTATTAATTAGCAGGTTCACAGCATTCTTCACAGCTATATTTTAGAGATGCCAAACTGTAATATATTAACGCTGTAGGCAAAATCTGCATCTCCATCTTGAAAATCCCTTCAAGCTTATTTTATTCAATCTTGGATTTTTCTTCTAGTGATTTGTATGCCTGAAAGCACTATCTCTTCTTCAAAGTCTTGCATGAGACAGAAACCAAGTGCAATGTTTATGGCCCTGTAGATAATGGGATAAAACTACTGCAAGAGCTCTAGTTATATTTATTTTTTAGAATGCATTGCATTTTCAAAGTTTCATTAACATTGTACCTCATGTAGGTAAGTGTTTATAGATTTTTTTTCCCCTTCATTGGCTTTAGATCTGATGTTGATATCACCACTCCTTTTTTTTCGTTGGTTTTTTTTTTAATTTGTTTGTTTGGTTTTTTGGGGTTTTTTTTTGTTTGTTTGTTTTGGGGTTTTTTGGGTTTGTTGTTTTGTTTTTTTGTTGGAGGATAGGTTGGGGCTGATCCAAGCTCGTTGTAATCAGGTATTTTTCCACTGACTCTGCTGATATTTCAAGACCTAGTAAACAAAAAAGAAGTACAGTACCTTGCAACTTAACAAATGTGGAGCTTTCTGCATAACATGCAGAGAAGGCATGGAGTGAGGAGTATTGGCACTAGCTACGACCCTGCTCCAGTCCTTTAATTGCTACCCAAAAGCCGTTCAGGGGCAGATATTGTAGTGCTTCATTTTTTTCTCTTTTCAGCCTTTGTGCTTTGAAGAGGGTCAATAATGTTTATTGGGATTGTTTTTGTGTGATAGCTGTTTCTATTTTTTAAATACCAAGGTTACTTTGTCACTGAGCATCACCTTTAAGAACCAAGCAGTAAAGTAGCACTTGTGGTCCTGTGGGGTTTTTTTGTTGGGAGGAAAAGTTGCTGCTGGAGGGAGATGCAGGAATGGGTGAGCTGCCAGACTCACAGGCAGTTCCAGCGATAGGGACTTCTTGTTCTGTGCTTGAGTGGGCAGGGGAAGGAGGAGCTCACTGCTGAGCCAAATTTGGGTGGCATGGCTCCCAGAAAAAAGTGTACCAGCTTGGACAGCTGCACTTTTTCAGCTGACAGACAGCTCAAGTTACAGCTCTGACTCTAAAACCCACTCATCTGAACTAGAATGAACCCCATCTGGCTCAGCCTGGGATGGAACTATGTCTATCAACAAAGTCCCCCCAGATTTTAGCTATTCAAAGTTCTTTTCCCAGGTAAAACAGCATCCAGAAATCTCCCTCTTTTACCCTGGACATGTTCCAGACCTTCTTTTCGTCATTATTTTGACTGTCTCCTGAAAGACTTCTTTGGTTCTCCTTTATTTCTCTCACTTTACACAGCTGATCGGGTTGATGATTTGTGTTATTTTTCAGCTCCGTTCTTTAAGACTTCTCACCCCTGTCCTTGTGGTATTTACAATGTCCTCAAAGCTGCAAGCTTCCTATCTATCCCGATAAAGGTGACACAGTTTAACTGAAGCAATTGAAACATGAGGTCTTTGACACCAACCAGAGTACACTGAGGTAGATGGAGCAGTAATAACATTGGCAGGAAAGGCAGATGGATTTACTTGGCTATAAATCAGCATAATAGAGCTAAACACTTCACCGTTATACATTATATTACATATTTACTATATTTATTTTAAAAAATAGTTCTAGTTTAAGATTTTTTGAAGTAATCTTTCCACAATAAGGACACACAATTTCAAAGTGGGCGATTTTGCTGACCAGAACAGTCTTTCTCCTCTTTGTCCCAAAAGAAAGGAATGGAAAAATGAGAAAGTAAAAAAAAAATTAAATGCAGCTACTGATAATTAAAGGATGACCTAGGAATCCTAATGACAAGTTACCAATAACTTCTACGAGGGGATAAATTTGTATTGTGTTGTAATGGGTTTGTGTGGCCAGACATGACCTTGCACGAGCAGGCTCCTGACAGGACCAGTGGCCCTGTGGAGACAGGAGCCCGTGATGGAGCAGCACTCGTGACCCTGTGGAGGACCCGCTCCGGAGCTGTTTGTGAAGAACTGCAGCTGTGGGAGGACTTCAGTTGGAGGAGTTGATGTAGGACTGCCTCCCATGGAGAGACCCCACGTGGGACCAGGGGAAGGGTGTGGGGAGTCCTCCCCCTGCGGAGGAGGGAGTGGCAGAGACAACCTGAGATGAACTGACCAGAGCCCCTGTTCCCCTTCCCCCAGTGCCATTGCGGGGAAGGAGGTGGAGAGTCCGTGAGTGAAGTTAAGCCTGGGAAGAAGGGAGAGATGAGGGGAAGGGTTTTAAGATTTTGTTTCCTCACTAATTACCCTGCTCTGAGTTGGCTGATAATAAATCCGTTCGATTTCCCCAGGCTGAGTCTGTTTTACCTGTGACAGTGACTTCTGAGTGATGTCCCCCTGCCCTTACCTTGACCCACAAGCCTTTTGTTGTATTTTCTCTCCTGTGTCCAGCTGAGGAGGGCAGTGACTGAGCAGCTTTGGGGGGCACCTGGTGCCCAGCTGTGGTCAGCCCACCACACATACATGTACAGAGACAAAGGATACAAGTCTGCTACCTCCAATCAGGCTCAGAAGGAAACATCTTAACTAACAGATAGAGTCATACTGCTACTGGAAAATTTCCAATTTATGTGTGTCTCTTCAATAACATGGACCTACCAGGAACCCATGTGTTTTGCTAGTCAAAACATTGGGAAATATCCAAAATTCAGCTATCTTGAAGTACGGTAATATGTTTGTTTCTTAACTGCAACAATGGCATAATATGCATATGATACACAAACTAAATATTTTATGATGTTTTTAAGTACTAAAATAATCTTTCATCTCTGAGCAAAAAGCACTTAGGCGCTTGAGACTGCAATTAGGTAGGCTTCTGTTAAAGTGCTTAATTTTTATCTTAACCAATTACTTAAATCACTGGAGTTTAACTTCTTTGTTGAATCAAGATCTAAAAACTTCATTAACTAAGGTTGTCCTCACTCAGCCCAGTGTCTAGACACAAATTCCCAGTCTAGATATTTGGCCTGGCCTGGACCTCCATTCAGAGTTCCTGTTCCGTAGTCCAGCCCTACCAGGATCCAATTTACTCGCAAAGAATAACAACCACATGGTTTCTCCTTCCACTTAGAAGCAAGAAATTTTAAAAAACTCATCTTCATAATTTCTTTATCAGTTCACAAATGATGTTTATTCAAAATTTGGCACTTTTTCCACCGCAGTGACAAATTCACTGGAATTGTTACAGACTAGTTGTAGCTGGAGCCTACTGACAGCAATGAGTTCTGTAGGAAACCAGTGTAGTCAGCCAATTGTTTATGACATAAATTTCACTATTTGAAACAGTCTTCATGAACTACATATTGTATTTGAATAAATACTGAGACAGATTGATGTGATTAAGAATACATTAATAAAGCATCATTCATTTAATTTTCTAGTTCTTTGTTCTTTCTTAATCTAAAGATTGGCTTACTTCTCTGCAATATTTAAGCAAGCATCTTTGTCCTTAATACCCAAAGTATTCAAAGTTCATTTCTCTTTAACTACAAATAAAGCTAAAAAGAAGGACAATTTCATTTCCCTTTGTTGACTCATCTTACAATCATTTCTAACTCTATTGTCTGAACATAACAGGAAAAAAATATTTCTACAAAGCCAGGCCTATGTCCTTTGAAGACAGCACAAAAGAGAAGCATTCTTGTTGTGATCAAGTTTTGTGCATGTTCCAGTTTCCTTAACAAGGTTAACCCCACAGTGGCATGCATACCTCTAGTGAAAGGAATAATTTCAGATGTTTTCTGTGTTGTTGGTTTATAGTTCATGGGAAAAGGCTGCCCTCTTCTGACAACTTTTCAATTTCTTCGAAAATCTTGACACATTTTTCTAATCTTCATTTATGGCTTCTCCTTTGTTTCTCCGTACATTGTACCAGCGAGGCCGTTATCCCTACTCCTTACGCTCGTACTCAGAATGATATAACACAGAAATGAGAAGGTTAAATACACCACACAATTGATGTGTAAACTGCATGTATTTGATAAACGTGATAAAAATCACCACCTCTTCATACTCAAACAGTCAAGCAGGAAGCAAGTGGATGGCTGGTATTTTGAGCTATGGTAGAAATATTACCTGCCACAGTGTCACACTCCCACTTTTTAAACAGGTGTCATCTTCCTGCTTTTCGGACACACCCATTGTATGGATGGATCTCTTTATCCACAGCACCTCAGCAGTATCTGCATAAGCCTTTTAGTCTAAATCCTGATTTACCACATCCAACTTCACATTGCAGACTGGCCTCAGAACAGGCAGAGTGGGTTGCTTTCGAATGAAATTCAATAGAGAGATGCTTTCCAGGAGCACACCTAATGCACTCTGACCAGTGCTGGGGAGTCAGCTCTTACACTCTTACAGTACACAGAAGGATGCAAGGGCTGAAAATAAAACCAGGTTTTGGTGCCACAGTGCAGAGCCTCCTTGGCAGCTGCAGCAAATCCAGAGCTCTGTGCCACCAGGCATATAGGCTGCTTCTTACCTTGTAAGAAAGGACAGAGAGTTCACTTGAAATTGACAACTGAACACCGAATTTTAAGAGTTACACATTGACCATTTAGTATTAAAATTATATTAATAGCCCCTGAAGTAAGGCCTGTCACCCAGGATTCCCTCTCCCACTGAGTACTCCAATTGCTGGGCTACCCTGTGCATTCTCTGTCCCAATGAATCTCGGTGCCATTTTAGGTAAGCTTAGAAGAAACCTTGGAAACTTCAAAGTGGAAAACCAAGTTGAGGTATTAGCTGAGTGCTGTCAGTGGCAGCTGTCAAATGCAGAAGGTGACTGTGGACTTACCCTGTTTTAGTACCTCTTTAGGACCCCATGTCTGAATCATTCCTTCCTGACTCGTATCAGCCGTGCTGTATTGACCCATCACTTTCCATCCGGACATTAATGCCTCATGTGATTATTAATTACCCTGAAATGCTCCTTCAGAAGTAACCCATAACTTTATTTACAAAACTTGCATGAGAAGAGTAGATGTTTTTACAGTGCTTTCTTCTTCTTAAAAAGATACCCAACCTCCTTTCAGCATCTCCTTATTAAATTGCTTTCCACTTAGCTGTGTATAAACCTAGCCCTTAATTCCACCATCATATATCTGCACTTCACCTTATATAAATAAGTAATTCCAATGTGTAATCAATCTTTATCTGAGGTAGAGATCATACACCACAGCCTTAACTCTGTATAGCATCACTGAAATCAATAAAGCCATCCCAAATTAAACTAGCAAATGGTCTTGTCCTACATATCTTTCATCTAGACCTTTTCAGCCTATTGTGAATTAAGATGGTGATGCAGCAAACATCTCGTCTTATACCCATTGTCTTTCATCCAAGATCCTGCTTGCTTCAGTGACTCTTAGCACTTAATGAGTTTCTTGACATATCCTCCCTGTCGTGCCATTCCAAACAGTACAGTTAAAAGAAAAAATGAATTTATCAAATACTAAACAGGTCCTACACACTCACAGGAAAAACAAGTTTGTATGAGTTTTTTTAAACCTGCCACTTAACAATCTAATCTCCCTGTGACTACACACTAAATATATATACTGCATTAAATCTCCCAAGCTTGTTGCATTTGATGGAACCAACTTAGAGCTCATTACTGCAAGTACACAGTAATGAGATCCCTTTGGTATCACCACAATACAGTGGTTAATTACAGAGCCTACATTTACTCATGGGATATATCTTTCTTCCCATGTACAGAGATTCTCCCTTACTGTTTAACAAACTAGATACAAGCACATTTTTAAAATAAAGTTAACAAATTTATCACCACAAATCGGTATGTGTTTCCATTTTACAGGTGAGCAAACCAAAGCCCAGTGGCATCACCAGGCAACACAACAGGGCTTATTGCCAAATACTGAACCAGGAGAAAACTGGAGCATTTAGGGCGGTTGTATAAGGCAAACATTTAACTTCAAATCAAACTGCTCTGAAATTACCTAATTCACCATTTAAGCTTTTCTCAAAGGAAGCTGATTTGGTGTTTTCAGCCCTGTCTGAATTTCTCCAATGACACTTTTTTGTATTAAAATGAACAACGTTAGTGGGTATTTTGCACTCTGAACACAAACGCACAAGTGAACTGCAATGAGTCCAGCCTCTCTTAGCTCTGACACAGAAGTTTGCTCCACTGAGCTGCCACCACCACTTGCTTCAGAACAGGGAACTCCCTGGAAGATTTTCTTTTTCTGCCTGACTGTGGCATCCTCTGCTGAGTCTGAGGGAGCTGACACAATTAGTACAAAGTAGCATGTGGCAGTGAGCCACAGAAAGCACTGCATTTCCAAACAATTACAGCCCATTTTGTTGGTGCTGGGAGACACAAGGCTACAGTCCAAGTGCTCAGCCACTTGAGAAGTGCAATTATGTGCTGGAAATGCACTGCCTGGAACAGTCCCTCTTATGAAATGGAAATTACCAGCTAAAATTGGAAATTAGGAAAAGAAAGTTACTTTCTGTCTTACACTGTTTATTGGAACCTTCAGAGTTATCAACCCCACTGCTTCTTTCCTTTTTACCCAAAGCTTGCAAAAATCAAGGCAAAAAATCACTATTCCTGTCCCACATATTTCATAGGGATGTTTAAAACGTGTGAAAATATCATTTCCTTTATAAAATATTATCATTCTGTTATCACAGCACTGAGCAACACTTAGTCATGTCTGTATGCCTTCCTGTATCAACAGGGAAAACAGAAAAATTTTAGGAAGGTATCTCAGACTGATCTATTTCTTTGCCTGAATATCTGTGTCACATATTGAAAGATTCTAGTTCCAGACATTTGAAATCTAGTCTCAGGACTCTGTGCTTGTTTAAAGGGATATAAGTAGCAAGTATCTGGAGGCAAGGTGAGGAAAGAAAGGAGACTCAGAGACCTGTTAAGATCAGACTAGGGTAAATGAGAGAAAGGCTGGACAAAAATCCTGCAGAATGAAACAAGGAGAGTAACAGCAGTTTCAAAAAACAGAAAAGGAGAGAAATTTAAAAAATCCACCCCTTCATACATATGCATATCAGCAGACAAAAATGTCTTTTCTTGTGTATCTCCTAACAACTCCCTCAAAAGAAAGGAACAAAGAATTATATAGTAAAATGCTAAAGCTGGGAACTTGACTAGAGCTATGGTAATTGCCTATAGTAATGTAATTACTATTTCTATAGAATTAAATTTTTTTTTTTTAATGAGTCAGTCCATAAGCATGTCTGTCCACAAATCTGTATACTTTTGGTTTGTCTAGACAAGCAAAAGTATGTGCAACAGCTGGTTCAGAGCTTTGCATGGACTGCCCAGCATGCTGGAGCTTTCTCCAGCAGTGAAAACGTGCCTCCCCTGCCTTAGGACACTATATTCCATCGTCCTTACAACCCAGCTTTTGACTCACAACAAAACATACAATTCAGATGTTCTAGACATCCCACTCCACTCACATTCAGATGAAATTGGTTAATAGGTTCAACCGAGCACTGCTGTCAAGCATAGGGGGCATAGGAAAAAAAGGAAATGGATAATGTGCATAGGATCCACTTGCATGAGAAACCAGCATTAAACACATAAAACAGCCTTACAGAAGAAAAATACACCCATCTGTCCTCCAATCGGTTCCATCAGGAAAGGCAGTCTGGGACAAGAAAACATTTTTTTCTGAATTGGAGGAGGGAAGCTTTATGTAGCATTTATTCCTGCTCACATCCCAGTAGGTTGAAAGCTGACATCAGTCTCAACCTGAGCAGCAGCTCTAATTCCAAGAGGCCCAAACAGAAAAAAAAATGAAAATACATTTATTTAACTTCTAAGTTATTCTTCTCTGAACAGACTTTAGAATTACTTTGTATCCGAAACAACACTACCCTGTCCATAGCTTTCATAAAAAAAAATCTGAATGTCTGCAATAGCATTCATCTACAATGAGCATAAAGACAACAGATTTAAATTGGAAAATTTACAAATGGCCTTATAAATATTTTTGTTTCTCTTCTCACACTGAGAGATTATATAAAGAGAAAATGTGAATTCATTTATCCAATGAACCCAGCACAGCAAAACTCTTGTGTATTAGATCCATAGATCACATGTACAGTGTATTAAATTCACTTAGTAGACAGATAATTATGTTTCCATGTAAAAGCCATTACAAATAATAAATATTTAAATATACATATGACAAATAATGTGCCAGGATTATGCAGATAATTCATATTTAATTCAATAGTTGCTTCATTGCTAACAAATACTAATGAACAGACCACTGCATGTTCTCCACCATGATACATTTACTTTACTCAAATAATTTTCCAAACACATACATGTCTGAACTTTTCAATTAATTTCAGCCTAAGGCACTCAGAGCAAGTAATGCATATT
The DNA here is from genome assembly GCA_013397755.1 of Cnemophilus loriae. Lineage (NCBI taxonomy): Eukaryota > Metazoa > Chordata > Aves > Passeriformes > Corvidae > Cnemophilus > Cnemophilus loriae. Next base: position 2,396,365 of record VZTF01006540.1, on the reverse strand, counting down.
ATCAGGTAGACTCTGAAAATAAATCTAGCTTATCTCATTTCCTTTCTCATTGCAGTCTTTATCCTGAAGAAGCATCAAAATGTCACCGCTCTATGAGAAATTAGGTTAGTAGTAGCTCTCTTTTCATGTACCCCTCTCAGAGCAAGGGATAGGTTTGAAGGTCAGTTCAGTGTTCTCCATCAGTACAAAATCGTATCTGCACAACTGCAGCCTACAAAAGCAGAAAAAGAAAAAAAAATTACACAACAGAAAAAGTTAACTTTAACAGAACAATATTCCAGTATTTGAATTATTAAACCTCCAGTGTTTACCAGCTCTCAGGGACAGTACTCAGGACAAGAAGAAGTGTCTCCTTGTCTAAGTTTATACCTTATTTCATGCATTCCTTGAGTAGCTTTGACGGACTGAAAACCAACCAAACATCAGCTGGATGGTGCAAAGAAGTGTATCACACTAGTCTGAAGTACAAAGATGCAGAATTTCCTCCATTACAGCTATTAATCTGCATAACTCTTCAGCAGTATGACCCAAAATCCTCACAATTCCTGTTAACACAGGGCTTGAATAATTTATTTTCAGTTTCCTAGCTAGGAAAATTTCTCTGCTTTTGTTTCACAGAGGAAAGTAGAGAACCACGCCATAGTATTTTCTCTTTCACTGGCAATGACAGCACACGTAAGAAAGTTAAATGCAAGAGAGCAATTTGTCTTCCAAACACCTAGAAAACTCACAGCTGACTAATACTACATGAACACATAAAGAGGTCACAAAGGGAGCCACATATACATGAAAATTGTGCTTTTTGAGGTCAATAGAAGTGCTCTGCCTTTTAGGGGACAGGCAGGTCACAGTCCTGCTCTCCATGCACTATTGTAATGTATGGGGAGAGCTGGTCTGAACAGGCAAATGACTGAGACACCCTCTGATGGCACCTCCATAGCATACAAGCTATGAGACTTATTTTATTTAAAATTATCTTCTCTATTGCTCTGAACTCTATAGATGTGGCTATACCACACAATTCATCCCGGCCTGGGAGGTAGAATACAGTAAAGCAGCAAAAGGAGAGAACAGCCCACCAGGCATTTCCATTCTTAGTCACTCTTATGAGATTTCCAACCAGTTAAGGCTCCATCTGTCTGTATGTGAAAGGACTGTCAGATTTCTGCTTAAGAATATGACACCTTTTAAGGTCTCCACAAAGTTATGACAGTGATTTTAGGACTAAAAAGATCAAGACAAATTCTATTGTTCTGTACAATGCAAAGCAGAGAATTTCATCCAGTCCTTCATCAACAATTTGTTTTGATCTGAATTCAAAGTTTCATTATTATAGTATTTTTGTAGTATTATTTATATCTAACCACAAGGGACAAAATATCTACCCAAACCATAATGCTGAATTCTAGAAATAAAACCTTATGTTTCCCAACATATTGTATCTCATTTGAAGTTCAATCCATCTCAGCTTGTGATTATTGAGTAACAGGAATGCCTCACAGGAGAGCAGCCCTGAGCAGGGAGCAGGTTCACCAACAAGGAGCAAAACACAAATAACGTTTTTGTTAGGAGAGGCTTCCTTAACCCCTCATCCCATATGGCTTCTCTGCTATCTACCAAAAAGCATGGGCATGCCACACTTGTTCAGTAGAGATATTTCCAAGGTCTTCTTTATATTATTTCTGTTCTTGTTTTGGTAAAAAAAACCCCAGAGGTGTCTGGGCTAAGTATCTTTGAGACATTCACCTTCCCCTTTAACTGAGTTTGAATTCACTGACAGGTTCATAAGCTTTTTGGGATAACTGACACCTGGACATGCACAAGTTAGCAAAGCTTTCTGGTTTTACGAGTGAGCAGAAATGATTTATCTCAGGGATCAGAAGAAGAGTACGAAAATTATGTGTACCTTTCAGCCCTCCCATATTCACACACCATCTGTATGAATAGTGGACCAGCCCAGCAGACAATTGTCAGTGATACCCCCCAAACTCCCACAGCGTGCTATTAACGCAGACCTGGGGAGACTGAGACTCCTATTGTCTTTTATACCTGCATCTGTCCCCTGGTTTTTATCTACTACTTTGTTATGAATAATTTAAACATTTTTAATGTAGTGTCTAGTTGATCATCCTGTATTCAAGTAATTGTTGTAATTATATGTAAATAAGGTAAATATAGGTAGTTATAATGACAATGAGCAATTAGGTAATTATACCAACCAATAGTGCTGTGACATCTGCATTTAAATTACTTTCACAGGCTGATTCAATACAGAATTTTTCACTGTTCTCTAAAAGTATCTAACATGCTTCTACAGCTGCAATGTGATGATGATGCTCCACATGAAGGACTTTAGTGGATCCTATATTAAAGCATATCAAGTGCATCTTACTTTTAAACTAACAAGAGTCAGACTAACAGGAATGAAAACTCAAACCCACTAAGGGCTGTTCACTGAAAATCTTTCTTGTTTGGTTGCTAGATTATTATCTGAGAAAGTCCCAAGTGCTGACAGGCTTACACAAAATATATCTTCTGATTTATCACCACTGGGCTGAGAAAAAAATTGGAATATGATTTAGAACTTTTCACCCTCTCTCATCACCCAATGCTTTCAAATAAAATCATGCCATTTTCACCTCAGAGCTTGAGACTTATGGCTTTCAATAAATTAATGAAGTCAAATGTATGTACATTCTGGGGTACTATTTTGATTACTGAGTGTTTTGTTTCTTCCTAAGTCTCTCCCATCCATCTCCTCCTCTTTCTCGGTAAATCTAAAATAGTAGATTAATTTAAGACAGTTTCATAATTTTTGCAAAGTATCATACCCAATTCCTACTAGGCTGTTATCATACACCATATAAGAAATCTTCAAATGTTATGTCTCAAGTTAATAAAATATACTGACTTAAGACTTACTAAGTATTGTAATATTATTCTCACTCATTACTCATTTGATATTACTTATTTGATAATCATTTTTAGGTTTTTATTCTAAATTCTGACTTTCTTGAATCTGCCATTCATAAGAAACAAATTAACAACTCTCAAATAAAGTACACTTGCTACTCCTGTATATTTCTTACCTATTCCATATAATACGTTCTTTTCACAAGATGCAAATGAAAAATTTAATTGCTAGTGTTACTGCACAAGTAAATGTGGAGATTTAAAAAATGAACATATGGTAATACTGCTGAAATATTTTAAATCAGAATTAATAAAAGCTTAGTAATTACACTCAGCTGCAAAAAAAAAAAAAAAAAAGCAGATTATTTAATTTTAAGTGTAAGCAGACACAGACTGTGTTCTGGTCTTAGAAGAACTTTGCCTTCATCAGCAAGAACAAATAAACTATTCCAGCCACACAAGCAGCTGAAGTTCTCCATGTCACACCTGAGTGTGAAAAGCTGTGACAGACACATGAGTAAAATCAGAAAGGTGCTTGATAAAATTTATCTTATGGAGGAGAAGTCGACCATGCAGGTATGAGTCAGGCTGGTCCTTGGAAGCACAGCTGTGGCACACAGCATGTGTGACGTGTACACAGCATGTGTGACGTGTACACAGCATGTGTACAAGGTGCTGTGCACTAAATGTTAATGCACACAGCATCTCTTCCACATGATAAATTTGATAATCAGGAGGATGAGAAGAAGATTCATGCACTTAGGAATATACAATTTTAAAAAAAAATTAATGCTGGGAAATACAGGTTACTGAGAAAACATCCTGAGCACCTTAGTTGATACCCAGCTGTGATACATGACAAACACTCACCTTTTTGGATTATTGAGAGATTTCAGCTTCATCTGAAGAATCCTAAGCTTGTGTTTTGGGCCTATTAAAGTCTTCGTAGAAAAGGTCAAGGAAATTTTTGCTATGTTTTCAATGTCTTGGTGAAATCCCGTTAGTATTTTGACTCTTTTATATTGCTGAAATGTTGAAGCTTCACTAAAGAAAAATATTTAGACAGGGTTTTGTTAGCTGAGTAGTACTCATTATTGCTAAGCATTATTATTAATCTTGTGATATGTATCAACTTTCATCATACAGAACAAGGACAGCTAGAACAGGATTCAAACCAAGCAAGGACCTGGGAAAGGATCATTTCAGTGTGATGGCATTGCCCCTGACACTGAGCCACATCCAGGAAATAGTGCCATGGCCAAGTCTTAACAAACTCAGGATACTTTTTCAATTTATAAGCTAACAAGTTAAAAGGTTTAGAAAACTCAGAAAATCAATCATATAAAGTGATAAAAAAGATTTAAAGACAAAGCACAACATACCTATTCATCTGTGACTCTACCGTGTTTCCAGCATAGTCTGTTATTTTAACTTTAATGAAACCTCTCCTCATGCTTTTATTCCAGGTAGTAATGTCCAGTAAGTAGCTATACACTGCAGAAAGAAATAGGAAATCAGAAGAGTTAGAGAATGACCTCAGCAGGAAACAGCTGGTATTACCACCTTGTTAAAAGTATTCACTGGCAGATGATAGGAATAGCGACTCTTTACTTTTATGCTACCAGTTCAAAGGAGAATAAAAAGCTGATCTGCTTCTGACCCACCCTGTGCCCTCAGAAACCCTGACCTGGCCTTCTGTAGCCATCACCAGTACTGGAACCACACACCTTTACTGCTCCCAGTCAGGACACCAATTAAAACTTTCCTCTTTTTTTGGCATGTTGTTTCTTAACATTCTCTCTTAAAAGACCAGGCTCCCAGTCAGGACACCAATTAAAACTCCCTTCTTTTTTTGGCATGTTGCTTCTTAATATTCTTTCTTAAAAGACCAGGCCTCATATGAGGCCTTGTCTTGCTCAAGTTTACAATTTCACTTCTTTTTAAGATCTCCTGATCATTTCTGTTTCCTCAGGTTTCCAAATAGCTAAGAATTAAGGCTTTAATTAATAAATACACTCTTTTTCAGACTGGTTTGTTTTCCTTCTGGACTTTGCATATTTTTTTCTTCTTGATTTTGAATATTTTCCTTTAAATTTATACTGTCTTTACAATATTTCTTATTCTGCTCCATGAGCCTCCTCCTATGTTTGATAACATTTCTCTCCCTCTTTTCTCCCTTCTACCAGCACCAGAGAGGGGCAGGGGAGAACAGTAGTAACAGGTTTGGGTTGAGATGAAAGACATTGGGAAAGGAGTTATTTCATGTAAATTTTATGTAAAATCCATCACTTCATTCACCTCTCCTCAATCCTTTGGAAGATACAGTGATGTCAGCAAGCATGACTAAGACCACGTGTTCTTGGTCACAAAACTTGCTGAGATGATGGACAAAACTAATGGGAAAACCTAATTTCACATTAATTCTCTGTAAACCTATCTCCATACCCTAAATCAAAGAACCTTTAACATAACTAATTAGAAGTGTGTGTTGCACTTTTTCAGGGTGCTAAATTCTTTTAATACAAACAGAAATTGGATGAGCATCTAGGATGGACCTACATGGGTAGGTAGATATCTAAACAGTTGCAGCTGAAGTCCATGCCATGAGAGCTCATTCCCACAGAGTGTAACTCTGAAGCAGTCAGATGAGCTTGCCCTTCACTGTTTTACCCCTGGGGAGACATGGAGTAGCTTTAGTTGACTGTTGGGTGATCTCCTTCTGGGTGGAACATAGAGGTGTCTCTTTTTCGTCCCCCACCCGGGGCAGTCTCGCTTCCCTTTCCTGCTCTCTGAAAACGGCAGCATTGATCCCATCTAAGCAGGTTCTATCAGTCCAGCTTTCGCCCTCCAACTTGATTTTCATTTTCTGGCTTCCTTCTTCCTCTTGGCAGTCCATCCCATTAGTTTAAAGTTACATTTCTTTCCCAGTTCACACAGTATTACTTTTTCTTCTGCCACTGTCATTCTTCTTCCTCCAGTCTGTGAACTGACCCTTAGCTCATGGTTTTTTACATCATTTTACACAGTGGCTAATACTAACTTGCTACTTTTAACATGCTTTCACTCAAGATCAGCTGAAAAATAACGGTCATAAATTTTTATAAAGAGGTTTTATGTATGTATTTAGTCACTCACTGCAGAATGGGTCTTGGTCCGAGGTATCAAAATAAGCCTTTGTTGGTGAGCTATATGGTATCAACAGCTTTTTCCATCTATCAGCATGATAGCCTGAAATCCAAAGTTTAAATATTTCATTTCAGACATTTAGCAAAATCATGATACACATATAATTACACAAAAGCATCTCACACAGTGACAAATTTGGCTTTAATTTTCTTAAATAAGATCTGAGAAAGAAAACTGACTAGAAAAATGAAAGAATCCCCTGCATATAACAGACTGTAGTATGCAAGTGTTTAATTCCTCTAATATATTAGTATCACTAAAATTGTCATAATATAATAGTTATCCCTTTAGTCTAGATAGTAACTCCAAAAAGTAGTGCTTACAAAATCCTGCAGAGGTAGTAAAAACAAACCCACAAATGTACCCCACATATTTGCAGAGAGAACTTACAGAACACTTACATTCCTTTCTTTCTCTTGAATCATTAAATATTTTAAAATTCTTTAGCCTATTTGTAGATATTGTTTAATAAAATCTAAGATACTCTGCAAACACCCTAAGCTCATGGATTTAACGTAGAAAGAAATTTATACAATTTCATGATTATTGTCTTTGAGGCTTGATAACAGTCCTTGTTCCTAGAATGGACAATCCTGTTCTCTCCCTGTTAATCTCTCTACCTGGACTGGACAAGGAGAGCTAATTCCAGGCTGCAGAGCTGCCACCACAAAGCAGGAAGCAGGAAAGATTGCAGCAGAAGGATGCTGCTTCTCCACTCAGTTCCCAGACTCAGCAGCTGACTGGGGAAATACTTCTCCACCTCTACTTCGGGCATTCTGTCCAAGAGCATCAGGCATGGCTAGTAACCATGCTGGGGAAGTCCTGGAGTCTTTCTGTCCTGCTATAAAGGCTCGTTATGGCTGGGGTTCATTATAAAATAGCACACAGATCTGTCTATCTATGCTTTTTCTTCTAACCTGATCCAGTTAATACAGCATTCACATCCCAGCATAAGGGTACAAAAAAAGACACCATACAAATTGAAAGTTAACTTTTAATTATGTATTTTTAAAATTTTCAAACAGCACCCAGATCCTCTCTAAAAGCAATAAAACTCCAAACAATTAAAATCCCTTCCAAATAAAAGCTTGATTCCAAAGGAATAGCCAGAGAAACCATGAAGTTGCTTTAAACATTATTACTCTTAAATAAAAACCACAGGTACTCTAGGGATCACAATGCACTCTTAAAGCCTGAAGTGATGAACTAAGTACCAGCAGTTTCTCCCTAGAAAGGGGAAATACTGAATCCATTCCAGACTGGAAAGCCTAAAGACCAAAGATGAGGAACATTCAGCACCTGTGCCCAACAGAGATAACTATAAAGCAGACAAACCCATGAACTTTAAACTGCTTTAACTTCCCAGGAAATCTCACCCAGCCCAGAACAGGTAACACTTACCCAGTACTGGGCAGGACATTGGCTGGAAAGCATCACAATCAACACATTTTCCTCTCTTGTAATCCAAATAAGAGTCACAAGGATATGTTATTATGTCACACTTGCTTTTCAAAGATGATAAGAAGAGGAAGACAGATCTTTGATGGTCACATTTAAAATACTGAAGTCCTTCAGAGAAGAACAAAAAAAGAAATATAAAAAGAATATGTAATAATTTTATTAATGAAAAAAAAAAGTATTGTGAAAGTAGAATCACAGAATGGTTTGGGTTGGAAGGAACCTCAAATATCATCTTGTTCCAACCCCTCTGCCTTGGGCAAGGACACCTTCCACTAGACCAGGCTGCTCAAAGCCCCATCCAACCTGGCTTGAACACTCCCAGGGTTCATCCTGTGGTACATCCACAACTTCTTCATCTGTGCCAGTGCTTTACCACTCTCTGAGTGACAGCTTTGGCAAAATAAAAATTACCATGAGGAACACTTCAGAGATTCTTCTCTCTAGTTGTCTGGGAAAATAAATTCCTTCCTTTCCTGACAAAGCAAACTATGGGAATTGTGGAGATGAGGATGATGTTGGCTTAAGGGATTCTCCCATACTCACAGACACACAAGTGGAAGCCTTATGCCTTTGCAGCAGCTCTAACTGATATCAGCACTGTGCACATCAATAATGGGAAACACCGACAGAAACGAACATATTCAAAAAGAGTAAACAAAAATAATTGCCAGCAACCTTGCCCAAGATTCATGGAGGTTGAAATAAGCAAAATTCTGCATCAAAAGATCATTTCATAAAACTATTTTCATCCTAGAGCCTAAAGACATGTCTAACACCAAAACCTAGTTCATCATTGCCAGCCAGGAGGAACCTAAAACACAGTGGGGACGTGAAAGCTTTGCCTTCCACGTCATAGGCAAAGGATCCTGCCCAAACCACTGGGGCACAAACACCTTCCCCCATGCCTTAACCCATATAACCACAGAAAAATAATGATCAGTATATTCAGGTTGTATATCTAATACAGCAACATAATTCCATCATGCCAGCATTAAAGATATGATGGGACATGTATGTTATATGTTATATATGTTAGCAAGATTTTTACTTTTAAAAAATTGTCAAATATCTTTATTATTTCTCACTTGCTGCATAGGGATGGAAAAGAAAAAAATACAGTCTCAGCTCCCATATTACTGATTAAGTGCAGTGTACATTCAATTAAATCTAACCTTTTTTGATTTGATCTCAAACTTTTTTTCTCATTAAATAAACACATTTTTATTTACCACTGAAAAAGGTTTTTGGACAACCAGGCTGATCCATTCCTCCATTTGGATAGAAATCAATGGTTCCTAAAGGCTTCTTGAAACCTAGTACTAAAGTAAAAACATTATGAATGAAAAAAACCATAAACAGAATTATGAAGGCAATTATTTATTATCACATTCACTCCAAAAAACATGGAGGTCTTAAAGAAAATTTTTGCAATTATACCATTCTTTTTGTACTCTAAATCAAAGTCATACTATAAAGTAAAAGTCGAGGGGTTTTTTCTTTTTAAGAATATTTTATATATATATATGTAAAATGCTGTACACAAATGTATACAAAATTGTGTAAGATTCCTACTGCTGCAAAAGGGAAAGAACAGAAACAGATGTAACTGAGTTATTATTTACATAAATAAATTTATGAAATTCATGTTCTCTCCATCAACCAAAATTCTTTCCCAATGCAATTTTCATTAGAGTAAATGTTTCCATTTTATGCAGGACATTGGATTCTAAAGTACACTAGTATTAGCAGTAAATCAAAGTAGGAAAATCTGTATCTGTCCTTTAAAAGTAAGCAAAATTCCATGAGTAAAAATTAGTTCAATCTGACCTACCTTCCTTTTTACCACACATTATCTTTATTCACGTAATGTGACCATTACAAAAAAATTGGTATTTTACAGCCTCACATATAAATTTGTGTAGTAAAATGATTAATTTTTAATCTTATTAAAGAAACTGATATGAAACTACACAAATAATGGGACAATTGTGGTATGAAAAGTTTACTTATGGTTTTGAGGAAAAAATGAAACCAGAGACTAAAGCAGAGATGAAGCAGACTTTACAATGTTCTTACATTACCCTTACAGTAACATGATTTAGAATTTTAAGCAGTGGCTCTGTGGTGTACTAAGGTGATACAGCAGAAGGGATTCTGGCTGTCTCAGAAGGGATTAGTTCAGTGATAACCATGTGCTTACAACCTCTGTGTTCATACACACTTGCACAGCAAAAGAATGTCCATGGTAACACAAAATGTACTCCTGCAGCACCATTTGGATGTTGCTGGAACAGCCTATCCCTTCTCTTTTGTTTCCCTGCCTTTCCTCCAGCTGAAAGAGGCAAGCCAAGGCTATGCCATTACCATCAATATCTGAATGGATTACATCCACAAACTGTGCATCAGTAGGATCCAGTCTGCGCTCCGGAGGCTCTCGAGTGAACGAAGGGCCTGCGGGATCCAGACCTAAATAAAAACAACACTTGCATCATAAATCCTAGGCTCTTTCTACAGATATATAAATGACCAACATCTAAGCATTATTCAGCAGTCATTCTTCATTTTCCTGGTATAAAAATAAAAATAAAAAGCAATATTTTTCTCCTCAACTTGATAAGAAAAGCAAAGATTCCTACCACAGGACTGATCAACCCATATCTATGAATTTCTCTCTCTCCCTAACTTGATGTGCTCACCTCCCATTTATTCAGATGAATATAAGCCAACAGCATTGGGGATCAAATCAGGAGAATTCGTTTTGTCCTTTTCCCCAGAAAATACCTTACCTATTACACACTTCATAAAACCAAAATGCACAATATAACTGCTCTCACCTCCAGAACACAACTAGTCAGACACTCAGGTAGCATATCATTTAATTTAAGTGGCATTTAGGCGCAGCACTCAATTTTCATTTGAGAGACTAGAGGTAACCAGGTTGGAAAATTTAATCTGTAATTTATGTCCTGAAGGCAGACTTTCCCAATTTCCTGAACTGCTATCAGGGCTGCATTTTTCCTCACGTATGTCATTAAATATTCAGTTCTCATTTGTCGATGTCTCAGCGCTCTGACAACAATACAAGGTACAATAGAATATGTGTACTGGGATTAAAAGCCTTACCTGTAATTCTGCCAAGTTTGCCATTATACTTCTGGCCAACAAAACCAGCTATGTGAGCCCCAAGACTAACTCCAATCATATAGATAGAGTCAAGAGAAGCTCCGTCCACCTATCAGGCAAAAAAAACCCCAAAGCCACAGTCATACATGGAATTAACCAAACAGAAATCAGTTGGCTGATTTAGTTTTCACTTTTTGTCAGTACTGTAAGTTATATTTCTAACTTTCTAGCTCTAAAAACAAATAGATATTATGAAGTTCCTTTCAGTTTGCAATTCTATATTAGTTAAAGTGTAGTAATTATGAAATTCTTTGACTAGAAAAATGTAAAAAGGAAGCTTGAGTCACATTTCTCCTGAAACGTCACACTAGTTAGAAGGTGAGCAGGGAAGGGAAGAGGAAGACAATTCTCAGATGCAAGAAAGTTGAACCAAAACTATGAATGAGGAAAAAAAATCTTGCCCTGCTTTATCCTGCCAATAAAATAAATTTAAAACATAGTACCATTAACAAATACTTCTGCCACACAACTGCTGAATAATGGTGCCAAATGCACACCTTAAAATGCCCATTCTACAAAGCAGGCAGTATTAAAAAAAACCCAAAACAAAACCTACTGAAGAACTCTAAAACAGTGTCAGCGGACCTGGCTGGAATCCCTGCAAAATGAGGGGCTGACACACAGGATCTGAAATATGAACATGTCTCAAAATGAATTAACAAAGGCCTCACAACAGCGTGTAAGTGTGAAAGCAATAGCTGTGGGACACTGAGACCCCCCTCCCACCACTTTCAGGACTCGAACATGCTGTCACTGTTTGCCAGGCAGATCTGTAAACGGCAGTTAACTTGGAGACTCTCCTTATATTCTGATTTAATTTTTTTTATTCCATAACAATAAATCTACTGGCATAATTACAAATTGCTATCACTGTATCCAGTCCCAGAGGATAGATTCTGGTAGGCTTTCCTCTCCTTTCACCTCAGCCTCTCCCAAAATGTTGGATGTTTTTCTCAAATTCCACATGAATATTTTCTTACTGCACAGCATTCAAAATCTCTGAGAATAGCTGAGAAATAAAAGGTGAGAAAAGATGAAAATTCAAGTGACAAATCAGACAGTGGCATAAATAACATCATGACATGTTTTGTTCATTTGATCAAGCAATAAATCTAAAGCCCAGTTAAGACCACTGGCATCAACTATTGTTTCAGCAACTGCCACTAGAGACAAGAAGATTATACCATTTTGGAATTAATATTTATCTCTTTGCCAGTGGTTTATTTCTCATTTAAAACCTTTATTTATAGTAGATTAATAGTAAAAAGAGTAGTGCAATGCCTTTAAAAAATGTTTATGCTGCATACTATTTGAACATCTCTCTCTTCCCCTCCCCACTGGTGAATTCACTCTTTCTAGAAGACCTAAAACTTCCAGCTGGTTCAAGAAATCAGATGCACTTGATTCAAGCACATTTCAGTGAAAGGCAAATAAGAACTCAGGTGAAGTTAAATATATGCAGTAATAACTGCATGTAAAGTTAGTAATACCTCTATAAAGAAATGTGATTTAATACTGTTCACTGGACTTCTCTACAGATCTATTTTAAATATACATTTCCACTCAAACCATGCTCTTTACACTTAACCAGAACAGATGCAACACTCTGCCTTACCAGCATCTGGTCAACATAATTCTTCAGTATTTCTGCAACTTTTCTGCAGTTTTCCACAGCAATTATGTAATTCACAGTGGTAGCACCACGATTCCAATCAACTATAATGAGATTAATATCCTCTGAAGACAGTAAAAGCTCCTTCATGTCACCCAGCCACACCGGAGGTGATCCCGTTGGCCTGAAGCCATGAATAACAAAGACAATTCTCTTGGTTGTATTCAGGTACTCAGATGCAGTAACGTTGTGTTCAATGAGTCTCTCAGAACAATCTCGATTTTCCCTTGTGTACAGGAGTAGCTGAACATGGAGCTCCGTTCCAGAAAAAGCATTGGCTATGTTAAGGTCTGTAAATTCGGGACATTTTTGTTCCTCATCTGAAAAAGATGAAAATATTAACACAGTCATTTAATGAGATGTGCTACCTGAAATACCACCTCTGCACTTTTCTTTCTATATCTTTTTCTGCTGAGAGCGGAGATCTTCCATTTTCTTCTCTCTTGGCCTTTGGAATGAGGTGTCAAAACATGCACTGAACAAGGAGGCACAGTTTAACTAACGACTCTGCAGATACCACTATGCTCCTCTGAACTGAAAAATTATCCTAATTTTTCCTGAACAGTGTATTTTCTCCTTATAGGTACTAATTAGTAGTCAGTGCTGATAAGATCCTTTACTTCACCATCAAAAGCAGGTTCTCAGAATTTTTTCACAAGTGTGTGTTGCATAAACAGGAAGGCTATTGTGGTTGTTTCTTCCTCTTTGGGCCAGGGTGGCAGTGCTGCCAATCCTTAGACCTCATTTGTTTGATCTAGCAATAAGAAATAGCTGCCTGACAATACAGGGATGATCCAGAACCCTTTCCTAGCTTTGGATCACCATAACGGCCTCATTCCCAAGAAACAAAGGCAGAGGAAATAAAGAAGCTTGTCCGGAGTTTGAAAAAATAAGAATCGAGGTCAGTGCACATAAAGGCACAAGACAAATGGTAGGATTTCGCATTTCTGTCTGTACTTGGACAGTTAGAGTGTACCAGGTTAATCTGGTCAACAAGAGCATGGAGATTTTCAAAAGAGTCTAAAAAGACTAAATTTCTCCCCTGTCTGGTTATCAACACCCAAATTTCACACTTTAAAGATATCTTTTGGCAGCTGAGGTCCCATTGTGTGGATAAACCACTTCAGGACTCTGGGCAGAACACCAACACCTGTCACAATTCCCCTGCTATGGCCTCTTCACCTTTGCTATGGTGTTAGCTGGTTTTTGGCCAAGGTTTTCTGCCCATCTCTTGACTTCTAGTGGGCTACATTACTTTACGCAAGGCTTTTGTCTCTCTGGTACTTGATGGCACCTTTCTCAACACTTCCATCATTAAAATCTTTGCAAAACAAGTCATCTTGTAGAAAGCAAAAGTGAGATGAGAAATAGTGCCTTCTTAGTTCCTTAAAAAAACCCCAAAAAATAACCCGAATTTCTCAGATTTTTTCAGTCATAAGAGAAGCAGTTCCAGCTCTTCTCCTTTTTACAGAGAACAGCTCGCAGGCAGAACCAAATCCACCACGTCTGAGACGGACAGCAAGCTCGCAACCCTTTATAAAGGTGCAAAGGGCAAGCGTGGGTGGCTTACAAGGTATCCGAAATATGTGTTCAATACTACAGTTCAGGTCTAAGCAAATCTAAACAATGTGAATTATAGCACTCAAGGTGCCGTAAAGATCCTGTAAAGGCACTAAAGACACTAATTCACTAATTTAGGGAACTAGACCAATCACCTCTAATGCCAAACCATGTATCTACAAGGACTAGATTGGTCACCTCTGGACAGGACATCATAAAAAAAAAATAATGGACATAGTCCAAACCAGAGCAGGCTTGAAGTGACACAGTGTTAAAAATAACCTGAAACTCCCTGCTGCAAATCAACCAGACTAAAGTTTCACACCTATCATCATGTTATGACAGTAACTTCAATTATTACATGGAGAAAAAGACAGAATTGTATTTCAAAATAAATACCATTGTTTTCCTAATTTAAACACTGAATAATATAAGTAACTTTTACCGAGATTACTAGACAGGTTATTAACTAACTAGTGGTGCAGGAAGGCAATTCATTTCATCACTTGGACTTATCCAAGAAGTTCTGAAACTGAGAACTGTTCAGCTGAAGTGGACTTTAATGAAAATAATAATCAAGAACCTGGTAAAATGTCATGCATGTGACATGATACTGAGATGTTAATCATATGTGTCACATTTGATTTCTAGTTTTCATATATTTATACATGATGAAAAAACTAGAATATAAATTACATTCCACTAACTTCATCTACAAAGTGAAAATAAAAACCAGTCACTTGATCATAGTTTCAAAGGTACATGGAAGTCTCAATTTTGCCTGACGTGGTTTATAAATCCAAGTTTAATCACTGATCCTTAAAATTCACTCCTTCATATCTAAAATATAAAAGATTCATGCTAATATATTTCTCTGCATCCCTTTAAATATATCGATTTTTTTAAAAATCATTTGATTGGGTAGAAATAAAAATTACTTCTAGAACCAGTGGAATGACAGTGAGATAAACCAGACATAGTCTGTTCGACGGGAGTGAGAAATCTATCACAAGGAAATTATTTCAACTGACAAACTTATTTACTAGCTGGCAAATGTCAAAGGGAAGCAACTCGTTTACTCTTGGCTGTGAAATGACAGGTTATTCTTTCAAAAGTAAATAGAGAAAAAACCCGAAATGATTATGTCTTTACTGTGGAATTAGGTAAGTATTACAAATAGATTTATAGATTTAATACTTGGGATTGTTTAGTGAGGAGTCACTGGGGGAAGTTTTCCAAACTCCTGTTTCCCATTGAATGCTGGAAGCAATACCCAGCTCCCTTTGTGCACTCCTGCTGGAGTACTCACTCTTTTCTGTACAATCAAAACATACACATAGGCATTGGGCTGTTACACATGCAGTTTAAGCAAGTTAATGTATAATTTTCACTTTCTTGTGCACGTTTGTAAGCATTTTAATTCTCTTGTGTGGTTGAAAATGGGAAAATACTAAGTGCACGGTCTTTTTTGTAATTAACTTTTACTATTTAAAAATGTAACACATAACTTGAAAATCTAAGCACCTATCAAATCAGCAACAACCAATAAACTCACATCAGTATATCAAGACTATTTTGTGACTACGTCTACTTTGTACAAAGTGCACATACCTAAGCATGTCTCTGGGCAAAGTACAGACAGAGATAAAGTATCAGGCTTGGTTCTATTTACTTTAAAATGAAAACTTATGTCTCAGTTTCAAAGTTATTGAATTCTTTTAACTAATCATCTGCTCCATTAGGCATAATTCATAAGATTTTATCTTAATCTTTTGGCCAATTGAAATGAAGGAATATTCATTTTTTCAATGTTTGATTAAGGCAAAGATTCTACGTCGCAAGTAAGCTAATGTTTCTTACCTGATTTCACCCAGTATATCAAACAGATGAAGAAACACAATTTCAGCATGTGGAAGTGGAGAAAAAATGATGTGTAATATCCACAGACAAGTGGCAAATTGAGTGTTTCCTTGTGCTAGATTTCTAACACAACTGAATGACACCAATGAAGTGAGTGAGTAGGAAGCAGAAAGTAAAGCTGTAGTCAAGCTTCTGTAATTTATGACTCCTCCTATTGAGTGACTTCAGTAGACAGGGTGGTTTCTGGGCTTTGAGGGTTGGGACTGATTTTTAATCTATTTCCCTCTCTGGCTATCAGCAGATTTATACGAAAGCAGGTGATGTCATACATTACTGACAACTCCTGCATGCGTGGAGTTTAGGAAGTGGGGTAACCAGTGGTGCATCCCATTAAAGATCTACAGTGTGGGGTGTTTTAAGTGTTTCACTGAACTGCAATTAGGGGCATTGAGATGGGCAAAAGGAACCTAGAACAAAACGTCATTCTGGTGACAGAAGGATCTTCCTGTAAGAACTTGAAAATAATTCTGAGAACTGTGTCTCCAGAGATTATTTTTCCATAAAAATCATCATCTGAACTTTTCCAGGGATTCATTCTCTAATCTAAATTCTGAGAGGGTCTGCAAAAGCCTCTCTGGCAGAGAGATGGAGCTTAGAGTCCTACAAACCCCACTCAGACATTGATTTGCTGTATGTTTTTTAACCTCATTCCCTCTGTATCCCAGCTGCAAAACAAATGAAGAAATATTTATTTTTACAAAGCTCATTTATTTACAAATCACTTCACTGGGTAAATATAGGAGTACAGACTACAGGTTTTTAAAGCTTGTGGTGAGGCAAAGAGGCAGATAAGCCCTGCATTATTCATGTGTGAAGCGCAGATGCTCAGTTTGCCTATATCTGTGTCCCAATTACTTCCAGTGAAGGAGAAAGAAAAACATACCATAACCATTCAAATATGATGCAAATGCACTCTGGGAATGTTTTTTGCATAGTGTATCCTTTACAGTGCTTCTAAACATAAGGTCTAGGTCTCCTTTGTTTCCTTCCACTACAGTTAAGGGTGTGTGTGTGTGTTTATGTGTTTCAGTACTTAATTTTGAGTGACCGGTCTCTTCAGCTTTATGAATCTGAGCAGCTCATCAAAGTTGTGCAGTACAAGTTTTTGCAGCAGACAGCCTTTAGGAGGTGTCATCAAAGGTGTCTTTTTCACTCTGAATGCAGTCACAAGGAGAAAAAGATGCAGTATGTCTGCTGGCACAAAAATCAACTCAGCTCAACAAATGACCTTTAATTAATTTTTTGCTTCCATTTCTCAAATATGTCACTTTGTTTGGAGTAAAGCTCACTATGGCAGCTCTTGTAATTCCTTTGCACTTCCCTGTAATCTCAAATCTTTGACACTTTGCCCACTTTTTATATTACTATAAAAGCACAGCTTTACTGACATCATATATCACTTAGAACAAGTAATGCCAGTGTCAGTCTGGCTCTTTCCTCTCCCTACTTTTTAATCTAGATTATTGTTACAACAAAAATTTAGTGTACCCAAGAAACCTCCAGTCAGGGAGCCTCAGCATGCACTCTGTATACAATACCCATTTGTATACAAGTTAAAGCATGGAGAGATCAACACCATTAAAAACCAAACTGGTAACAGCTCCAGTAAAACATTTACTGGGCTTATCCAAGAGCCAATCACCCAATCTTAGAAGAAAATCTTACATATGTACTTTTACATGTCTTTTACATGTACATAATGCCACTAGCTGTGAATAAATTAACATTTGTATGCTAGCTTAAATGCTAACATTTGCTCTTTTACACAGAAACAGGGAAAAGAGAGGGCATTTTAAGTTTCTCTTGAACTGAAAACTGAAATAAGCCCAGCTCACAGTAATGTCGATATAACCCTCCATGAAGCGGTTTCGAAGCCCTCTGGAACCAGTGGCGGGAAAGGACTCCCATAC
Organism: Cnemophilus loriae; assembly: GCA_013397755.1. Taxonomy (NCBI): domain Eukaryota; kingdom Metazoa; phylum Chordata; class Aves; order Passeriformes; family Corvidae; genus Cnemophilus; species Cnemophilus loriae. Next base: position 2,378,560 of record VZTF01006540.1, on the reverse strand, counting down.
CAAATCAATTCCCAGAAAGTTTTGTGGTATTAATCAGGATGTTGAACTGGGGTGAACTCATGTCTCTGTCATGTGACAAGGGAACTGTGCTCACCAGCAGTGGCACTTGTGCTTCTGAGAAATTCATAAACCTCAACTCCTGTTACTTGGTTACACTGTAGGTTCCACTGACAGCCCACTGTCAGGTAAACCCTTCCTGGTGACTCTGAGTTTGAGGTACACTCTCACAAACAGATGCAACACTCCAAAGTTCAGCTATTTCCCATCCAGCTTTGCTGCGTTGTTGTTATGCCCACTCATTATGCCGTGTGCTTTTCCCACAAGGATGCACTCCTCCTCACACTGAGATTCAGAGTTATCTGCTTCAAAAGTGCCTTATGCAAACCAGTGGAGGATGCTGGCACTGCCTCTTCAGGACTTTGACTGTCCCCCACTATGCTCAGGACTGTCAGAGTAGCACCTGCTGAGTGAACTCTGATACTTTTAGGTGAGCCCCACAGACTGCCAGCTACTAAAAAATTCTCAAGACTGGCCAAGTATTCAAGCTGAAAAAATGATATAAAAACTTCATTTTACTATAGTACAAGATTGATTTATCAATAAGAGAATATTCCAATTGAGTTTATCCCCAGAAGTTTTTGATAAAATAGCATCTAGAAACATCACAGTGTGGTTTTCAAGATTAAGATCGAATTCTTACACAACCCTTAATATGCTGATCTGTGGTCACATGCAAATGGTATTTCCTCTTCTAATCTTCTCTCTGCCCCCAGGGATTCCGTAGTGTTGGGAAATCCCATTCTCAGAACAACTCTCATTTCTCCTACGTCTCGAGCCACTTCTGCGGAAAAATTCTTCTCTAACCGCTAAGCTTAAGAGCACTGCTCCCTTTCAGGCAAGAGGAAATCCCACCAGGCTTTTGCAATGCAGTATGTTTAACTATGAAAATAAGCTGGCTGAAGATTGCAAACAAAAAAGCTCTGACTTGTTGGAAGAAATTTAAGACTTACTGTCTTCTGATGTTTGCTATTCCTGTAAATTGATAATCCCTTCCTAAATAGGCTTGACGAGTTGGTAACTAACCCTCCATTAGAAAATATGGGCTCTGAGGCAATGCACACCATTTATGCTTTGGAAAATAAATTCTTTAATGATTATTTTTCACACTGTTGTCATCAGGATAACTTCTAAAAATGCACTTCTTTGTAAAATAACACTTCAAAAATATACTCGGAATGCTGAATATATGTACACAATTGAAACCGGTTTGTAGCAACCAGGCAGCTGTGGGTCATAAAGATAGCAATCGTACTCCTGTAATTTTTATTGAGAAGTGAACAACATCCAACACTGTATAAATATATTTTGTCAGTAACTGTCACAATGCTTTACCATGCTGATGAGGGCAGCATGTGGGGAGTGCAGTTTCTCAGCCCAATTTTCACATAATTGTGTGGTTTCCCACTAGTTATTCACTGCTTACTTGCAGTTTCACTCAGAGGAGAAGGAAATAAATACCCTGTGGCACACACAATTCTTCCCAAGGCCTGGTTCCTGTGCCATGCCTGCTTCCACTGCGAGGCCTGACAACATCAACCTTTTCCTCCCATCAACAGGGGAAACGCAGGAAAGAAAAACTGAATTTAGGGCCTTAAAACATTGAAATGCCATGCGACCACCATGACACAGTCCCCAGCTGGACCTGTGCCCACTGTGCCACTCTGCTCTGTCCCCCTCCCCACCTCTTCCAGCACACCCACAAAGTGTGCACCCACGTTAATCTTTTCTGATCTATTTCTTTTTTCCAGCTATACTAGATGTTGGAATAAAGTAGATCAGCTGTATTTTCAAACATTCTGTGCTATTTTATAGTTTGTCAGTCTTTTAATTTTTTAAGCCATAATGCATGAAAAATTAAACTCTTCAGAACTTTCACAGTGTTAATAACTCAAGTTTCTATTTCTCTAGATGTACCATTTTTTAGCATGAGAGCACACCCTAAAGAGTCCATCAGGTCAACAATTTCCTTACCAGCAGATGCCTCCACCAGTGCCTTCAAATTTATAGTTTTGTCCTTACCAGAATCAAGGTGCAAATGTCAAGATTGCACAGAAATCTCCTGAACTGGCCCTGCCACATTCAAGTGAATGTGAAGGGCACCAGGTGGATGAAAGATCCTCTCAAAGAACGAGAAAAGGGCAGAGTTGTGACAGTGACACAGAGTACTGAAGATAACAAAAGGAGGCAAAGAGAGCGTGGCCAGAACCATACGAACTCAAGAAAAAGATTTGTTATTACTGGATAACTGGATTAATCTTTTTTGTTTGGTTGGTTTTGTTTTTTCTGTTGTTTTTTTTCTCCTATTTTTATGTCAGAAATTTTCGGATCTTTGAACTTTATCAAAAAAAGGAATGTTCAAGATTCATATTATTTTTTAAATGTGTTATGCATACAATAGCTACAGAACCACAGAATCACAGAATATGCTGAGTTGGAAAGGACCCATCAGGATCATAGAGTCCAACTCCAGGTCTTGCACAGGACCATCCCTAAGAGCCACGCCCGGTGCCTGACAGCATTGTCCAAACACTTCTCGAACGCAGTCAGGCTGAGTGCTGTGCCCGCTTCCCTGTGAGCCTGTTCCAGTGCCCAGCCACCCTCTGGGTGAAGAACTTTTTCCTGATATCCAGCTTAAACCTCCGTTGACTCAGCCTCAGGCCGTTCCCTCGGCTCCTGCCCTGGTTCGCTCACGAGATGCCGGGGCTGGCGAACAGGACGGGAGCGGCAGGGGCGGCCCGGGGAGGCTGAGGCGAGAGAGCGGCGGCGGCGGCAGCACCGCCCTCCCCTGCCCTCCCCTTCCCGCCCCCGGCGGACGCTGCCGGAGCCATGGCCGCCTCCCGAGGGCCGTGGCGGGGCCGCTACGAGCCGCTGGGTCCCGGCACGGAGGTGACGGGGCCGGGGAGGAGGGAGGAGGAGAGAGGAGGCAGGAGGAGTGCTCTCGGTGGGGCTCCGGGCGGCTGCGGGACCCCAAGCGGTGCCCGCTTCCTCCCACGGCCGCCTCAAACCCGCCGGGATTCCGGGTTGGATGCCTGCTAGTCTGTCCGCTAAAAACGCAGCTGATGCGGCCTGGGATGTATTCTTTGCATGGATAAGGAGGGAATAATCTTCAGGCCGCAGGCAGGAGCAGGGTTTAGGCAGGGAATGGGCACGACCGTGGGTGTTCCTCCGCAGCCAAGCGCACCGCGCTGTGAGGGCGCGTAGGTGCAGGAGCGGGTGTGTTTGTCAGGGAAGGGGGACATACGTCTTTATCGCCAGTTTGCAGTCATTTGTCACATTGTCGTGTAACCATTCGGCATTTTACTGAAAGAACAACAAAAATTGTTGAGGCAAACGACAGAGCAGCGCCGGTTGTGTTGGTGGGTGTTTCACGGCACCTGCTGGATAAGGCTGCAACTGCGCTCTTGGGCTGGGATTATTTTAAGCAGGTAGTGACCGAGGGACAGAATCCGTTCCTGGGGTGTGCTGCAGTCACTCCTGGGCGTGGATGCACACACATTCCTCGGGCACTTCGGGAGAGTTCGTGTTTGTTTGCCTCTGTTATTCTTATCTCCAGTGCCTTATGAAATTGGCAGCAGTGCACAAGCCTCATACTCTTCTCATTTATGTGCACGGTACATGTTAGCAGTGCTTTAGTTCTTAAGGTGTCCTGAAAGGAGCCTGCTGTTCTTTAAGTATTAGCTGTTGATAACTTCCAGTAGCTACATTATCAAATAGGGGGAAAAAATAAACCCTGTGGGATTTTAAGTGTTAAAGATTTAAGGAAGCCAGTTAAGTTGTTCTATTCATTCATGAGGCTGTAGACCTCTTTCATTCCTCATACCTTGTGTTAGAGTGTGTTGGTGGGAGAAGGTGACAGGCAAAAAAAAGAAAAAGGTTGGTATAGGTATAGGCCTTTTGGTAGCTCAGAATTAAATATCTTCTAAAAACTACATGTTTAGTAAAGAAGAGAAAAACAACAACAAGAACGTCATTCTTTCAAGTATCATTGATACTTTTTCCTTTGATCTTTTTTCAACAGAAGTGTAACACTGAAGAGAATGCTTCTTTCTTCAGTAAATTAACGTATTCCTGGTTTAGCAGGTGAGAATTTATTAGTCTGGTTGTTGCTGTTCGTTGGTGCTCACAGAGTTGTAGACTGTGCATTTGCACTTACATTCCACAACGTCATTCTGGCTTGAGCCTCACCTTGAGAGTGCTGTTAGCTTTTTGCACAAAAAGCAAAGGTTGCAGCATTTAGAGATCATATTCAAACATTTGGTGGGGTTTTGTTTATACATAGTAACAGTCATTTTATACATTATCTAATGGCATTATATAACAGTGGCAATATAACAACTTTTTAGATCTCCAGGAACAAGTATTCTGTAGTACGTGCAAGGTATTTTACAGGTAGCCAATTTCATGCTCATTTTCCTCCCTCTTTTATGGCAGGCCACAGAGTTGTTATTGTCGCTCACCTGCTCGCATACACCAGGAGCTCCCTCTGCTTCTTGGGAAATTTTCCGCCAAAAAATAGGAACTGAAAGTTCAACTCTATCAAGTCTTGCAACTTCCGGTCACTTAATATGTTCAATGTTATTTCAAACAATTTTGTGTGTTATGTCGTGTGGCCACTACTAATTTTTAACACTCTTTTCTTTGAAAAATTATTTGAGCCAGATGATATACACACTTCAAAAATCTAAAAGTGGGAAAAAACATGTGAAAAGTGTTAGAACTGTTTGTTGCTTTATTCAATATTTTTAATTCTACAGACGACTGAAACTGGTATTTGCTATTAATAAGCTGATTCAAAACAATCAGGTTGTTACAAGGATTCAGAGTATTCAGTTAAACTCTGGCTCTGATGAAGTTAGGAGTTCACCTTTGTATCTACCAGTCTCTACATTATACACCATAAATACAAATGCTCAGTTTTTCTGGACAGTTCTGCAGTGTACTGAGTGCACTCTTGCTGTGTGACATTGATACATTCTTTATGTCATGGTATTCACCCAAATTTTCAAGGCAGGCTATACTTTGTATATTTTAACTAATTCTACAATGTCTAACAAAAGAAGAGCAGGGGAAAAAAAAAAAAAACCAACAACAACCAAGAAAGGTTTTTTCAGTTATTTAGCAATGAAGTAACTACAGGGAGGTTGTGGATGCCTCATCCTTGAAAGTATTCAGGTTGGATAAGGCCGTGAGCAACCTGGTCTAGGGGGAGGTATCCCTGCCCATTGCAGGGGAGTTGGAACTAGATGATCTTGAAGGTACATTCCTAACCCTTAACATTCTATGATTCCATGAAATTCACTTTGTATTAATGTTACAGCTTCAGCTTGGGTGGCCCTTGGGGATAGCGAGGTTCCCCCCACCACCAGAGTTTTACAACCTCCAAAAAACCCATTTCTGAGTCTTGTGTGCTGCACAATGCACCCACGGTAGCCCCCAGACCAGCACAAGAGTGCCACACACTGGAAAGGGCGTGCTGAGGAGATGGGCACTGTGCTTGTGTCACAGCCCTAGAGTGAGGGAGATCCTCACCAGCCTTAGAACATTAGAGCTGACACTACATGCACACTCCAGTGTCCATGCATGTGTCCATCTCTGGTGAATCCCAGATGTTTGGGATGGCCTTTAAGTGAGAGTGTATTGTCAACATTAATCCTTTTGCATTTTCCCCACCTCAGAAATGGTATTGCACAGTTTGCTTTGAGTTGTCACAGAGCTGACATGCTTATCAAAAATTCCAGATACCTGTGTTTCTGTCATGGTTTCTTTAGGCTCAGTGTATTCGTCAGCCCTGTTCTGCCATTTTTAAGACCAGGTTTAGTTTTCGTTGGCACTTAAGTGGATAAAAGCACTTCATTAAAAGAAAAATTTAACAGCTGAAGGTCTGCTGTAAGGAAATTTTCATTGTATTTGTGCTGAAACCCAGCAGTATAGTGTGGTTTACCTTGCTTGAAGATGAGTTGCAACATAGTGAATCGCCATCCCTGGAGGTGTTTAAAAAATGTGTAGACATGACACTTAGGGACATCCTTCAGCGGCAGACTTGGTAGTGTTAGGTTATTAATATCATCTTAGGCGTCTTTTCCAACCTAAATGACTCTAGGATTAAATGATAATGCACTCCTGTGATAAAAAGGTATTTTATTCCAGATCAGAATAGTAAGTGGATAATGACACCACACTTTTTTTTAATGAAATAGTATATTTTTCTGTAAAGAAGTATGGGATCAGAAATATTGACAGATTCTGAGGTATAAAGGTTCCTCAGAACTCTCTGTTCAGATGTGACAATCTCCATGGGGTCTCCTTACTTCAGGTGAATTTCACTGTGCTGAAGGTAACTGTGAATATCTGCCATAATTTAGTATGTAGCTTTTATAGGATTACATCTATTACTTTGAGTGCAGAGTTTATTTATATGCACTAGATCGTACCATTAGCTTTTTGAGGTAGCGGTCCTGCTTTTTTTGCCTGTTGTATTTCAGGCTGTCCAAATTAATTCTTTTCTTTCAGAGTGGTATCTCTAGGCTACAAGAAGCCATTGGAAAGGGATGACCTGTTTGAACTCAATGAAGGTGATTCACCATACAGTGTGTGTCCTAACTTTGAAAAGCAGTGGAGAAAAGAAGTCCAGAAGTCTGCCCCAGGATTAATGGTAGCTATAATTCTGACAATAAGCAATATCCTTTTCTAAGGTTGAGTCTAGAAGCTGGAGAAGATTTAAAAAATCCAATTGTTTATTGAACAGCCTACATTTGGTAGGATACAGAGGCCCCTCAGTGTTGGAAACTGATTTCTAATATGGCTGTAGAATTTTTCTAATTGTTTAAATTCAAACTTACCTCTTAGAAAGACATCTGGTTACATTTCAGCATTTCAAGTGATAAGGTGTCTACTGTGCCTGGTACAGAATCTACAGCAACTTTTACTTGGTGATGAATTAATGTTTTGTCAAAACTGTCCAACTCTTCTCTCTGAACTTTTCTGTTTCCCTGTGTCTTTTCTTTGCATCTGTATTTCAGATAGGTAGACAAGTCCATTATCAGTTTTCTATCCATCATCACTGTGGTGATTAACAAAGTCTCTATATTTTTTTTGAGCCTTTTAAGAATCTTTGCAAGTGTTTGAGCTAAATTCAAGCTGAAAAAAAATGTTGCTTGAAAACTGAAGATATTCTGAAATAATAGAAGGGTTATTCAGCCTTAAATAAAAAAATTGCTGTAGGCCTGCTATAAATGAGAATGCATTTATATTGAAGCTTACCTCTGTTTTTTCTGATACATTTTGTTTTGACCTGTGATAATAATTTGAGGATTAAAGTATATTGTAATTATATTAATGGGTGATAGGGGCAACCCTAGGAATTGCATTTATCCTTTCTTGAATAACTATTAGCCAGGCTAAATAAAACCAGACTTCATTTCTTACCCCAAAGCTTTTCTTTTATCTGTAGGAAATGTTCTTTTTCATATGATAGTACATTGATGGCTTTAGATGGACACTCTAATATTACATATTTTATACTGTACATGCGGGTGAAATTCAAACATACTTTTTCTCTTAATTCTCTCTATATTTTTGTAATCTTGCAGGCTTCTGGCATCCAAAGAGTGCTATTTAAGAAAAAAAGTTCCCACAAACCAACTTTGATTTTGCCCTTATGGCAAACATTTAAATATTTATTGATTAAAATTGCATTTCTGAAAGTTACAGCTGACATTTTGGCTTTTATGAGTCCACAAGTAATGAAGTAAGTTTTTAATGTGTTTCATTTTATGTTCAAAGAGCAATATTAATAATAAAGCCAAAGGATTACCAGTATCTAAAACTCCCTCCCCATGATTAGCTGAAAATTATCTAATCAAAGAAAGCTCAAAGAGATCAGGAATTTCATAGCTCAAGGACTGAGATAAAACCAGTAAAAATTCCATAATATCTTTTGTAAGTATTTAATATACAAATATAAAATCAAATGCTAAGAAAAAGGGACTAAAAAAGATACTTAACTTTTGTTCTGTTTTGTCTTTTTTTTCCATCTCTACTTTTAAAAAACTCACATAAATGTATAATATTTAATGGCGTTTAATGGGAAACTGCAATGACTCTTTTATCATGTTGCTGGTACCATGAGGTTGATAGAAGTGGTTTTTAGAAGTTGTGCTTACCACAGACGTGTTAAGAGATGATGAAATATCTGAGTGTTTATAAAGAAAAGAGTTAATGAACAGAAGTATTGGTTACCTCCAAAATATGCTCTGAATCAATGTAATCCTGATCAAAATGGTTAACCATAAAATCTGTTTGAAGACATTATGGCTGATGGTTATTTAAGATAATCTTTTATTAACACAAAAATCAAAATTTCCCTATAGAATTTTTCCTCTCATGCTGTCGTGGTTGGTAGTTACAACTTTTCTAAGTACAAATACCTATTTTTTAAAAATTTTTCTTTCATGAAATTCTCTTCTTTTATTCTTTATTTGTACTCCATTGTCAGAGAAGTCAGCAATAGCCCATTCACGTCGAGATTTGTATTTGAGAATTGCTTCTGAGCCCAGAGATTGGAAAACACAGAAAAAACCTGCCATTTTTAACATCATGTTTTGTTGTGATCTTTCACCATATCTACACCCAAAGTAGACTCAATTAAACAAGTTGCCAGTGTCTTAGTTTATGAAATGTTTATTGTTGGTTGTTGATTTAAGGGATGGAATTTAAAATTAATTTTCTTTTACTTTCAGAGCAATGATAGTGGCCAATGAAACCCAGCCTAGTTCATATGGGAGTGGCTGTGGCTATGCTCTTGCCCTGTTTTTTGTGGTTCTCTCACAAACTCTTGTCCATCAGTTATGCCATCGGAAGAACATTCTTACTGGAGTCAAAATGAAGACTGCAGTTGCTGGCCTGATCTACAAAAAGGTAATCACGTGTCCTTCTACTTCTCTTTCAAAACAAAACCTAAAATACATGCGGTGTTAAAAGACCACATGCTTACTTAGCCTGATCAAAACACAGGATATTACACACTGGTGACAGCCTGACAGACTGACATTGTATTTTGATGATTATTTATTTATAATAATTTTGAATTTCAGCAGAATTTCTCTTGTAAGACTGTAATCCTGAAATTACATACTTTTTGTTAGCCGCCTGTACAGACATAATATTGGAAATACATGTAGAAACTAAACTGTTTCTATTTTGATTATGGGTTAATTTCCCAGATTTACTGGATGACATGGGAGAACTGTTTGGGTTGGATATCTGGGAAAAAAGTAAGGATATACAGGATCATTGTTTTTACTAGTGATCCTGTAAACCCCTACTAGTAATAGTGAATATGAGAAGCTGAAGTTTGCCACACTGTCTCCTTCACACGTTACAGTTTACCCTGATTTTAGCGAAATTGCTTTTGAGTTCTATACCCGGTAGTTTCATTGTTTTTCAGATGTTTAAGAGATGACTAACCAGTGTGGAAATCTATCTGTAACTTATCCCATCTTTAATAAGATATGCTGAGGCAGCAGCATTCTTAGCTGCAGGAAATGCGAGTGCTAATAACATAGAAGTAAAAGTAGCTGTCTGACCTATAAAAATATTTACTGTCATCTTAATATGTAGCATATGAGGTGATAAAGCGTTGCAAGTTTGTTTCACCAGGTTCAGCTTTGCCCTAATTGTTGTTCTTTTAGCAGTCCAGGTTGCTGATTTTTGTGGCCTCTGCATTTTCTGGTTGCAGGCCTTAACTCTAGCAAATTCCTCACGACAACAATATACGACTGGGCAGATTGTTAACCTGATGTCAGCAGACACTCGGCAGCTCCTGGAGCTCGCCATCAACATGAACGTGTTGTGGTCAGCACCTTTTCAGATCATCATGGCTGTTGTCTTCCTCTGGAAAGAACTTGGCCCCTCAGTCCTAGCAGGTGTCGCACTGCTGCTTTTGGTTATACCTATAAATGCACTCATTGCAGCCAGAGTAAGAAGACTGAAGGTGAGCTGTTGAAATAAGCATAATAAGGAGAGGTTAAGTTGTCATAATACAGGAGTGAAGGGGGAGGTAGATTATGCATGTATTAGGATAGTGTTGTTGCATCTAAGCTAAACCCCAAGCAAATAAACAATGCCAGGCTGCAGCTCTTTTTCAGTGAGGGAAGAAGTGTAACTGCAGAAAGGGAGCACTATGTTTGATAGCTGAACTAGTATGTAGGTTGGATACCTAAATTTTCATTATCCTGAGACAATACTTTTGTATTAGTAAAAATCAGTGTGTGACTCAAATTAGGAAACAGCTGTATTTTTGGATATGAGCTAATTCCATTCAGTAAGGGATTTTGTAGGATTATGCCCCTCTTCCAGTTTTCCTGTTCAGGCTAAGGTACTCACTGAAATTTAGCACATTCTCTTGAGATTACAGGAATTCCCCTGGAGGTACTGTGTGTGTTCTGACTTCTTTTCTGCTCCTCTAATGCTACAGATCTCTTGGCACTCTATTGCCTGTTACTATGACAATTTCCACTGGAAAAAAATGCTGCAACCCCAAATTTTGCATTGCTATCAAGGCAATTAGTTGTCTGATTCTGCCTTTGATGGTGTAACATGCAGTGAAGAATCTGGGTCCCCATTAATTCTTTTGTAAGGCTGTGACTGTTTAGGGACACTTGAAAAAACACCAAAAACCTCTCTCACCTCTTCTGCAGGTGAGGTGCAGTAGCTACATATGCACTTAGATCCCCACTGCGATATGAGAGAGAGAAAAACTACAATGGACTAAAAGTTTTCGACTTGTTGTTGTATATGAATAAGCCTCAAAACATCAAAGAAGCTGTTAATGACTATTTTAGAAATGTGAGAGGCAGAAGTGCCTAAGTATAGTATAAGAGTGAGAATGTCTCTGTTAATTTGGTTCTTTGAGTAACAATGTATTAATCAATAACAGGAAAGTTTCATCCTAACTCCTGTATATATGCATATGTATGCATACAGTGTTCTGTATTGTATAGCATTACATATATATTCATGTGTGTGTATTTAGTGTTACACTAAATTGTTATTGAGTCTGTTTTCACCTACTTAGAGATTTTGAAGATTAAAACCATATTGTATTTCCTCAAAACCCTGGGAACTTGAAGCCTGTTAAGATTTTGATTCAACATAAAGAAAAAAAACCCAAAAACTGAAATGTGCTCTTTATGATATTTTAGGGTAAAATATTTAAATGTATTTAATCCCTTGTGCTAGCTAATGATTTTTTTAATACTAAGTATATGTCTGAAAATGCTGTAATTGCAGTACTAGTGTGATTTTCAGCAAGGTAAAAATAGCATTAAAGATATTTATTGCCTCCAGTACACTGCATGTTTTGCTTTCGGAATACATTTGTTCATTGAAAAATTGAAACATTGCTGTCCTTTAACCAGAAAAGCCAAATGAAGTATTCGGATCAACAAGTCAAGCTACTAAGTGAAATATTACATGGAATAAAGGTAATGCCACAACTACTTAGGGGCTTGTTTGTAAAGATATAATTATTATTATATATTTTACTATTATAAATTATTATAAAGATATATAAGTTATTTTAAAAACTAAGCTTTTATGAGTAATATTTCAGCTGACAATGATAAAATTTAAAGAGAAAATGTTTTAACATAATGTGCTTAAAGTGTTTTTGGAAAATACTTGCTGGTTTAATTTGACTTGAAAAGCTTCCTAGCCATGATGCATGAATTTTACTACCACAATTTAATGAGAATGTAAAATATGTTAATAGATGTCTGAAAACCTTTAGCAAAGCAAGATTGTAGCATAGAAGAAAAGCACTTTTAAAGGTTATCTTATTTTTGTTCTTTTTCCTGTTTTAAAACCAGCTCATCCTTTATGATATATAAGGGATACACTGAAATCTGAAGAATTAAGAGTGATTTAGAGTATATCTCTCATGAGAGCAATCTAATTTAGTTATATCAGGTCTTGCTTTCGTTTGTAAAACATTCAGATTTTTGTAGTTTGGCATTGCTGAATACTTAAAAATGACACTTGGATATTAAGTTAATTTCTGAAGCATAGTCAGTGCTTTTTTGTTGTATTAAAATATGCTTATTTGATTGTCTAGATCCTGAAACTTTATGCATGGGAACCTGCCTATCAAAGGAAGGTCATGAGGATTAGAGAACATGAAATGGATGTTTTGAAGTCATCTGGCTATCTGACAGCTTACTCCACACTGACCTTGACATGTATTCCTTTTATGGTTGGTTTTATAAAACTATAAATTTTTGCAGAGGTGTATCTCATGTTCCCTGTTGCTTTAGCAGCTGGCTGGGTCACAAATATCACCTCACAGTGTCTCAAAACATTAAATTCCTCAACACAATATATTTAATTTTCAGGTTCTAATGCTATGTGTATGACTAGAGAAGAAGGAGAGAGATTATGAATTGACCTTTGTTAGAAAGTCAGAAACCAAACCCAAGGCTCCTGAACGTCATGCACTGCTTTAATCACACTGTTTATTTTGCATAGAAATCAACTACCTTCTTTATACTCCTTTTTTAGGTTTTAGGAGAATGCATTTTCAATCTCTATTTTTTAGCTATTCCTTCTCAAACACTGAACTCTAAATACATGAAAGCTTTGCTTAAAGAAGGAGCTCTTAAAGGTGCAGGAACAGGCCATCCCCATGTGTTAAAAGATGAGCTGAACAGAGCTTTGGCTGGAACTGGGGAGAAGAAAAGAGAGTTTAAGACCTTTGGAAGAAGATTCAGGCAACTTAGGAGGACTACAAGGATGTCATGATGGAGGGAGAAAATTAAAAGGGCCAGGATCCAACTAGGACTTAATCTGACTACTGCCATAAAAGACAATAGAAATATTTCTATAAATACATCAGCAACAAAAGGGAGGCTAACGGGAATCTCCATCCTTTATTGAATGGGAAGGAAACACAGTGACGAAGGCTGAGGGCAAGACTGAGGCACTTAATGCCTTCCATTCCTCAGTCTGAAGACTGTAAGACCAGTTGTTCTCTGCAAAACAAAAATAGTTTCTGTGTATAAATTTTAGTTATTATGTAATTTTGCTTCTTGATAGATCTTTTTCATTTTTTTATTTAAAAGGTCTCACTGGCTACATTTGGAGTGTTCTTTTATCTGGACAAAGAGAATGTTTTAACAGCAACTAAAGTGTTCACATCTATTTCTTTATTCAACATTTTGCGACAGCCTTTGTTAGATTTTCCATCTGTGATCTCTGCTGTAGCTCAGGTAAACCTATTATGAACAAGTGCTATAAAAGGCCAATTTTGTATTCTGTCATGTTTCAGCCATTTCTATGAGTGATTAAGTAGCTTAATTATTTTAAGTCACATTTTACTAAGGTGAAACTGCACATATTTTTATGGAATGCAAAGCATGAAGGCTGTTTAAAGGATGCCTCTCAGTCTTTTAAGTGGAATGAAAATTGGGTAGCACACCTAATTGTGACTGAGCTTTCTGTCTCTCGCTTTTATTCCTTCAGTGGGCTAGACTCAGCTTCTGTTCCTACTCTCTCAACCTCTCTTCTTCATAGTCCGCAGAAGATAAAGTATGAACAATTCGGGCTGCACAAGCTTAAATCACTCAGCCACTGTTAGGTATTGGAGCCCTTGGTACCAAGTAAGGGAGACCCTTGGTGGACTCTACAAACGGTTTTTGTCAAGTCACCACTGAAGGAAGTGGAGAAAAAAGGATAGAGCTGCTGAGGATCCCATATCAGCAACCTTCAGGCTTAAGGGCACAGCAGTAGGGTTGCTGCCTGAGTTGGGAACCTGTGGATTTTAACACTCTTCTATGGTTATATCATATGAGCTGCTAATGAATGTACTCACAGGAAAATGTCGTCTTTCTTCATTTTGTGAAGAAACAGTTATTGTCCGCTATATCTTAACCAAAAAAGAAAAAAAAAAAAAAGCTAAACCACAGGTTTGTGAAAACAAGCTAATTGAGTCATAACTGCCCAGCAGTAGATCCTCAGGGAAAAAATACACTTATTGACCACTTTAGATTGTTTAATACTTTAAGGTAAATATTTTTTAAACACCTGAACACCTTTTATGTCTGGCTTCAAATAAGACAAGGCATATGTTTTTCCATATTATTTAAAACTTTTAAAACAATATTTAAACATTTAGGGAGCACGTGCATGTTATAAATATTATATATATATATACATGTGTTCATTTTGTAGACCAAAGTTTCTCTGAGCCGTTTAGAGGATTTTCTGTTTGCTGAGGATCTTAACCCTGAGGATGTCACTATGAACTACAGTGGAAGTAAGCAATAGTTATTAAATTTTAATTGGTCTCAATTTTACGTGGAAGATCATTAAGAAATGCAGCTGAGGGGATGGATAAGCAAGTCTTTGCTCTGTTTTCTTTACTGCAACAGATCATGCTGTTGGTTTTATTGGTGCTTCTTTCCGCTGGGAAAAAAATGGCCTGCCAATCCTGAAAAAGTAAGATATTTCTTACTTATTTTTATGAGCTCCTTTGGCAGAATGTGGTGTCTGTTGAGATTTTTATCAGCTTTGATGTATTATGATTCAGAGTTGTTCATGATGATACATACCAGAAAGAACATGAAGTATGGTTTCCGAAGTATCCCACATGATCAGTGTGCTCCAGAAAGTCTATGCAACAAATTTTTAACTTGTCACTTTTTCCTGAACTGCATTTTGGGGAGAATTAACTGGGAAAGTTCCCTTTTGTTGATGTAGCATTTTGTATTGCCTGCAAGTAGGCTAAGGTAGCTTATGCAGCCTTGCTTTGAATACTGATCTTAAAATTGGGCCATGGTTTCCTTTGGAAAAAACTAACTAGCAAGAAGTTTTGTTTTCTCACAGTGATCTCACTTGCCTGAAACCACCCGTCATTTTGTTTAGCATTTCTTAACAAAGTGTTTCTTAGGTGTCAATTCAGCTATGCTTAAACTGTTGTATAATGAACACATTGGAGGGTTAGTAAGGAAATGGTAAGGAAACCAGGTCCAGGGGTGTAGTGGAGAACCTATTTGAAAAGCTCTGTACAGCTGTGCAATTTTCCTAAGACAACTGAGGAGGTTAAAACATAGCCAGGATAACCTTCTCACCACACTGTTTACCCTGTTCCCCTCAGGGGTGGGGAAACTTTCCTTAACTTGGCAGTGAGCATCCATATCTCAGCCACTATAGCCTGCAGTATAGGAGCCAGGTATGAGCTGCGTTCAGCAGCTCTAACATTCAGACAAGTAAATTTATCCTTAAAGTTGTTATTGCAGTTCTTGAAATGGTACATGGTCAGAAGATGTGCAAACTGAAATACTAATAATTCCAAGGGTAGTACAGTCTTTCTCTCTTACAGTGACCACAACCCATGCATGATGGAGTATTTGCAGAGAGGATAACTATTTTGTCTTCCTCAATATTTCCAGCTTGAGTGTCAGCATACCTGAAGGCTCTTTAGTTGCTATTGTGGGACAGGTCGGATCTGGAAAGTCATCTTTTCTTTCTGCTGTTCTTGGAGAAATGGAGAAACTTGAAGGAACGGTTCAGAGAAGAGTAAGATTGTCCATGTTCCCCTGCCCTTCCCACTCCTCAATACCCCAATTAAGCAGAACTAATTAAAGATTTTCAGAGGGCATGTAGATTAATGTAAGAAAATATTTAGAAGCACTTGCAGCTATTGCTCCTATCCTGTAATCTTAAATTCTAAAGCTGACACATTCCACATCATGTTATGTAAAAATACAGACCATCAAACTGTATTTTTATGTCTAATACAGACTCAGTTTCCTGCACATAGTTATTACAGTGGATGCTTGTTTGTCACTGTGACCTTTCCCTGGAAGATTTTGCTCCATATATGTCCCAGCTCTGTCAGTTTTACTCAAAGTCATATGTGCTTTTATGATAATGACATAGTTATAGTGTAATATTCAGCAGAGTGTTTTTATTACCTGACTTAATAAAAATTTTAAAAATGCTGAAATCATTGATGACAACTTGTAATAGTGCTCAGGTTTTGGAAGGAGTTACTGGTTACTTTGAAGCAAAGCTGGAGTTTCAAATTTATTTTTAAATGCTGTTTTTTATGTTCAGAAAGCCCAAGTAAACAAAATTGTTTCTAATTCTTTTTAGGGTTCAGTGGCATATGTTTCTCAGCAGGCCTGGATTCAAAATGACAGTTTACAGGAAAATATTCTCTTTGGTTCCAGTCTAAATAGGCCATACTATGAACTTGTTCTAGAGTGTTGTGCTTTACTGCCAGATTTGAAACAGTTACCAGATGGAGATCAAACAGAGATTGGAGAAAGGGTGAGCATTTGAGGTGTCAGAAATTATACAATAAGTTAACTTATGGCTTTTATGGTTTTATGATTATCTCTTTGATAATTGACACTGATGACTAATCAGTGCTCAGCCAAGTACATCCTGTCCATCTCCTTGCTTAGGTTACTTACTTTGAACTTAAATTCTGTTCGAGTTCTGAACCCTTAATAATTTTGGAAATGGCTTTTTTTCTGTATAAAAGTTTGCATCTGCCCTGTCCTGTTCTCCAGGGGTTTCCTCTATACTGTAAAAATACCTATATGATTGTAAATAAAAGTTATTTTTTAGTTTTACAAAGTAACCTTGTATTTGCCCATGTTGGAGTGGGAATCATCATCAGAGCCCAAGTTTTGCTCTAATTACTTGACAATCCAAACGTTACCTTTCTGTTTTCATATCTAGCATAAAATCTACCTGAGAAAAATAATGCCAAGACTGAGTATGATACACAGGTCTTCTTTAGCATTTCCTGTTTAAATGTGGGTTGTTTTGGCTTTCTTTTCTTAGGGTGTCAATATAAGTGGAGGGCAAAAGCAGAGAGTGAGCCTTGCTAGAGCTGTGTACAGCAATGCTGACTTGTATCTCCTGGATGACCCCCTTTCTGCTGTAGATGTACATGTTGGAAAACATCTTTTTGAGAAGCTAATTGGCCCTTCAGGCCTCCTAAAATGCAAGGTAACATAGGATGGCTTTTCCTTTCAAATTGGGGATGGACTGCTTTGTACAGTCGTTCTGCAAAAGCTCATCTCTTACCTAACAGGTTCATGACAATTATTCTGAGTAAAGAGTCTAAACAAAAAGCAGTACAGGGTACAGCCAGTACAGGTTACAGAATAAAAGGCTTCTTGGTGAACAAAGAAGTTCCTAAGGGAAAGCGGAATCTGAAGGAATAAATTCTCCCATTTAAAAACCATTCATGTGGGAAGGTAAGATTTGTTAAAATCTCCATGTTACGAGTTTGTACAGATTATTCCCACTGCTGCCTGCAAAACACATGGATTAACTTGAAATACCTACTATTGGGTCCACATTACTTACCTCACAATTTCTCTCCTTTCTCCCTGTTCTTAATTTACCTGCTCCATGGCTTATAAGTATCTGGCAGAAGCAAGAACTCCAGTAACAGTAGACTTGTAAGCAGATTTTAATACTGAGGCTATCAAACTACATGTAGTATATTAAAAGCTGGAATATCTAATTCTTTTCTTTAAAACCTATTCTAAACCATTCCTGAGCAGGGAACAGGTGAAAAACATTAAACATTAAGAAGCAGGTAAGTATAAGTAATATCAGGTAGCTATAAGCTTATAGTTTGACATTAGAATCAGCAATTAAAAGAGTGATGTAGCAAAGTAGGCAATAAATAACAACAACAATAAGAAGAATAATAACAATGGTAATAATAAGGTAGACAAATAAATGAGCAAAATCACAGAAGAATTGCATTATAATATTCCAGCTATCATAATGGAATGTCTGCTTTTAGTATATGTTTATGTTAAATGAATATAGAAAACATTGTGTTTCAGACTCGTATATTGGTGACCCATAACCTGACCCTCCTACCTCACGCTGATCTAATAATAGTGATGGAAGAGGGCAGAATAAGTCAAATGGGAACCTACCAAGAGCTCATTTCAAGGGGAGCTAATTTTGCTGGGCTTGTTCAAGTCTTCAGTTCAGAGCGTACAAGTGAAGAGAAGAACCCAGTGGAAGGTGAGAAAGTTTGTATACTGTGTTTGCTTAGTATTTTTACTTTTCATTCCAGCTTCTCAATATATTCCTTCTTCCTTTCCTGGAAATGAGTAAAAGAATTGCTGGAAAATTTAGAGCATTCCTATCTACAGAATTGTAGGTTATAAGCTGAAAAAAACCCAACCCTTTTCACTTTTGGCTTCTTGTGCTGTATGTATCTACTCATGGTATAATGCTGAAAATTTTTTTCTGTTTTTTTTTCCATTGTAGTGAGTTCTTCAAAGGAAGAGGGTCAGCTGGGCAGGAGTCTGCAACAAAAAGGGCTGCTGAAACACAAAGAGTAGGTATTAAAAAGCCCCGAGCCATTGCTTAACTGATGCAATGCTAGAACAGCCGCAAGTGCTGAAGGCTGTGCCACCCTGCTTTGCTGTGGAAACATGGGTTAAGCCTGAATGCCCATTAGCAGTTGGCTGGAACTTGTGTGTCTGGAGCTCGTCCTTTGGATTCCCTTTATACAAAAGAAATCCAGTGAATGTGCCTCATTCAAGGGGTTCAGTTTGTGGGCTGCTTCACTGTGGGAACCAAAGTATGTTAGGCAGGAAAAATTTGCATGATTTTATAATATTCTGTTTTGCTTAGCAATAAATGCATGTATTTTTTGATGATTCGTAAGAAGATTTGAAAGTGTTTCTTGTTTGCAGCTCTTCCTCTGATCAGTGGAAAATACGCACTAATAATAGCGAGAAAGTTGCTGCTGGTGGTGTAAGTATCACTGATAGAAAAAGCTTGGACATTTGTTTTCGTAGAAATGTCTTCTTTTGCATTTGCAGATTTTTGTTTCTTACGTCTCTTTACTGAATTTAAAATAATACCTTACAGTTTTTAACCAAATTTTAGGTATGGTCTGAGATTTTCTGTTTTGATGATCTGCTACTGGCTGTATTTTTCTATTACATTGTAGTCCATCTAGTTCTGCATATCTGAGAAAGAAGAATATGAAAAAAGCTTTTACCACTGTTGGAAAAACATTCTGTCTTAGGAATTTCAAATAGTTTTGTGCTAGAGCACAGACTAGAAAATTTGCATGGTAATAGTGCTGCAGGGTTGCCTTATGTTAGAAGCACACTTTCTGCAGTCTCCTTTAAAAAAATGTGCCACTTGCCAGAGAGATGGAAGAGAACAAGGGAAACAGTATGGAGGTCTAAACTTCCTGAGAGGCTATAGTTTAATTGAAATAAGAGCAATAGGGTGGAGGGGTGAAGAAAGTATGAATTTCTAGCAAGGTGGTGGAAATAGGTGCTTGGAAAAAAGTGAGTTTACAGAAGAGACAGAACGGTTTGTGCTGACTACAGCTCATTTCACTCCAGACCTTGTAATGAAATCCCTGAACCTGCTCCTACCTGTTCTGCCTTTTAAGTGGCCTAGCTAAGTTTGACCCCTTTAGTCCTTATCTGCACCAAGAATGGGAACGTTCTCCTGCTGACACTAATCTCCTTGGCTCCAATAGCCCAGAGTGGTAGTTCTAAAGTTTCTGCCCCCATTGATGGAGTAAGATTTGCTCCACACAAACAGCCAGGAATTGCACACTTGGTTGGTTCATTGGTTGGGTTTTTTATTTTGTTTTTCTTTGTTTTGTATAATGTAGATTATGTGTATATGTAAAAAGTCTGACACTGGAAAGTGTTGCAAGCAAGACTGCTGTTAAAAAACATTCTAGTGGGAGAGAAAACCTTCTCACCGCATGATTTTATATACCTAATTTATTCCATTTAATTAAGAAATTCTTTAGATTGATTCTGAATTTAATATATATCCAGTTCCCATTATAGAATGTGTATTTGCCTTCAACAATGGTAATTATTTTACAAGTAACTCCTCTTTTTTAATGTGTTTTTTTCTTCTTTTATTTTTAGATGAAAATGTCAGTTGTTTTGAAATACCTGCAAGCCTTCGACTGGCACTGGATGTGGCTCACCATAGCTGCTTATGTAGGCCAGAATGCACTGGCCATTGGCCAAAATCTATGGCTCAGCAGCTGGACTGCAGAAACAGCACAAGTTAGTGATCTCACAGAATGGAAACAGTCACAGAACTATAAACTTGGTATCTATGGGCTCCTGGGATTCATTCAAGGCAAGGATGAGCATTTGTGACTGTTTTCTCACCATTTGCTGAGTTTAATCTGTGTGAATGTTTTGGTGAAGAAATAATGCTTGTTGGTTTAGGGTATGCAACACAGTATAATAGTTAAACTTGGGAAGAGCACATATATACAGACATGTAGAGAAAATAATGTTTAGTTTAATGATACTTTGTGAATTCTGGGAACATGTAAGTGTAACATGATGAAGTTCCGTTGGCATCTCGTTGAGGGGGAAGCAGCATTGATGTGTAGTGGTGCGTTAGCAGGAGGGACTTAATGGCAGGAAAAACATTCGTATCAAGTAGTAAGAAGTACCAACAAAAGGCAAAAATGTACATTTGTAAAACTGAGAGGAAACATGCCTGTTGGATTGCTGACTGTGGTAGAGAACAGTGACAGAAGCAAGCTCCATCCCCTTTCCCACCCCAGCCATTCATACTGTCTTTCAATTTATCCCTTCCCAAGGGCTGCTGGTTTGCTGTGGTGCCTATGTGCTCACCAGGGGCTCCCTGTCTGCTTCCCGGGCCTTGCATCATCAGCTCTTAGACAACGTGTTGCACCTTCCTCTTCAGTGGTTTGAAACCAACCCAGTTGGGCAGATCATCAGTAGATTCACAAAGGTAAAGGGAAAACTCGTGCATATTTTCAGTTTTATCAAAATGAAGCTTGAGTGACTCAGTTGTAATTTATTATTGATAAAACAGTGATATGAAGGTACTGCAAGTTTCAGCACATGAAACTTAAAGAACTGTCTCAAGCTATTTTCTTACAAAGTCATCAAAACATGTTGTTGGTACAAATTGTTTGGACCCTATCCAAGATCATTAGGAGGCCATTCCTCAAAGAGCATTCCTGCGGTGTAACTGATTTATCAGACCTAAGCCTGGTCTGTTTAATTTTTTTTTCTTTGATGGTGTATTGCATGTCAGAATCAAATGTTATTGTCTAAGCTGGTTAATACATTAAATTCACATTCTCAGAGGCATATAGACTTGAAGTGAATGTTATTTTCTACTTTTGTATTGCTTTGACTTTAATTGGAATGTCTAATACACAAGCAAGTGTAATGTACTACAACTTTGCATACTTCCCACTCTCATCATATCTAAATTGTTGCCATGCATTACAAATTACTTGAAGCACAGTGACTGCTGATGGTGGTCCCTAGAACAGACCCAAGAGTGGTTGTGAAATGCACTGAAAGATCAGTTGATTTAGGTTTTGCTCAAGCCCCTAGTCTTTGGTAGCAATACATTATAAAGTGGGTTTGAAGAAGTTTTACCATGTACACTGAGAGATTACTAAGAGTAATATTTCAGTACACTTCTAGAATTATTACCAGAACGTAAGAACTCCTTTTCAGTCGTGATGCTTTATGTAAGCTAAAAAGCATTAAGTGGCAAAATAGCAAGAGCTGTGTCTTGTGGACTTAAAACACTCTGAGCCTGTTGTACTGCCATGAGTAGTCCAAAAGCTATTCAGTCTATTTTGGTTTTAGGCAAATAATAATAATAACACATGAATACATACTTTGTTTGGATATAATCAGGGGAATCCTGTTAGTGTTTATGGAAGAGACTTAAGTTTAATTCCATTTCTTAAGGATGCTTTCTCAAAGTTTTTAGTGGAATTTACTCAAAAAATCTTGGTTTTTTTTGTTACAGGATTTATTTGTAGTGGATGTCTGTTTCCATGTCTACCTGCGAACTTGGCTGAATTGTACACTGGATGTTATTGGAACCATTCTGGTTATCACATCTGCGTCACCCCTATTCATAGTGGTAGTTATTCCCCTGGGATACTTTTATTTTACTATCCAAGTAAGTGCATTGTCTTTTATAGGAATTTCTAGATGTGTGTGGATGAAATGTCTAAAACAATCAAGGATACAGGCTCAAATTATTTGTAATTGTGAAAAACAATGCATCTATATATATACAAAACACATCTGAAATTACTATCAGAAAAAGTCTTCAGGCTTCTTGAAAGGAAATTTGAGTACTTCCTGAATGTATCCTGTAATGCTTGGGAAATTTTAACAACTTATGTGTTTCTTTTCATACTTCACTTTTTATGTGGAAGATACAATATTGATATAGATCCCAGCAAGACATCTGATGAGGTTACATGAAGAAGTGAGGTGTATACAACAGTGAAAGTTAAAAGTTGAAGGGTAACCCTAAAACACCATAGAATGATGCTTAAACTACCTGTGCAATTTTTTGTTTAGTGTGTCAGTTATGCTACTGAAAAACTAAAAAGTAATGTTTCAGAAAGACTAATGGCCGCATCTCTGTTTCTTGATGCTCAAAGTATGCTCTGCAATTAAAGACCTTTAAGATTCTTAAAATCACAATACAGAGGAAGAAAAAGAGTGCCTGGATTCAGTCTCTGCTAAGGAGTTGAAATACAGACATAATTACATTGGAGAAACAAAGGCTGACTTGCATCTGAGAAAGATGCAGGACATTCTAACTTGAAAGATACATTGAAGTCTTGGTTGTTACCTACCTATTGTGGTACAGCACATTTTCTACAGAATTTGGAGATAATGTTATTTTATTTTAACCTTGCCAGTAATTTATATACTGCACTTACGTCATCATTACAATGTTGGTGTGTCCCAAGAGACAGTAGGGGTTTTTTCTACTGTGAATGCTTTTTTTTCTGTGTAGGCACTTCCAACTTTTTCCATATTGAAAATTTACGGGGATTACTTACCAGAATCCTTAACCGGAACCTGTCTGTGCTGTTTTATTAGCGCTACTACATCGCGAGTTCCCGGCAAATCCAACGGCTGGCAGGAGCATCACAGTCCCCAGTGATCTCCCACTTCAGTGAGACTCTGGCAGGGGGATCAACAATTCGAGCATTTGGCCACCAGGAGAGATTCATTAGGAAAAATAACGATGTTGTGTATGAGAGCTTGGTTTGCTTCTACAACAGCCTCATCTCAAACAGGTACTTGACAGCAGGTTTGCGTTTGTGACTGAACCTTCTGTGGAATTCCACAAGTCAGTGTTTAGCTTCAGTCAAAGTAAAGCCAGTGAGAAACAGAAAAGTTTGGACAATACTCTCGGGCATATGGGGGGATTCTTGGGGATGGTCCTGTGCAGGGCCAGGAGTGGACTGGTGATCCTTCTGGGTCCCTTCCAACACAGCACCTTCTGTGATTCTGTGACAAGAGCAATTTATCCACCACTCTTTGTAATGAATTCACAGATCAAGTTTAAGCACTAGGATTTTATCTTTATCTACCAGAAACTAGCAGGTTTATAGAAAATATGCATATGCTGTTTGGGATGAAAATATTTTTAAAAAGAAGGAAAAAAAAAAGAAGTTTACCAATAGGGCATAAGCACGGAGTATGCTACATTTCAACTAACAGTTCCTCTTGCAAATTTATGAACAAATTGAATTTATATTTCAGTAGTTCGTGTGGCAGTAACCTGGTGCCTGTACTCTCAGGAACCAGGGAGCTCTTGAGAGTGGAACCTTGGGTTTAAGGAAATAAAGTCTGCTTCCTCGCATTCCTTTGTGATTCAGTGCAGTTACAGTCACAGATGAGCAAAGAGATTCCTGGTCTGTTTTTCAGCCCTACACCTGAATCTTTTTCAGGTCGGAGGAGCAGAAAAGCAGTATGAGGACTGAAAGGAGACACATGCATTTTGGTTTTAGTGGTGCTACCAGTTTCAGATATGTCATACTGTACACCCCCCAGTTAATCTGTAAAATGGGAATGATACTACTTATCTCTTTTGTGAAGTGGGTAAATTGCTAATATAATGATCTCAGAGTTCAATAGGCTATAAAAAAATGGGTGGGTAATTCTGTTTTTTCTTTGCCTTGATTTACTACAGGTGGCTATCTGTCAGGCTTGAGTTTTTGGGAAATTTAATGGTGTTCTTTGCTGCATTGTTTGTAGCACTGTCTGGAAATACAGTGAGTTCTTCTACAGTGGGTTTATCAATATCCTATGCTCTAAATGTAAGTAACAGTATAAGCTTTTTGCTGCTACCACATTGCATATGAAAAGAGAATTATAATGAAGTTGAGTAGGTGAATATACACAGGAGCATCAATGACACCACATCCCCT
This sequence comes from Cnemophilus loriae, assembly GCA_013397755.1. Taxonomy (NCBI): domain Eukaryota; kingdom Metazoa; phylum Chordata; class Aves; order Passeriformes; family Corvidae; genus Cnemophilus; species Cnemophilus loriae. The sequence goes on along the minus strand of VZTF01006540.1, from coordinate 2,354,223 downwards.
GGGCAGGATGGAGTTTCCCTTTTAAATCTGTTAATTCTGGGAAGCTTATGATAAATTATTTTCCACTTTTGAATGTAAATGGAATAATAATTATTAAAACATATTTAAAAATCAAGTTAATGAAAGTAGGTTTATTTTTAAGTGTTTTGATAAACCAAAGAAGCAGCATAGTCATGCGCAACTATACTTCATATTTCATTCCTTGTTCTTGTTCACTTACTGAATGTTATGTAGGAATGTTTACTTAAAAGTTCAGTAAAATAATTTACTTTGGCATTGCCCTTGCAAAGGTAATGTATGAGAACCCCATATTTGAAGTGTGTCTTAAGTAAGGTAAGTTTTATTGATGAGTTGCTAGTTAGAATAAATGTTAAGTATTATGTAGACAGAAACTACGCGTCCAATTTTCTTTAATCTTGTGATGCTTAGGAGCCGGTGTTGTCCAGATTCTCACTGTGGTAAGAGCTTCAGAAACACAGCTGACAGATACGAATGAATAGAAATCTACAAAAATATAGTGACAATTATCTGTCATGGTATATCCACATCCCCCCCAGCTCACAAGAGTTCCATTTGCTGTTCTTCAGAGATAGAACAATGTCCTTTATCTCATCCTGTACTTGGTGATGACAGTCACAGTTTTTCACCTTCATCTGTTGTCCAACTGACACACTTCTTTCTTTAGCTGCAGTCATTTCCAAAAGCCTGACCTTGCGAATTGGTTTGGCTCACTCTTTTCCTACAGAAGTGAGGGTATTTAACCATGGAGTTGGTACCATCGGGGTTTGGAACTAGGTGATCTTAGGGGTCTTTTCTAACCCAGGCCATTCATTCTATGATGATTCTGTCTGCAGAAGCATCCCCAGTGCTTGAAGGTGACAAACTGCTTTACCTAGGGAATAGTGAAATAATTGTACACACAACCTGAGCCATATATGGTTTTCCTTTCAACGTTTCGTACAAATACTGCACACTTGCTGATGATCCTGAAGTAGTTTCCAATATCTGGAGCTTTTACGTCAGTGCAAATTACAACAAACATTGTGCAGTTTGAAAGCAGACAAGAAGGGCTCAGAGGAACACTGAGATCAGGGATTTTCTAACCATTGGTTCATGTGATGTGCCAACATGTTCTGTCCATTTTTTGGCTTCGGAGATTAAGCATCCAGCCTATAAGTTGTCTAAGTTCAGAGTAAGTTTTTGAACTAATGTGCTGTATTCTAGTAGAGTCAATTTTTTTGTTCCTATTTTTGTACGTATTTCCCCAGGTGATTCAGGTTCTAAGTATTTGGGTGCGTAGAGCATGTGAAATTGAGACCAATGCAGTTTCAATTGAAAGAATTTGTGAATATGCAACAGTGGATAAAGAGGTGAGCATCATCCTGAATGCTGAGCATTCATTTTGAGTATTTCATTTCTGTGCATAGAAAATGACCAGTTAGATAGACTTTAATATTGGTGAGTGGTAAGAGCAGGTAATTGTTATTAAATATTTTCTGGGGTTTGTGGGATTTTTATTTGAGAATAATATGTAGCTTCTTCCTTACATTTACAAGAGTTTTATAGCAGTTTTATTCCTATTTTGACCAGTAAATTTTTTGGCATCCTTCATAGCAGTAGATTTTTTAGTCAGACTAATGCAGCTCAGGTGAACTCTCTGCTATGTGCAACCAAGAGGAGCATTTGTAAAAGGGAAGAGAGGAAGGGAGGCCTGTCTCTCACTCACCTCATGTCTGGGGAGACATTTGTTTCAAATCACTTTGCCTTGGCTATTGTGCTTTTCTGAAAGTAGTGCCCATGTCAAGGACAGAAGCATAAAAGCCCTTGGTAGCAGGACTCTTCTATTTCTTCATTCTCTTTTACTCTTCTCCCATGTTTATGTTTTAATTCCAGGAACCGTGGATATTGTCTAAAAGACCACCAGTGGGGTGGCCTGATAGAGGAATTCTAGAGTTTGTTAACTACAAGGCTCACTACAGGAAGGATCTTGTTTTAGCCTTGAATGGTGTTTCCTTTCAGACGCAGAGTAAAGAGAAGGTACTGTATGTAAAATTCTGTTTCCCAACTTTCTACTTCAAAAATATTTCGGATAAGGGGACTCCAATACTAAATGCAGCAAGATGATGTTGAACAGGAAAGATGTTAAGTGGAGAAGAGAGTAAAGAAAAGACAAATGAGAAAAGTATTTTATAGAAATATGTAGGAATTCTTATCTCTGTAAGATACTGAGGTAATGTTTTATGAATTTGGCAGTTCTAAGGAAGGAGATCCAAATTTTAAGTTAAACCTCTTGTCCACTTTGCTGAATGTCTGTACAGAGAAATAGGCTGGCAGGTTAGTGCTGATCAACATCGGGCCTGGGATCGAGGAACACCGGGTGAGACCTATTTTAAGTCATTGGTTTGAGCTGAGGAGTGCCAGACAAAAGGGAGAGGAAATGGAAAGGATTCTCACTGAACCAGGCATGAGCTGTACAGCTTCTGAGAGAACTGGACTGGGAGCTGTGAAACTGAATTCACTGTATCCTATAATTCCCTTTATCTATATAATTTTTCATTTAGAATGTGTAGCATGGAAAGTTACAATCTCTATCATAAAACTTTCTGCTTTAGGTTGGAATTGTTGGAAGAACAGGAGCTGGTAAATCAACACTCACAAATTGCTTATTTAGAGTTCTGGAGGGATGTGAAGGCAAAATAATTATTGATGGAATTGATATATCAACTATTGGACTCCATGACCTACGTGGAAATCTTAACATTATTCCACAGGTGAGATGTGGTTGAGAGATAACTATTTATTCTTTTTTGACTAACACAAGACATTCAGTTTTTGGGAGAAATTATAACCTCAAAGTCCACAGGCTGCCAAGAGACAGAGGTATAAAACTCCAGTGGAATTTCAGCAATTATATGGAAGAAGCTTCAAAACATGGAGACCACGAGTATGATATTAGATTTTATATGCTGTGTTTAGTTTAACAGTCTTAGCTAGAATAGCTACATATGGTGTTTTCAAGTCCCATCTGAGGGCAAAGATATTTTAGAGCAAGTCTAACTATGTTTGAAGGGAATAAAGTGATGTATACACAAGTTATGTATTATGTATTTAAATCCATCTGCTGTGGTCTGTCACATAGAGCTTACTTCTTGCTTCAGAAGAGGGCAGGAAGCTCAAGATTAGGTCATGCATCATTAGGATTGTCTTCATGCTGGTAAACTGATTGATGTTGAAATGCTCTAGTATAAAGTAAAACCTAGGAATTCACAAATTCAATGGTCACCTGAAGTCTTTTTGCACATTCCCTGAATGCCATTCATACAAACATTTTTGTGAATGGATGATGTTAACATCACTTGCAATAAATTTATCTGACATTTTTGAAAGGGAGGCTTTGGTTTTTTCCTAGCCTTTTTGGAACTTTAACCTTGGTAATATTTCCTGTGTATCTCTACCCACAGACCATGCATAGAGGCGATGCTAATATTTAAACCAAAATAGCTTGGGTCTTTCCAAGAAAGAGATTATTAAAAGAAAATACCTAAAGATTCCTGCAAATCCTTGGCTGCTTTTCCTTTGAGAACTATATTTGCTCAGGGGAATGGCAAATTCACCATTTTTATCATAATTTCTAATTTTGATATAGCTTTTTGATGTAACTGTATTGTCAAAAATGAGAATACAAGAACAAAGTTGATTATGCCCCAGGTCTTCAGAACACAATTCGTACATATTTGGTTGTAACATTTGTCTTGTTTTAAGAAGCTAATGCTCTACAAGTCTGCACAACATCTGACAGTTGTGAATTACACCATATTTTCTCAACTGCAGTTGCGAGTCTGATTTACTGTGGATGGAGTCTATTGGATGCACATCCAGACAACTAAACTGAGAGAGGAAGCCAATAGTGCAATGAACTTACAGGCTGGGATCAGAATAGAATGGTGAAAGGTGAAAACAAGGGAGACTGAAGCTTGTGAAGACTAGGTGGAGTCTGGAGTGTTGAACTGCATAGGTCAGGAGAGTGGATGTAGGTAAAAATCTGGGACAGAAACAAGGGCATGGCAAAATACCAAAGCTGACAGTGTGCACATAACTTCTTCAGATCAGCCGAATACACCTAATACAAACAGCTTTTAAGAATCACATTAAAGTACAGATTTGCAAATTACATTAATGTTGTTCTAGTGCAAGTAACATGAAGTTTAAATGAAGAGCAGGCACAAGCTCTGCTACCACTTCAACCGTCCTGTTTGGTCACTGAGCTCCCTTAAAATTATCACTGTTCTGTTTGCATGTAACTTGCTAGTGGCTATTGTTGGCCTCTTATGCCTGCTGGGTCACAGCCACTGTGACTGCACTTGGTCAAGGTGTCTGTTCACCATTTCTAGGAGCATTAGTTCTGTCTGTAAATCTCTGCAGGTATTCTTGTTGCTGAATATGCCATCTTTCCTATAGGAAATTAAGGATATTTAACTTAGAGTCATAGCCTTCTAATTTTTCCTAACAGTGCTCATGGATGTAGTCTCCAGTGCTTCACAAACCTAAGTATAGTAATAATTCATGTGTTGTGGTAGTTGCCAGGTGCTGGGCAGGTCTTTAGTCAGCCACACAACCGGAGCACAGAGAATGCACAAGAAATCTCTTGCCCTTTATATTTCACCTTAATGAAGAACTGAGCTCACAGAGACTGCACGTGATTTTTGTCCTCCCATTCACCAGCTTCAGACTGTTACAATTTCCCTTGCAAAGATCCATTTCCAAGATTATTTGTCTCAATTCCTTCTGTTACTGTAAGGATTTATGGCAGCCTGTTTTAGGATCATGTTGGAATTGTGCATTCACATTCTGCCGCTGTTTAGGACCCCATCTTGTTTTCTGGGACACTGCAGTCAAATCTGGATCCACTTGGAAAGCATTCTGATCTTGAACTGTGGGAGGTGCTGGAACTGTGTGACTTAAAGGATTTTGTCCAGTCACTGCCAAAGAAGCTCCTCCATGAGATTTCAGAAGGTGGTGAAAATCTCAGGTACGTAATCAAGAAAGTGCTAATGCAGTTATTTTCCAGCACTGTAAAAGTATGTGACCCTTCCAGAGAATTTACTTCAGAAGGTATCAGGATAAAAATGACACATCTCCTGTCATTCTCAGTAGAACTATTCTGGTAGTGCAAGTTTCTTTGAGGTGACCAACTGATCACAGTGGTATAACTTCTGATGGCCTGTGCTGTATGGGAAGCCAAGGAAGTAGACTATTTTCAGCTCAAGTATATAAGTAAGTGTAAAGAAGGGGGGCGCGGTGTTGGAATTCATGCAGCACCTCATTAGATTTGGGTAGAAAAGTGCTCATTTATTTAAATTTAAAAAATAAATCAAACCAGAAAAAAATCCAGAAACAACCAACCAACAAAAAACCCCAACAAATTTGAAACCCACCAAAATGCAGAGAGCTTATTCTTTTGTTCTATTTCCTTAGGCAAAACAATTCAGTTTTAACTTGTAAAACATTAACCCACAGCTATGCAAGGAAGGTGACACTTGAAATAAAAGAACTCTAAACTGAGGAGAAGCTTTCAGCAGCAAAGGGACAGGTCTTAAATAGAGTGTACTGAGTATCAACCTGAAGTTTTTTGAAAGATCATTTTCAGGTGGACATTTCTAGAAGGCTCATATTACGGCTAACATATAGAAGTATCCAAACTTTCACACTGGACATTATTAAAAAGTGGTTCAGCATTCAATCCGGCTCATTGAGTGCCCACTATAATGTGAATATAGAAACTGAAGACAATACTAGATTTAAGGTTCAAAGTTCAGCCATGGGTGTTGAAGAGTCCCACCTTAACTACTATTGATATGCTGAGCAAGAAGAAAGAAAATTCAAAAGTGGGATGAACATATTTCAGTAGTCTTTTTAGAAGCATGAGGTGTTGTTAGGAAAGAAGTACAGATAGGCTCCGCAGTAATCTCAGCTTTATCTTGTGCTCCCTTTCCTCCATGTGCCTGACTTGCCCTTCTCAAATGTATTTTTAACAGTGTTGGGCAGAGACAGCTGGTCTGTCTGGCCCGTGCTTTGCTACGAAAGACAAAAATTCTGGTCCTCGATGAGGCGACAGCTTCTGTTGACATGGAAACAGATAACTTTGTGCAGTCCACCATCAAAAGAGAGTTTCACAACTGCACAGTGTTAACTATAGCCCACAGGTTGCACACAGTCATGGATTCAGAGAGGTAAGTAAGTTTCGATAAGCCATTTGAAAAATAAATTACTTCCTTGAAATGCATTCCCATAATCCAGAGATATCTGTACTAGGACTGGAAAATGTGGCTGAAGAGCTGATTTTTCTTCTGTAATCTTTCTGCTCTTGTATTATAGAGTGCTTGTTCTGGATGCAGGAAGGATTCTAGAATATGATACACCACAGAATTTGTTACAACGAAAAAGTGCCTTTTCTGAAATGGTTGCAGAGGCTGGGATAAGAAGATAAAGAAAACTAATGAGTGAATTCTTAAGGAATGCTCAAGGGATCTCTGGCATTCCATATATATAGGTGCAATATTTTATATGCCGTATAAAACAACGGGCTTACTTAAGAGCTCCTTGCAGCACTGCTGTTTACTGTAGCTACAATCTATGTATATTGATCAGGATTCTTAAAATAACTATCAGATTTTATACAAATCACTTGTTTTTATCATATTGGCACTGGAACAACATAATGAAGCAGGGATTTTCATGGCATGTGTTAAAACTGTTGCATTAGTAAAGACTGATTGAAAAATAAATCTTGCTGTTCACGTGCTGGACTTAATTAACTTGAAGTAAGTTGCTCTGACATTATGCTGATTTAGTTAATAATTCTTATTATGATTATATATTCAGGAAAAACAAAACTGCTTGTTATGTGGACACAGAGACAGATGTCACTTGGGGCTGAATTTTAGGATATGCGCATTCCCATATATACTTAGGTCATTCTTGAGGCAATAAATGTGCCCCATTAAGTCAGTTTTCCTTTTGTAATTTCTGAATAACTGAAAACCACATCTTACATATCTAACTGAGCATTACAAAATCCCATTGTGAAAGAATCCCAAAAAAATGAAGTCAGGTGGAGCTGCCTCTGTGCTAGTAAATATTAATGTAAACCTCCATACTGATTACAGCAGCAGGACAGGTTATGTACACTTACTTGAAGTGTCAGCTAAATGTATCTGCTTCTGTAGGGCACATAAATAGTCATTTCCATTTTTATTGCAGTTCCTGAAGCTCTTGAAATTTAATACCAACACAACCAATGTAATCAATCTTCTCTCAAGATAAGATCCCCATCAACTGCTTAAAAAAACCCAACAAACTGAATAAAGTTCCTGGCTACAGCCCTGTTATATTAGTTTAATATTGACACCTTGTTTATATTGAGTACAATCTTAATTACTTACCCAACAGAAAGTTTTGGGCACATAGGCTAGGGGAGGTAGCCTTCAGTACCTCAGGGACCAATCCCTTTTGCAAGGTCCAGAGAAAAGTCTGAGGAGAGGCATCAGTGCATGGCAATTTTTACTTATTTACTTGTATTTGTGTGGAGGGTTTTCTGTGCTTACTGCCAGACTGACATAACCTTTCACTTCCAGCTACCTTCAGACTGCAGCTGTGAGAGCTGCAGAGTGATCAATGGCAAAATCTGAGAGAAAAGAAAATGCTGGACTAGTGTCAGCAAAGCCAAATAGCCATTCCTTCTCCTTCAGCAAGCTGTGCCCCTCACATTTGACTATAACTTCAGAGAAGGGGGTGCAGTGGAGGCAGAAGCAGCAGGAAATGCTCCTGCTGTGTTCCCATGCAGCAACAGCTTACCATAGCAAACCCCCTAACAGGCTTAGGGTGGGCAGGGAAAGGCACTTTTGCCTTAAGCACATCACCCAGAGTCTGCAGCCTCTCCTCACACACCTGATGTTGGAAACCAAGAAGGGCCACTTGGCTGAGTTCAACCCACCACACACCAGGGCACGAGCCAGCACAAACAAAGCCATGAGGCACACCTCGCCCCCCTGACCTTCCTCCTCCAAAAAGGAATTCGCTGAGCCTCCTTGGTGTTTGGGGATCAGGTTCCAGTCTTGTCCTGTGGGACCACTCATAGGAAGAGTGGGACAGGCAGGGGACCAGAGCAGACCTGAAGAATGAGGCTCATAAGGGGCCAGGACTCCGGTGTTCCTTTTCATAAGAACCCACTTATGCTCTGCTCCCACTTCATTCCCCACAGCATTCAAAAATCCCACATCACCACCCTCTCAGGAGCTGCTTCCCTCAGCCCTGCTTGTTGCCCTTGCTCTACATTTTCCTGGTAGTATCACAGGAGAAACTGGAAAAGAAGTTGAGCAGGAACTCCCCCTTTCCCTCACAGGAAGAGACACGTTTCTGCTTTTTACCAGCTTTGAAACATTTATGAAACACTGTAATTGTTCAGCCTGTCCAGACTTTACAGCTCCCCAAGACAACACAGATGCAGAAACTCTCAATGCTGACACAACCTCATCTTCTACGCTTCAAAGGAATTTGAGGAAGACAAAGAATTTCCGTGAGAAAGTGAAAGAAGACATATCCAAGGGGTAGAAATTGTTTTTATTAAAAACATTCTAAAATGTTATTTATAAAATGCATTTCATCATCTGCACTGGGAAACAATTTAGGAACACACAATTGTTGAGGCCTCTTGATGCTTTCAGAATTTCGACTCACCAAACAAGCCTTAGCTAGAGAAATTTGTTACACACCTACCACCACAGGCAACCATAAGGATTATAGAAAGATTTCAGCCTTCAAATATCAATTTTTTTAAAGAGACTTTTGGTAAGCAGCCCATGTGCAGGAAATAGCCATTTAGTGCAGTGGACTCGTCTTTAGAATTCAATTGTTTGTGCCAAAATACAGTATTAAAAGATACAAAATAAATAATTCAGAAAATTTAATAAATAAGGATGCATTGTGATACCCAATGTACAGTAACTTCTATACTAAACAATTCAACCTGCATAGAAATCTGATTAAATATCCTTTTGTGAATTTATTTTTCACAAGTAAACAACATGCCTTTCCCTTCCAGTTCCCAGATTAACACTGAAGGAGATTTAACTCCCCCAGGGTGAAGGAGGATGTGAAAGAAAAAAGTACTTCATTTATTTGCCTTGAGAGTTTTAACAGCTCCTACCTAACTTGTTCCAAAACTGCAAAAGCTTTTAATTGTTTATCTTCACTGTGATGTGGTTCTGTTTCTATACAGGTCTGCTTGTTTTACACAGTGCATTAAAGACATGAAGACCAAAGTCCTACTGTAACTCCAGTGGATTTTGAGATGGACTTACAGCAGGGCAAAAGGAAAGGCCACAATGACTCTAAAGACATTGGTACAGATGTTGAAGACACACATTTATATCTGCAAAGCACAGGCCCCCAACAGCAACTGAGGACAGTACTGCATATTGGCATTCATCCATGGTGTCACTGAAGAGGCACTTCTTTCACTGCAGGAGTTTTACTTACTGCAAGTTCCATACAGACTTAGCTGGGGTCACTTTCAAAGAGGCACAAAGGAAAAAAAGAATCCTCAAATAAAAAAATCACTTTGGTTTTCAACTCAGGAAAATTGAACAGATGTTAGCACTACTTTGGGAATCCTCTGTCAAGTTAAACAATGCTGATGGGATGGCTGTGTGCAACTATGATTCAATTTAAGAGGTTTTTAATTGGATTACTTCAAAGATGCATTTAGATGATAGCTATGCAAACAGCTGAATCAGCACAACTGATTTATGGCAGTGCCATAAATCAGGCCTACTGCCAGGAGAGTAATAAGCCTATTTTAATATAGTCATAGGTTAAAACAATAAATCTAAGCCCCACACTTTATCTTAGCAAGGTTAATACAAAATTATTCTGGAGAAGACAAGAAAATCCTTAAAACTACCTGTTACTAGAGCTTACCTGATGAAGACTGGGCAGATGGATGTTGAAAACCGGTCTTAGCTGAATGATACGGTTTTTTGTAGAAAATTCCACGCAGATAATAGAATTCAACTGGTGTTTGATTATTGCTTAATCCCTCCAAAGAGAGAACTGTCACCAATTTGGTTTTTTTTCAGATCAGTAACTTTGTTCTCCTCACACATTCAGAAGATACCTGGATTTGCCTAAAAGAGAGTCCTAAGAAGTGCCATCTCAAACCCCAAGTTACACACAGTGCTTCTTTCCCAATAGGACAGCCACAACCTCTGTTCAGTTTAGAGTGGGGATATGACAAAACTTAAACCACACAAGAGCTAGAGAGCGCGAAGTAGTTGGGTCAATTTTCATTTACAGGGCCTACAGGAACTACATTTCATCCAGGCCATCCCTTCTGTCCCACACTTTCTCCCCAAGGACAGTATGGCTTGGGGTACTTCAGGGAGAAGATGTCACACACTTGTAAATGCACAACGATGAAATCCATGTTGATAAAATTCAAGGGAAGACAGGCAGGTGTGGCTTCAAGATGCATAAAATCACCACAGTTTTAAAATAAGGCAGGGGCAGGTATGAATATTTGGCAATATACCCTTGTTCTCTGTGGAGAACATCAGTGGCAAAACAGCAGCACCTGTGTTTAACCATCACAGCCAGGCCAAGAATGAAGCCCTTGGAGACCAAGTAGCATTGGCAAGAGCTACGTTTCAATAAGGTTTCCTAAACATGGGACAATTTGCCACGGAGCCTCGGCAATACCATTATGCTGTTACAAACAGCAGAAGAATCAAGTGAATGCCTCAGTCTCATTTAAGCTGCAAGATGCCTTTAGGAAAGGTGCTTAAATTCTCAAATGGCTCAATCTAATAAATAAGTGTAAGCTGAACACTCCAGTGCTCTGTGCATTAACGCTGCTTCACAGTCCTTCCAAGTAAATACGTTGGACCCAGGAATGCCTCAGTACCACATCATCTCAAACCTTTGGTCACACTCCCTTTATATTTTATACACACACCGCTCGAGGATTTGCTAATAAAATTTAGCAAGAAAATGTGGGTGTGTCATCACTGGCATTTTCATCCAATATCCCATCTCCAAGTAAACACAGCACACTTCAGAACTCGTTTGTACCTTTAAAGTAACATCAAGCTTTAGCTCGGGTCCAGTAACACCTAACTGGAACAGGTGAAAATTGAAAAGAATGCGGCTAAGATTAGGTTCCATCGCCAGTCAGATAAGTATGGATCCTTTTGGAGAGCTGGAATGCAATTGGGAAGAGTTTCTTTTCAGTTAAAATTAGTCTTCCGTAAATGCTTGTTAGGGATTTCTATAGCACTGACTGGGAGAGGCCAGGACCCAGCAAGAATTCCTGCTTGGATGGCTACGCCTGTCACAACTGCCAGGTCGGGATCTACGGAGGTGTTGGGTTCCTTTCCAAAGAAGTCCCGAATAACTTTACGTATTTTGGGAATCCGCGTGGAGCCTCCAACTAACACAATCTCATCCACTTCTGCTTTGTGCAAGTGGCCTTCCTGCAGCACTTGTTCAATGGGCACAAGAATCTTCTCAAAAAGGTCCTCATTTAACATCTCAAACAGCTTCCGAGAGATTTCTGTTTCAAACACAACTTCGACAAAGTTGTCCTCTAGATTTTTCAGGCCTTTTGCATTTTGTGAGGCCTCACCTTTTAGCGCACTGTTTGTTTTTACCTGGCTTTTTGCAAGTTCTTTTGTAAGCTTGTTTGCTGGCAGAGTCAACAGCACCCTCAGTGTAGCTGCCTCATGGACAGTCAGGTTTAATTTAACGGCTTCCACGGCCTGTCTGAGGCGGTGAATCTCCTCTTTCTGTGTTGGCAGAGAACCGTACGTTTGACGGAGCTGATCATATAAATACACCATCAACCGCTGGTTGAAATCCTGTCCTCCAAGTTTGTTGTTACCTGAAAGATCGGAATAGAAGGCATCAGACAGAGCACCTTCAAAGCCCCAGAAAGCAGCACACTGCTTCTCTTTCACTAGGAGATGGTGCTCAAGGCCCAGAACAATCACAGAAGGACCACAAGCACACGATCACAGAGCTGTGACAATAGACAAAGTTGTTGTCCACTGCACGCATGATGGATAATAATTTCCACTGTTTTGTTTTGACTGAAAACTCACTTAGTGAACCTCTGTCTAACCAAATCAGAGTGAAGCTGCTGAATCTTTCTTGTTGTTCCACTCTTAACTGGACTGAGCAGCAGCAGCTCACATCAGAACTTGTTTGCTGAAGGCAACACAGGCAGCTGGCACTGCACCTCAGAGCTGTGTGCATCCAGGCCAGCTGAAGCACGGCTGTGTCTTCACTACAGTCTGACCCAACACTGCTGCCAGAACTCTGTGCCCAGGGATGAATCACTCAAACACCAATCACAAAACTTCTGGGTTAACAGCCCACGCATTCCCAAACCCTGCTCAACTGAACTGGCACCAAACACAAGGCAGGGATGCACCAAAGCACTGGTCAGTGATTTGCCAAGTATTACCAGTTTGGACAAAGGTGACAAAAAGATTTTTAACAACCCCAGCCCCCCAAAAGTCCAGTCAAAGTAACTGTAAGATGCACCAGCACTTTATTTGTGGGCACAAAATTTAACAGCCATGGATAAAATGAAACCACACCTTAAGGTCAGCTAAAACCTATGACTCTGTGGTCTTAATTGCTGAAAAAAGCCACAAACCTAATTTTGCATGAAAAGCAGCTGAGAATGTATCGGGAAAACACTCTGTGACATCGTTGGCATGTTTTGAAAAGCCCCTCCAATGGCAACTTCAGGTGCACCTTTCCTCCCACTCCTTGAGAAAGAAAAGCATTTTTCTCACCTGCCATGGCTCGTGTGATGAACATCCCTCCCATCTTGTTCAACAGAGACACATCCAAAGTTCCTCCACCCAAATCCACCACCAGGACATTAAACACGTCAGCTTTGTGGAGTCCATAAGCCATAGCAGCAGCTGTGGGCTCATTGATTACTCGCAAAACGCTGAGCCCTACGAAGAGCAAAGACAACAAGCAACACTCAAGTACCCTTCAGAAAAATGTGGGTCTTACATCAGAATGACATTTGCCAATACTTGTTGGGCATTTTTTAACCACACTCACCTTAAGTTGTGTCGGATCTAAAGGAAGTAGTTTTCTAAACAGTAATATCCAATGAACTCTTTTCCTTATTTAATCCTAAAATAGTACTGCTTCAGCATCAGGGCAAAATCACAAATCATGATTTGCCCAAACACATTGCTTCCAGAGTAACCTTGCTAAAGGAGATTTATTTCATGCATTCTATTTCTGTTTAAATTATTGTCCAAGGGTGCTCTATATAGTCTCCCTATTTGGAGATTATCAAAAAGACTGTTTTCCCTGAAGTAAAACTTACTTCTTCCAGTCATGTATGTCTGCATTAGCCAGCTGCACCTGTCAGTACTCAGAAATTCTCAGCTGTTCCTCACAATAAATCCATTCTAAGCTTCCCTGTCACTGAATCACTGTTTCTATATCCTCCACAAAGACCTTACTGTTAGTGAAACAGACCTGAAGGTCTCCAAGAAAAACTCTGGAATAGAGAGACATCACCTGCAAGGTTAGCTGCCTTAATGGTAGAATTCCGCTGCCTTTCATCAAACTCTGCTGGCACGGAGATGACTGCCTTGGAAATGGATGTGCCAAGGTTGGCTTCTGCCATTTTCTTCAGTTTCAGCAGCAGCTTAGAGCCAATGCGCTCTGGAGTGATGTGAAAGGTTTCATTAGTTGTCACAGAAAATTCAGCTAATCCATTGTTGTTGACAATCTAGAAGGATAAAGCAACACAACCCCCAAGTGAGAAATCTTTTCCTATGCTCCCCCACCCTGCTCCCACCAAATGTTTTATTTGCATGTATTCTCTTTATTCTGGAAAAGTTTAAACGTGCTTTTGCCATTTCTAGATCACTCTGTTTCCTTGATTAGGAGATTAAGCAAAACATGCCACTTAAGGGGTCCAAGTATATCCAAATAAGCGACACCTACAGTGCCCCAGTAAAACACATCCAAAAAAGTTAAGATCTAGAAACTGTGCAATCAACTTCCAACACCACATTCAAAGACAGAAGGGATTCTTTTTTAATCATTAGGCTACCTTTCAGGTTTCTGAAAGGAAACAAACAGCTTGGTACTGGAAGAGCTTCTATTAACAATATTAAAAAATTAACAAGATTTCAAAGACCACTTGCAGTACATGAATTTTTTTTATTTTTTCAACCAATTCTGCACCATGCTCATATAATACAGGTTAGTTTTCTTTTAAAGCAACTTTCAAGTTCTGCTGCTGGTCAAATAAGTAGTAAAGTGCTGAAGGAAAAAACACACTGTGACAGAGAAGATGTGGCTTTTAAACTTTTTTGGGGTTTTGGTTTTTTGGGGGGAGGTTTGTTGATTTTTGTTTGTTTGTTTGTGTTTTTATTTTACAATTTCAGGGAGAAGTAAAGTTTCAGCAACGCAGCTACCATTTCAAGTTGAAATTTATCCTTTCAGAGAAGGGACTGGAAGGTTACCCAGAAACACATTTCTGAGTAGGAAAACACAGGGTCCTCTGGAAAATCGTTATCAGCTCTCATGCAGAGGTACACAACTTCCACAACCATTTCCTTCCTCTCTCTGGATACCTCTCATGGTTTTCAGGAATATCAGACTGAGCCAAATGACACGAGGTCTGCCAAGCCAATCACCCACACAAATTTCAAGTGTCATAGAATTGGGTTGGAGGGGACCAGGACACCTTCCACTAGACCACATTGCTCAGAGCCCCATCCAACCTGGCCTTGAACACTTGAACAGGGATGGGACGTCCGCAACTTCTCTGAGAAACCTGTGCCAGTGACTCACCACCCTCACAGGAAAGACCTTTTTTCCTAATCTCTAACCTAAATCTACTCTCTGTCAGTTTAAAGCCATTCCCCCTTGTCCTGTCACTATATGCCCTTGTAAATAGTCTCCATCTTTCTTGTGGGATCCCTTCAGGTGATGGAAGGCCACAATCAGGTCACCCCAAAGCCTTCTCTTTTCCAGGCTGAACAATTCAAATTCTCTCAGTCTTTCCTCATGGCAGAGCTGCTCCATCCCTCTGATCACCTTGGTGCCTCCTCTGGCCTGGCTCCACAGGTCCCTGTCCTTCCTGTGCTGGGCCCCCAGGGCTGGATGCAGCCCTGCAGGTGGGGGCTCAGCAGAGCGGGGCAGAGGGGCAGAATCCCCTCCCTGCCCTGCTGCCCACGGGGCTTTGGGTGCAGCCCAGCACACGGGGGGTTCTGGGCTCCCAGCACACACGGCCGGGGCATGTCCAGCCTCTCACCCACCAGCACCCCCAAGTCCTTCTCCCAGGGCTGCTCTGGATCTGTTCATGCCCAGCCTGGATTGTGTCCTGCACCTTACTGCTTAGAGGGAACTGAAGGTGGCGGCTGCTTACCTTAAAGGGATACCTGCTGCTTTCACTTTGCAGTTCTTCTGAAGTGAAGACTTTCCCAATGAACCTCTTGGCATCATAGATGGTGTTCTGAGGATTGGCATCAGCCAGTTCCAGGCCTTCATAGCCCACGTGCACCCCCGTGTCTGTGAAGGAGACGACGCTGGGGATGCTGTTGTGCCCGTTCTCATCCGCGATGACCTTCACGTCGCCGGTTCCGGGCAGGAAGACGCCGACGGAGCAGTAGGTGGTGCCGAGGTCGATGCCGATCACTCTGGGGGTGGGCATGGGCAGATACTGCTGTGCCAGGTAGCTGGCTAAGAGCAGGGCCAGCACAGCAGAGCCTGAAACACGGAGTTGGGAACAGCAGGGTTAGAGGATCTACTCTGCAAACCTACATGTCAACGCAAACGACACGGTGTGACACACCGCACCTCCTGCAGCTTTATTTCACACTCCGGAGCCTGTTTAGCTACCTAATTAGTTTTTAATTTCTTTCTTAGCAGAGAGTGGCTAGGAGTCAAGAATCTTAGGCATTAAAGATTAAACTGATTAAGAAAAAAAAAGCCCAAGAGACGGCCAAGCCAAAAATATCACCACACTGTAATAATTCTATTTCTCTCTGCATGTTACTGCAATAACACAGACTAATTAGTACTTCTGGGGGAGCTGCCTAGGAATGACCCTGAAAGGACATCGAGTTCATGGGGCTGCACAAAATCACAGTGAAACGACAAACTCCCAATTCCAACACCTCCAGCTTCACCAGAAGTCTAAAAATAAGGGGAGACAAACCCATGCTAACTCATTCTGTTTCAGCCATAGCTCCCAAAAAAGCATCTTCCCACAACTCTGAATCTTTTCTACACCTTGCAATCAAAGGGTAGACCAGTCTTAAGTGCAGAAAAGTTCGTTGTTTGGTTGATTTTCTTTTGATTTTACTTATAATCAACATACACAACAGGAAAACCAAAAGTCTAGCATCAAGTAAGGCCTCAGACGATTAACAAAAAAAAGCACCGACAAACAAAATCTCAACAAGAAACGTAAACAGGTTAAATTTCAAAGATTGGGTGACCTCTTTTTTTCCCAGCAGGGAAGGGTGGTCATAGTGGTGCTTCAAACAGACTGGTCAGAAAGCCCCGGCTTGCTCTGGGCTGCAAATCTTCCCAGGGATTTCTGAGCAATGTGCCACTGAGCACTTGGGCTTTCACAGAATCACAGACTGGGTCAGGTTGCAAGGGACCACAGAGGGTCATCTGGTCCAACCTCCCTGCTCAAGCAGGGTCATCCCAGAGCACATGGCACAGGATTGTGTCCAGACGTTTCTAGAATATCTCCAGTGAGAGAGACTCCACACCGTCTCTGGGTGATCTGTTCCAGTGCTCGGTTACTGCACAGTGAAGTTCTTTGTCATGTTCAGATGGAACTTCCTGTGCGTCAGTTTCTCCCATTGCCTCTTGTCCCGCTGCTGGGCACCACTGAGCAGAGCCTGGTCCCTGCTCTGACCCCTCCCTGCAGGCACTGACAGACACGGATCAGGTCCCCTCTGTCGTCTCTTCTCGAGGCTGACCAGTCCCACCTTAGCCTTTCCTTCTAAAAGGTCCAGTCCCCTCACCATCTTTGCTGCCCTCCGCTGGACCCGCTCCAGAAGTTCCATGTCTTTCCTGTACAAAGGAACCCAGAACTGGACACGGCGGAACACACCGAGCACGGGAAGCCCGTGCCACCCTGGAGAGCCAACATGGGACGACACCGGCGGTAGAAAGACGCGAGAGCGGAAGCAAAACCCCCCAAAGCCCCCCAGAGCCCCCCGCCCAGCGGCGCCCCCGCCTCACCCAGCACTGCCATCTGCCCCGCCATGTCTGCCCGTCGCTCTGGCTGCTGACGGCTCGTTCCGGGACGCGCGGGGCACGCCGAGAATGGTAGTACGTATATCCCGCCCGCCCCGCTCACATCAGCTGCTGCTGGGGGCGAGAAAACCACAACTCCCAGTAAGCATCGCGGCGTGGCCGGTTCCGGCGGGTACCAGCCAATGGGTGGGGAGGCGCAGAGAGCAGGTGCGTGGCCTCCCGGGGGCGCAAGCGCAGACCCTGGAGGGGTGGTCGCGGTGGCTGCTGGGAGCGGTAGTCCCGGGCCCCGGCGCCATGGTGCCCTGCGGTCTCCCGCCGGTGTGAGGCGTCAGAGACCGCGGTTGTGGCGGTGCCGGAGCAGGACATCTTCCTTTATCCCCCTCGGTTTTCAGCTAGAAAGTACCGTCTAGTTCCCTCCTCTGCAAAGGTTTCGAGAGAGCCTGGCCATGGTGTCTTTCACACGGACAAGAGCCAGGTTCAGAAACGAGACATTGTTTATTCT
The DNA here is from genome assembly GCA_013397755.1 of Cnemophilus loriae. Lineage (NCBI taxonomy): Eukaryota > Metazoa > Chordata > Aves > Passeriformes > Corvidae > Cnemophilus > Cnemophilus loriae. The sequence goes on along the minus strand of VZTF01006540.1, from coordinate 2,336,399 downwards.
GTTTAGGGTGCAAGATAGAAGCTTTCCACAAATCAAGCACAGCGATTCTCAAAACTTTACACTAAATATGCATTTCAGCAAACAAAGAATCACAGTTCACTGGCTTCAAGTTACCTAGTTCTCTTATTAATCAGAATACTACCTTCTCTTGGTTAAATCATTCTGTCGCGTCCTGTGTTAAGTATCCACATGCTCACTCTTCTCCCCTTTGGANACACGGCGGAACACACCGAGCACGGGAAGCCCGTGCCACCCTGGAGAGCCAACATGGGACGACACCGGCGGTAGAAAGACGCGAGAGCGGAAGCAAAACCCCCCAAAGCCCCCCAGAGCCCCCCGCCCAGCGGCGCCCCCGCCTCACCCAGCACTGCCATCTGCCCCGCCATGTCTGCCCGTCGCTCTGGCTGCTGACGGCTCGTTCCGGGACGCGCGGGGCACGCCGAGAATGGTAGTACGTATATCCCGCCCGCCCCGCTCACATCAGCTGCTGCTGGGGGCGAGAAAACCACAACTCCCAGTAAGCATCGCGGCGTGGCCGGTTCCGGCGGGTACCAGCCAATGGGTGGGGAGGCGCAGAGAGCAGGTGCGTGGCCTCCCGGGGGCGCAAGCGCAGACCCTGGAGGGGTGGTCGCGGTGGCTGCTGGGAGCGGTAGTCCCGGGCCCCGGCGCCATGGTGCCCTGCGGTCTCCCGCCGGTGTGAGGCGTCAGAGACCGCGGTTGTGGCGGTGCCGGAGCAGGACATCTTCCTTTATCCCCCTCGGTTTTCAGCTAGAAAGTACCGTCTAGTTCCCTCCTCTGCAAAGGTTTCGAGAGAGCCTGGCCGTGGTGTCTTTCACACGGACAAGAGCCAGGTTCAGAAACGAGACATTGTTTATTCTGTTTAGGGTGCAAGGTAGAAGCTTTCCACAAATCAAGCACAGCGATTCTCAAAACTTTACACTAAATATGCATTTCAGCAAACAAAGAATCACAGTTCACTGGCTTCAAGTTACCTAGTTCTCTTATTAATCAGAATACTACCTTCTCTTGGTTAAATCATTCTGTCGCGTCCTGTGTTAAGTATCCACATGCTCACTCTTCTCCCCTTTGGATTCATTTGGCTTCTTGAGTGGGTGCTCCATGAGCCTGAGGTCACAATCTCCCCCAGCCAGACATGCACTGGCACCAGTCCCTTACATTAAGGAGGGCACGGGGACCTGGACACACAGCAGGTGACCAGGGACAGCCAGGGGACACAGCGGGAGACAAGAGACAGCCAGGTGACCAGAGACACTACAGGCGACAGAGCAGGAGATAAGAAACAGGACAAGAAACAACAATAAGACCCCAGACTCTGCAGTAAAAGCCCTGGTGGTTCTTTGTTGAGGGTCCGTCCTCTGAGGCTGTGAGGCCTCTTCACTGATAAAGCAGGACCCTGTTGCATAACCCCTTCTCATTCTCTGTAACTCTCTGGGCAAATCGTTAACTGTTTCTGTCTCTTGAAACGTAGCTTCACTCTCTTACCCATATGTAGACAGAGCACTAAGGTCTCCTGTGCTGAGGGTACACTTTCCCCGTTAAAAACATTTGACCTCCTCTCTCTGAAGCTCTCTGAGTCATTTTTGCAACCCACTGGTGTTCTTTCAGTGCAATGGTTCCACAGTGACACAGCCACGGCAGCTTTTACCTCTTTATGCCGATGGTGAAGGGAGATTTCCTTCTTGCCCACCTGGCATTTAGACAAGTAAGGAGAATGCAGGTGAAACCTGCCCCTCAAATGCATCCTGGAGGGGTAATCAACACCAAGAAATGCAGTGTGAAGTACAATGGGGGTTTGCTTCTCATCAGTTGTACCTCTCCTCTGATCAGCTCTCATAAGGATTAATGGATTTTCAGGTTATTGCAGAGCAGGTTTCTGTTCCAGGCAGAAATTAATTGTGAGAATCTGGTGTTTCCTTAATAAAGATTAAGTTAGAAGCTTTTTAATAGAAAATATTGATAAATGAATAGCTGGTAGCAAATAGCATAGTGGAAGAAAAGTTAGAGACAAAGTCCTATTGCAGTTACCATCTCCAGCATCTCTGTTTCTCCTAAGTGATGGAAAGACACATAACCCAAAAGTGATTCCCAGGAGCTCACTTCTTAAAAGCTTCTTCTACATGCAAAGAAAGTGGCACCACTTTAACGTAATAGTAAAAAATGTATTCATCCTCCACTTATGGTTAACATATAGTGATGTGCTTCATTCTCAGCATGAGAAGGTGGAAAACCTTTGGAAAAGGAAGAAAAGGTTAAACCATCCAGCCTCCTTAATGACTCATGATCTGACTGTTTTCTAATTACTTAGGTAACTTAATTTCTTTTCTTAATTTCTTTTGGATACTTTAATCATGTTTCTTGAGGTGGGACCATTGTAATTGTGCTCATTCTTAAATGGGGGGAAACTCGTAATCGTTGTTTCCAGTATTTCTTCATCCATGTAACTCATGAGCAGGCACTTTGTGTTTTATGCCACTGTCAGTGGATGGTGAGCAGAAAAAAAGGTTTAGCACAAACAAGGCATACACTTAGACTGGATTTTGCTCATGATTTTGATATTTAATAGCAGCCTTTTTTAATATGTAGGGACCATCTGAAATATGATGCTGCAGAGTGCAGATATGTAGGGATGTGTTTTAAAAAATACTGATACAAACCCCTCATTTCAGAGATTTCTTCCTTTTCTGAAGCATAGGCCGGGCTTTGGTTTTTGTCCTTGAGGTTAAACCTCTGAAAGACTTTGGGATCACTTGATACCGTACCTGCCGAAGGACAGAACTCAAATGCCCTTTCCTGTATAATTTCCTGTTGTATTTCTCCCCAGCAAAGCTGCTTAGTGAATTCAGTGTGTCAGTCAAGGCCCCCCCACCTGACTGACTCCCTGGAGGCCTGGCTGTTCCCTGCAGGATTACGCAGCACGGGCCACCTGCCTGGGAGTCAAATCAAGGGGAGCATCTCAGCAGGCCTTCTGCCCTGCAGCAAAGCTCTGCCGTGCCAGAAGCTTCTGCAGAAGCCACTGACTCCCCTGTAGCTGTTTTGGGCTGCCGCAGAGTGTGAAGGCTCGGTCCACCACACGTATTCTGTAGTCCCTTGAAGGCAACATGTAGTCTTCAGCAGCTGTGCTTAGATGAAGTCCAGAAGTGCCTAATTCTTTCCCTCCACATCTTCCCCATGACCTGTTAGGACGTGCTCATGGATACTCCTGGACTCTGCACAGAGATGCCAGACTTGTCTTGCATCTGCGAAGTAGGCAGAACTAATGCTAGGGATCTTGCCCTTGTGTTTTTGGGCATTCCCACAGTGTCTTCGCTATCAGCTTTTTTTACCTACTCTCGTTTGTGAGAGGGAGACCTGTCTCCATTTTCCTCCATTATCTGAGGAAGTGCTACACTCAGGAGTGGATTGTTCAGGAGCAGAAGGGAACATTCAGTGTTTCTGGAGAAAACTGCTTGATTTTGCACAGAATAATTCAATATTCATTGGGCAATAGAGGGAGAGGCTTGACTAGGAGAGAAAGCTATGGGTAGCCCCTGCCCCCCAGAGTGCCTCATGGGGAAAGCATAAATGTGATTAGGGGCAGACACTGGAAGGCTGGTCCTTGTTTTCCTGGGATGCTGTGTTTTTGCCACTTCCCTGCAACAGTAGGCAAGGCACGTACTCCGTGGTGAGCACCCTCACCTGAGGGTGGGCAGCGCAAGTTCAGACCTGCACAGCTCCTTTGCAAAAGCTGTGATAAAGCTTCCCTGGATGCCCCTGAGTGAGGGGGCGTGAGGTGCTGCAGTGCCAGAGGCTGCTAGTCCTGAACTGCTTGCCTTGCGTACCTGGGCTGGGCCACATCAAGTGGCCCTTGGCCACCAGGCACCGGGGCCTCGACACCCACCTGCCTCTGGCGTGAGTGTAAAGGAGATGTGCAGCCAACTCCCTGTGAGAGGCTGGGCAAATGCTTGTTTATCCTTCTTAGTGCATCTGTTCGCTCTGGTAGTAAGCTGTTCATAACATTTCAAATGCTTTTCGGGGATTAATTTCCTTCAAGGGGCTGTTCTTTTCCCCTGGTGCTTTGATAGGTGGAGGTAAACATGTTTTTGTCTGCAAGTAGCTTGAGGGAGAGAGTTGTTCTTACAATGTAAGAGCAGAGGCTGGTTTTAAAACAGTCTCCCATCAGATGTGAACTGGTGTCTGCAGGAAAAATCCTGCTACACTGGGGAGTATCTCTCAAACCCTACACCTGTGATGTGCTAAACACAGTTCAAGCATTCAGTGTGCGTGGAATCAAATACAGCTTGTTTTCATTTGCAGGATGCTTTGCATCAGCTGTATCCTTGCATTTGGAGAAAAGAGAATTGAGTTTGCAAAGCATCCTCTTTTCTGCTGTTGTACAAAACAGGGTTTCGTCTTTCTCGGGTTTACTCGGTGAGTGCTTTCTTCACTGTCTCAATCATTTTAAAGCCAGCGTCTAAAACTGAAACACGGGGTGCTGGGATATGGTCAAAGCACAGTGTGATCCCATCAACCCAGGATGATCAATCTGTGTTTTCCCACTGTGAACGAGGAAGGGAGGGAGGGATTGAGATCCACTTTATAGGTGGAGAGTAGAATCAATGCCTCTCTGAGAAGGGAGGTGATTGATGCTAGGAATTTAGGAGATGCTAGAATCTGAAACCTCATTTTCAGTTTTTAACAGATAACAGTGCCTTAGTGAGAGCACGTTGTCAGAATTGCAGAGGTCACTGATAGTTCCTTTCCCTAATTAAAACATTGATCTTCTCCTGCTGTATATGCTTGGGAAAGGGAATGTTTTCACCAGTGCCCAGCCTTCCTCTGACAGTTCAGAGTCAGGCAGCTGGATGGAGGCGCATAGCCTTCAATTTAGATGCAAAAGTTTCCATTAAAATTCCAGCATATAGCCTAAAGATTTCTGGCTCCTGTTGAGTGGCTGACCGGCCATGGCTGGGCAGGGGTGTGCTGAATTTTCCATTAGCCACAAACTCGCTGCCCAGCTGGAGGCGGCAGGTGCAGCTCAGGGCTGCTTGCGGGATCCACAGTCCCTGAGAGCTGAACCACGAGGCGTGAGAGGAGTGCAAGGAGCCCCCAGCAGATGTCTCTGCCATGCAGCATTCCTTCCCCAGATTGCTTTCGGTGTCTGACAGATACCTGCAGATTCATATAAAGCATATTAACCTTTAGCAATAGTTATCCAAAGTCTTGTAAAGGTGTAAGTCATGAAAACAGTGCCACATTTTTCATTACAATTTCTTTAATTGCTTTAACATACCCATTTCACCAAACCCTCATGAAATAATTTTGAGGTTAACAATGAAATTATTATTTCCCCTTTCATGAATACAGTTGCAGTGATACCAGTATAATGTAACCCAGTAGATGTCTAGGAAAAACAATCTGGAAGAGAAAAGAGATTGTCACAGATTTTTTCTCTGTCCCACTTTTCTACTTGAATTTCAGTTTGTCTGCATGCTGATACGGCTTTCTGTGGTGTGAAAATAATCATAAAAACCGGAGACATTTTACTGAAGAGGCAAAGCAGTTTGGCTCTTACTGGTCTGGTAACTCAGAGTTTCTCTTCCTGCTTGACCGTGGTGAAGCGGGTCAGTGTTGCAAGGCCGAAAGGCAGCTGTGAGGCTGGCTGAATTCTCCCCAGCCACAGCAGCCTGAGGTAGTGGGATTGGATCGTGGCTTGGCATGGATTTGTGCTGGTGTCTGGAACATATCATCCCCCTTCTGCTCAGCTTGGGTGTCCTGTGTGGGAGCAGGGAGAGTGGTACTGCACGGGGTGACAGGAAAAGTGATCGCTCACAGCAGTGTTTGCAGCACCCTGCTGTATGAAGGGCTGCAGAGCTCAAGGATGGGACGGCTGGGAGTCTCATCATCTGCACCAATCATCATGGTGATAATGATAATGAACAAGAGTCCCAGCAGTCTCCCAAGAGGCCACTTTACCTCATTCATGTTGTTGCTGTGTATATGAAATCCATACAGATGTCAGTCAGGCTTGTCAGTTTGGTCTATTGTAAATGACAGCAAAAGGATAAACACAAGAATGCACTCAAATATAGCTGCCTGAACAGAGAGCTCCCCTGGCAAAGGAGAAGTTTTGCAATATGTGTGGATACAGAAAAGCCCTGCTTTTCTTTTTTTTTGTAGAGTACTGAGGCTGAAGTATCAGAGTATCTGTTTTGCATTTGTTCTTTTCCTGGAGGTATCACCTATGGTACCTCAGTGTGTTTGTACACTGGATAAGAACTTTTGGGCCTTTACTGTGAATCTTTTGACTGGCACAGATCTATTTCAGTCATCACTTAGAAGCAGTGTTGTGGCACTTCAGGAGCAACTATGCTCTGCCTATTTTCCTAGAAGACCTGGTTCTCTGGCCCATATTGTTTCCAATCCAGGAAGAAGTAATAGGTAAGAGCATGTATTCCTCTTTACACTGTATGAGGCAAAGGAACGCTGAAGGTCAGTGACTCAAGAATAGGTAACAAGCCAGGAGGGCCAATACAGTTCAAAAAAAGGTGTCTCAAACACTGTTCCAGAGAACTCACAACAACATCAGCCTTCTTCCATTATTTTTAGGAATCTGTGTTAAGGAGTATCACCAAAGATTTGATGGGAGAGAAGTGTCCTCATTTATAATTGCTCATTGGGCGAGGTGGTAGTGGCATTTCCTAATGATCTTTATAGTACACATCTGTCCTGCAGGAACCAGAGTTGCTATTTATGTGTAAACTCTCAGCATATTTCAGTTTAGTGGATACAGTGGTTCAGATACAAATGAGATGTGAGCAAGCTCATCCAGCATTATACAAACTCAGTTTGGTGTCATTCCTGAGTTCCATATGTGAAACCAATAGCACTTGACAGCATAGCCCACCATGCTTCTTTCATACTCCAGACCATCTGAAATAGGGAAAGAAATGTTGAGAACACAGAAGAAGAAAACTGTGTCATCAGCCTAAGTCAAGGTCCTTAGTGTTGCTTTGTACCTTCCCAGAACCTCTGGTCAATTGGCAACCACTTCGCATTAGTTGTTCCCTGTGCCAAGGCTTGCAACCTACCTGGAGGGTTCTTAAACCTATTTCTGACAGTATTGATGGAATCATTCCGACATTACTCAGATCACTCTTACAAGACAAGCAAAGATGTCAGCCACACCATGTCTTCTTTTTTCAGCATCACTCCCCTGTGCACTGTCGTGTGAGTAGCAAGTGTCTGTTTAGCCTGGAGAGAAGTTTGTTGGAAGCAGATACTGTAAAGTTAGAGCCATTCCAGAAGAAGAGTGTACAGCTAGGGAAAACGATCCATCCACAGAAGCAGAGATTAGCCTTTCTGTGCAATCACAATAAAATAAAAGTCCCATGCCAGTTTTCTCTCTCTTTCTTGAATGATTGCTCTGTGTGTAGGTCTGCTGGACTGTATCAGCACCTTCATGCAGCCCATAATTCATTGCCGTGCTTTTGGCTCGGTCCTGCTGCTCAGATATGCAAGTGCTTGAAAAATAAGCTACTGCTTATGCACACCCAAGCACAGGCAGAGACTTTACAAGATATGCAAAATCTGTGTGCCAGCATATTTGTGGGCACTGAGCTCTTAAGCTTCAGAATATTTTTACCAAATACAAAATACTGATAAAAATGCAACAGTATGTTTATGTTGTGGTTCTATGAAACATTTCTGACTGTGTGCAAACAGTCTCATTGGGCTGGACTGCCTTTTTTTTTTCTCCTGTTTGCAGTACATAGCACAGAGGGCTCTGTGGCTGTTGTCACGCTGAGGTGCTCCCACAGCTGCAATTATACAGTATGAGGGAGGGATTTCACAAGCTCAGAAAGAGGTGGTAGAAGTATATCAATTTCTGCTGAATTGTTGGGACAGAGAATGCATCTCTTCATATGGTCTGGAGAAGCCCCAAATGTTTCCCATCTCAGTATAATGCTCTTCTCTTGTTGTCAGTCAGTCCCAAAGTGAGCAGAGCTGACAGATGTCGATTCTTTCAGATTTTCCCTTTCCTAAGGACCTTGACAGCTTCAGCTGCTGAACAACAAACTTACCGGTTTTTTTCTCCTTACCTGTTTACTCCCCCCGTAGCTGTCCTCTCTCACACAAGGAGATGTAGATTCAGTTCACATCATGCAGCATCAATACTTTACCTTCACTTTGCTGAAAAGGATCCAAGGAACAATACAACAAACTACCTGTTCTTCTTTATCTGCTGTTTATTGCAGTCACCATTGTCTGTGCTTTTATTTCAGAAGCAGTTAGGTATGACAGAAGCACTGTAGGATAGACACAGATATATAGTGCTGTGCCAATCAAAAAAAATACAGTTAAAAAACCTGCAATATGCATATCAGCAAAATAAAACAAATGGAAAAGAAAGGCGTTGCAATTTCAGTAGTAATGAATAACCCAAACTGCAAGATCTGTCTGCATCTTTGTTGCTATTACATTCATGTAAAGCAAAGTAATAGTTGTATATCATGCTCTGTATGGTCACAGGTACTAATACACAGCTTTCTGAAGCTGGATTACACATTCTGGCTCAATAGATAGAAAATATGGTATGTCTGGATAGTTCCAAAGCATATGGGATTGGGAGCCAAATAGTTAAAACTCTTTGGTAATTTGATTTTGTACAGTGGATCTCCCGTAAAATAACATTGAGTTGTCTGTTATCTGCAGTCATTGAGGGTTAGTAATTCACTGCCATTTTGTTTCTTCTTTCTGATTTCTGTGTGTGGGTAAGAATTCTATGGATAAGCCTCTTTCTGTGTGACTTTTACATATTTTAGTTTTGAATTCCATGGCCCTAAAATCTGAGCAGTACAAGCAAAGACTTTTCTTTCGTTTTTTAATTAGACAAAAAGCTCTATTAGGTGAAACCTTTCACCAGTTCTCAGAACTCCTTTTTACTTTTTTTAACTGCAAATTGACAGATTTTAGTTCAAGTATGTGATAAACAGGAGCAGAGCTCTTCCTGTAAAAGGCAGTCCTAAGAAAAATGCAGTTTAGTTTGCAGCTTGCAATAATGAGATAATTCGTGAAGGGCCTGTCAGGAAAAGCAGCTTGCCATCTCTATGCCATTTTTAAACAATGTATATTATTTATCTTTTTTTCCTTCCACTTTTTACAGAAATATGAAGTTTTCTCTATCTTACACTGAAGGATGGCAACAGAAATGGGGAAAAAAAGGACTTTTCTTTCTAAACACAAACATTTGAATCGACTTGGGGGAAGTGATTTCTGTTGGGTAATGGATCCACCTCTCTGCTCCTCCTGCTGCTGATCCCCATCCAGCTGGGTGTTTTGTAGCCTCCCTTGCACCTACGTTGTGGGGCACCACTGGCTTTTCCAGCTGGTGGAGCATCAGCAGAGCCCTAGACATGAACACAGAGACTCACGTTCCTGCCCCTCTGGGGGGAGTTCAAAGCCCAGTAATGCTGTCTGGTAACAGAGTCTTCAGGCCTCCTTTTCAGCAGTTAGCCCAAAAGTCCATTGCAAACCCATCTGTGCAACAATATTTGGTGCTAAAAAAACCTGAGAAAGTCAGGACTGGGGCAAAAACTGTTCATAATAGAAGAAAAAGCCTGCATTTGCTGGGTAGTGCTTTAAACCAGCAGAACTGTCTGGTTCAACTGCTCTCTCCGCTGTTAGGCCTTTTCCACATCTATCTTCCAGGTCGTATTTTTTTTAATATAGAATAAATGTTCTGTCTGTAATTACATTTAAGTTATTCTACGAGATTTTAGCATTCTGCTGTTCTGTCTGAGCAGGGTCTGTTCCATCTGAATTGCAAAATGGATATAGGATTGCAGTAGTTAGAGAAGGAAAAGCCATATTAGACCGGAGTCCATCATCATGTAAGGGTGTGATTTAACACTGTGACAGAGGCCATATCAGATATTAAATTGCTGTAATACAGAAGTGTTTTACACTTTCTTAAATTATAATGAGAAAGAGCAGCCCAGGAGTGGATTTCTTATCAGTGCAAGAGCTGGGTTACCCTAAGAGCGAGAGGTAATGCACAGACTATTAGAAGAAACAGTCTGCCAGCTTGGTTCTTGTGGTTAAACCTTTTCCAGCCTCAGCCCTGCACATTTGGGACCATAAGGTTCTGGGTGACCTGCTCTCGTACTTCCAAGCAGAAAGGTCTGGTTCTGTTCTTGGGTCTTGAAATAAAATCCATGAAAGCCTAGTGGGTCTTAGCTGTTGTTTTGGAGCAAAGCAACTCCCGGCTCTGCACTTTTCAGAGGCAGGAGGGGACTCTGTGCCTTGGTAGGTCCACTCTGTTCCCAGGCAGCCCTGTGCCCTCACAGGAGGCACTGGGCAGCTGGAGGTGGTGGGTTTGTGCTTAGCACCTCAAGGCAACTCTGATGTCTTGCTGGGACGATGAAAAGTCCCATGATGTATATGCACAGGAAGAGAGATAAACCTTTTGGCTTCCTGGCTGGTCCCAAAATTCAATGGCTCAATTCTGCTTAATTTCTCCTGCATTTTAATTGATGCAGCTGTAACTGGTGCCTTCTTTCACCCAGACAGAAGCGGGCTTTGAAACAGCACTTTAAATGTATATACGCTCACCTCCATCCCCCCAAATGCCAAGTAAAACAGCATTTTAACACTTCTTGTTAACTGGTACTGCACATTAATGCAGTTGTGGAAACTGTCACTGTACAAATATCCTCTTTCATAATTATTTTCTGTAGGTTTGTTTTCAGCAGAGTATGAAACCATGGAATAGAAACGCTTTTATAGTTTTCTGCTTCTGGAGATATTATTGAGAGACAAGGAATATCTTTAGCGCAGTGCTTTAAACTCTCACAACAGGGTTTTTTTCTCTCAAAACACTTGTAACAAAAATACATTGCACCAGGTGCCCTGGTTTCGTTTCTGCATGCTCCCTTCTCAGAGGTTTCACATAACTCAGAAATGGAAAGTCAAACTACACAGTGTGCATTTGCTGCTGATGGGCATATACACGGGCAGACTAATAAAAATACTGTGTTTTTTCTCAATACCGTGTACATTTGCAGTGCTGAGTAAATACGAAACGCAATGGCTGAAAGATCCTGTTACTAAGGCAACCAACTCCCATGTTATCCTTAAATATATATACATAGTCCATCTGCTACTTGAAAAGAAAAATTCTTGTCAAGATTTGCTGAACTGAATTCTTGATGAGGTCTGTCTTATAAAAGGCTAAATGTTGTGGGTGCCTCAGACTGGACTTTCAGGTTGACAATAAGAGTAAGAACAGAAGCTGATGGAGAGGATAATGATTTTCAAGTTGCAGAGTTATGACCAACTTGTACAAAATGGTGGTAGGAGAAAACTTTTCTAAGGCCTCTGCATGCCATAAGTGACTTCAGAGAATTAATGTATGTGAATATTTCATAGCACCTCCTTCTGAGACAGCTCTTGTAGCTTGCTGTATTAGGCAGACCAATGTATTTCTATGGTAATTCCTGTAATGAATGAGCCTAAGCAAAGCAATGCCCAGTGGCATGGCGGTGGTGTGCAGCCTGTACATTTTGCTGTTACTGTTTACTTCCAAATACATATTTTTGATATTAGAGCACATTATATCCTACAGCTGGCAAGAGTTCATAATCCAGTCCCGCTCCAAAACAGTGAAGAGCATAGTTGAGGCACCACATTCACAGTTGATCTTTCCCAGCTTTCTCAGCCATGACTGACTTTTTTTTTTTTTTTTTTTTTGGCAGCTGAGTGGCCTGATTTTGAGGGCCACTCAGCTGTAGTTTTCACCCAATGTAAAAACAAGAGTTCTCTCACTGAAGGTTTAGTTCTTATGCAGGTGCAGTGTCAGTTTACTTCAAGACTGAAAATTAACTCAGCAGCAGCACCCCAGCAGAGAGGGAGGCTGAAAGCCCAGAACTTCATGGCCTGACCTAAACCATCCTTGGAGGCACTCTTTGGTTTCATGGCATGTAACCCGTGGAGTACAAATACTTCAGTGGACCTTGGACTGGACAAATTTGCAGCTTCTTGTCCTCATCATGCTTTCAGTGAAGCACTACAGGTATTAATAAGTTCTGTATTCAGGCTTTAGGAGTTACCTTGGAAAAAAGAGAATATTTAAATAGCTCCAGCTTAGTGCCTTATCCCAGTGGCTTGGGACACTAAATGAAGTTATCTATGATGGTGTTAATCACCCCATGTGTCTCTGAAGAGCAGGTATAAAAGCAGATATAAAAGGGGTCACAGAATAAGCTTGAGGAACAGTGAAATGGTATTAGGTGAGACTTTCCCCTCCTAGTGAAGTCTTAACCCCAGTCTGTCTCTCAGAGACATAAGTAGTGAGGCGATTCACAAATATTTTTTCCATCTTCTGTGTTAAGTCTAGGAGTTTTCTGTCCAGAACTGGGGAAATTCACCTGTGGGGCACAAAGATCTCTCACTGCTTTGCTTTCCTTTTTTGACACTGAAAGAAGTGTCTGTGCCTTCTCTCAAATCATGTAATAAGGCTAGGAGGTCCTTATCCATGTCCGTCAGTTGGGTTGCTCTCTCTCTGTGGCTTGAGTCCAAGTACTTTCAGCTCTTTTCAGCATCTCAGAAGTTACACCATTCTGTTCCCATTTTTAGAAAATACCAGGGATACGCTGAGGCTGAGAAAAATCCTTGCTCCTAAATAAGCTGTTCTTGATAAAACTTCCCTTGTCTCATTTCTTTCCCAGTCTTTTCAGAGGCTTCCCTAGTGTGGTCGTAAAGGCGGTGCTTGTAATTAGGGAAGCTCATCGTTCCAAGCCCAATTGATACAGTGCTTTTGTCAGTTATCCCCCAATAGGGATAATAATATTTTATCCTTAAATCCAGAGGTTAAATGCGTTTTAACCAAAGTCCCTAAACCCGCTGCTTAACTGCAACATGTATGAGGTCTGTCCCATACAGTCGTCCTGGCTCACAAGCAGATGCTCGAGGAATGCACTCTCCCCTTGGAGACCTCTGTCCATCTGGAGCTCCCAAGCAGCCCTTAGGCTGCACTTCTCCCTTTTCATCAACAATAAGCTCCTTGCTCTCAAAACCTTCAGGGAATGTGGATTATACAGGCATGGAAATGGGATTTTTTAGTAACAAGTGGCCAAATGTTCAGACATCTCCTCTAAAGACGTTTGTGCTTCTAGTGAAAAAAAAGAGCCTGATCCCAATAAGGAGTCTATTTCTAAATTAATAATAATTTTTAAACCCCCTCAAGTCTGAGAGACATTAAAATACAAGGTGACATTTGAATATGTGCTGTGGGTCAGACTCTGATGCTCTAAGGCAGATGGAGTACTGTTTTACTTGCAAGTAGTTCCATTAATTTCAGTGACCCAGTTATGGAGTAAGACACCACTCAGCAAGAGAAGAGATGTTAAAAATCTGCCCGCAATATTTGATGATAATTTGGTTTCTGTACTGCCTTCCAGACCCAGTCGCCCCATTCTGCTTTCACCATAGTGCAGCATCTTTTTCATAGATGCTGACATCTCTGGACGGCTGTCAGCGTTTGTGATGAAGAATCTTAGAATAACATTGCAGCTGTGTCAATAAAGCAGATATGCATCCATTCATGAAGAGGATATTTTTGAGCAATTATTGTAAAATTCCTTGGTTTTTTTCTCTTTTAAGTTGATATTCAGGTTTCTGTGACTATGGTAACTTCTGTGCATTTGCATATTGTAGGCTGTGCAGCCACAAAAGGAGATAATTGATTTTCTCCCCAAAGTAATTTGGTTCTCTTCACTTCAGAGATCATCCTTTGGATTATCGACTCCTTATTATTAGTCATTTGCAAAATTATTGCTACAGCTATGAGGTTCATAGCCCTGTCAGACTTTTGGCTTCTTTTCCTCAGGGTTTTCTTCCTGACCAGGAAGGTTTTAATCCTCTTATACTTGAGAAAAAGAAAAAAAAAAACAAACCGGCCAGCTCTACTGGCACCTCCTCCCATAAGGCTGACATTTCAAATCAGTTCTTTATCAGCACATGCTTCTTGCTTGCCTCTAAGATAGCCTCAAAAAAATGTTGCAAAGAGCTTGGTCAGTGGTGATAACCTCTCCAGAGCACTGACCTACAGCAAGGAGAGGAGTGTTTCTGAGCAGCTACAGTATAATAGCAAATAAGTAGTTTATATTTGACTACACTGTCACTCTTTTCAGTGTTTCACGTTTGGACTAACACTGTGCCTACGCACCCCCCTTTTTTTTTCTCTTTCAAGTCTATTTATAAAACTTCAGCATAAAGCCTCACTCCAGGCTACATGGTACATCAATATTAATTGTATTATTTAGTCCAAAATTTTCAAAATTCTCAGAACAGCTTTTGAAGACTCAGAGTGGATGTAGTGTGGGAGCCTTTTTGGTTTGGGTTGGATATTCTTTTAATGACAAAAGGTGAAGTTAATGTTTTAGAAAAAAATAACCAAATGTATTGATAACGCTGTGCTTACTTTCAAGTGTAATGTTCAAAGCATTTAGGACTTCACAGAAGTGATAAGGATAATATGAATTTAAGGTAATATTTGAGCTTCAGACACAGCTGTTTCTCTGTTCGCACTCTATTTTCATAGTGGCATTTCTCAGGCTCTGCACTGTTCTAGCACTGCAGGTAGCAGTGGGAGTGACCCAGTGCTTCCATTACCATCTGCGGTTCCCTGCCTGTGCCTTTGTTGATTTCTGGCTTGTAGTTAAGGTAACCATTGAGTAGAAAGGACCTGGTGTTGTGCAGCTGTATCTGAACTAGGCATAGAGGTAAAATGATGGAGCTGTCACAGTAAGCCTCCATGGCAGTAGCATGGTTGGCCATCCATGGCACTTCCACATCGTGTGTTATTTTGGTTGTAAATCGAGCTCTATGAGCTTCCTGCCAAGCTCCCCATCCTGTGGGAAAAATAATGTAGAACTGGAACCCAAAAATATATGTACGGTTTTACTGATGTCCCAGTCATGACTTCCTTACTGCTGGAGAAAAAATGATGTGCAGAGATGCTGTTTTGGGACAAAACATGGAATAACAATAAGGGTTGTGACTACTGATAGCATTTCTTTTGTTGTATAGTGTTAATTTCAGCAGTATTCATATGCGTGCACATTCATGTGCATATACACAAACCCCTCATTTTCCTTTCTGTTTATTAGGACCCATCCTTGTCTGCCTGTAAAGGGCTCAGGATCACCTCTGTGCAGTGGAGAAGAGCTCTATATGTCCTTAGTCTTAGCCTAGCCCTGACAGACAGGTCTCTCCTCTCAGCCACATATTTATCCAGTAAAGGCAATTCTGCAAACTTTACTGTAAACTTGTTCCGTAGCCTAACTTTTCCAATAGTTATAACGTTTGCCTATTATTTAATCTAAATTCCCCCTTGCTGCATCTTAAACCCATTGCTTCTTGTTCTATTCTTGTTCTCTAATGAGAATAATTGGTCTGTGTCATCTCTGTAACAGCCCTTTGCATATCTGTAGACAGTAATGCTTCCCTTCAGTCCTCTTTCCTCCAGACCAAGCAGCCCTTGCTCTCGTAACCTTTTCTCAGAGGTCTTATTTACTAACTCTTAAATCATTTTTGTTGCTCTCATCTGAACTCTCTCCAGTGTCTCTGTCTGTTTTAAAATGCAGTGGCCCAAAATGAGCGTTGTTCTCCAAATGAGGCCTAGCTGGTGCTAAGTAGAGCAGAATAATTATCCTGCTTGTTTAACATGAGGTATTCCTCAGCATGGCTCTCGCCTCAGCTGCCAGAGCTCGGTCCCCTGGCCTCCCCATCCATTTGTTATCCTCTGCAACCTCCAGAAAGCAGGAGCTTTCTAACACAATGTTTTTAGGGCAAAAGGAAATAAATTAAATCCTGATGTCTTAATTATTTCCCATTCTAAAGGGGAGGCGCTCCCCTCTTCATCTGCTCACAGCATGGAGGGACTGGCAGTTTCTCCGCTGTCTCCCCACAGTTCCATGTTGGCTCTCAGATAAATCCAAGCACCAAGCCCAGGGTGCCGGCTGCAGGCCCACGGCACAGAGCCGTGTGTGGGCAGTGCTGACCCAGGGCTCACCTTTGGCTGAGATGCACCCCATCATTTTTGGTGTGGATGCACTGTTGATCTCTTGGCCAAGCCTTGACTCAGCCATTGTGTTTTCCCAGTCCACTGCAGCTCTGGAGACCTGCACAGGAGCCTTGTGTAGGTGGGAAGGACAGGTCTGGGGAGCGGGAGGTGGCTGCCATCAGAAATAGGTCAGAGGAGGAAGAGCGTGTTAATTTTTTCAGTCCCATTCAGTGAGTGGAGGATAACTTAAAAAAAAGTTACCAAGGCAAGCGGTTTTATTTTGTTTTCATGCCCATACCAGGAGTGTCATTGCTGATATTTGTTTGGGCACGTGGTGTTTAAGGCTTGAGGGGTGAGGCTGTCCAGCAGCATGGGAACTGCAGGGGCAGTGTGCCCTCACAGGGATGGCTCTGTGCTGGTGACAGGCAGGTACTGATTCGAAGCTCCCTTGCAGATAGAAGCTAAGAGGTTATTTCCAATTTTGTGCTGGCTCACACTTGTGAGAGCTGAGGTGCTGATACCCTCACAGGTACATCATCCAAAGAGATCATGGACAAACGTGGGATAGCACTCTTAATATCTGCCACCACCATTTTGTGTAGGAGCCCTTGGCAAAATTTGTGTCACTTTATGTTACAATTTACACCCAAAATACAGGGACAGCAATACTTCCAACTAGTGCCATGTGACATACTTAAGATGATTGACAGGCTTTGGAGCTAAATCCAGAGCCCTCTCTTTCAAACATCCCCTTTGACTTTGCAGAGCTTGGATTCGGCCCTGGAGACCCTCTGACTGGAAGTGCTGCTGAAGATGATTACTTCTTTCAGAGAGCAAGACAATACCTGCTGACACACTGTTTTGCCTGCAAAGAATTAAAAACTCAGGGAATGAATTCTGCATAAATGTTCCAGTCAGACTTCAAGGGAGAATGTGAGTGGTAAAAGTACACCCATATCTCAGGCTTCGTGTTCAGCAAAGGCGCTGGGCCAGAGCTTCGGCTTTGCTGAGTCCACTTTTGTTGAAGCAGAGTGAGAATCTGGTTATGACTTCCTAACTCTGTCTGGCTGCCAGCCCATACCAGGCTGAGGAAGGCGGGGAGCTGCTCGCATGTAGCATCTAACAGCATGTCTAAGGCCTTAGTCCCGATGAACACCGATGGTATAACCTGGGCGCATCCTCTGGCCCATCTTTCCCTTTCTTGTCTCTGCCTCCCCTGCTGACATGGCCCTTGGAGAAAAGGTGGCAAAGGAGCAGCAGCGCAGTCTGAGGGAACATTTCAGTGCTGGCAATCAATCATGCATGCAGGTAGCACAGCTTTTCTCTTTTACCTCAGCACCTCTTAGGCGATGCAGAGAATGTGCCCAGGATTTACTAGGCTTGTGCTGAATGCAGCCAGCATCACTGCCTGCTGCATTTTTCCACCTCGGTGCACCAGTATGCTGCTTAATAGACCTCTGGCATAATGTGCAACAGTACCCAGCTCTGTACCTTAGAGCTAAAAATGAGGAGACAGGAAGAGATGAACAGCATAGCTGTTTTTCATGCCGCACAAAGGGAAATTACACAGGAAGTAAGTCACCTCCTGAAGAGACTAGACACAAGAGGAGTTATCTTTCTTCGTTAAATTAAAAAGAATGATTAAATGCCAGATAGCTCGAGCACGTCGGGCAGATACTGCACGAGCACTTTTCTTGCTAAGAAAGTAACCACGTAAGTTACTGACTGACTTTAAAACTACTGAGAAACTGTAGTTGTAAAAAATCACTACTGCTAATTTACCTTCTGGCAGGTGTAGGAACCAGCTTTGGCTCCGAGTAGTACCTCATGCAGTACTACAATACTGCAGCTTGTAAAGAGTGCCTGAACATATGAGGATATGGTGTCTGGGTTGCTCCATGCTTGACTGCTGAACTTGAGTGGCCCTCACAAAAGCTTCACATATTGAGCAAAGAACTGTGAAACCCAGCCGCAGCTGAATGCATAGTCTGCTGTCTCTTTTGGCTTTCCAAAGGTATGCAACACTGGGTTCACATAAACTGACTGAAGCTGGGGACGCTGGAGCAAGGTATCCTCGAATCTCTTATCACATCCAGCATCTCTTTGGCATTTCTTGTTAGCCATGGTCAATACACCTGCCAGAGGAAATCCTTTTCTCTTTCTGTCTCAACACTAACCCTGTTCTGTCTTGGTCACACAAGGTAAACTAAAACAGAATGGTCCCTCCAAAGTGTTAGAGGTTTTCAGCACAGCCTACATAGCAAAAATCTCCATATCAGATCTTGTACCCAAGGAAAGATTTTTTTTTTTCATCTTTCTATTTTTGTCCCTTTTACTTCGCACCAGCTAGCACATTAGTCATATTTAAAGGAAAAGTACAGTTCATTTTAAAGACTGTCCCAGTCTGTATGACAGCCTTTCCATTCATCTCAGCAGATGCTGGCAAGTTGTAAACCTGACTAGTAAAGGACAGTACCATAGGGAAAGGGATTCATCCCATCTCTAAGCTCTCTGATTCTGGGGTTTAGCAATTTTCTCTTAGTGAAGATTTGCCTCCACCAAGAAATATGTGCAAGGAGTTTGTAACTGGGGTTTAATTGGAACTGATCTGTACAAAAACTTCCCCTAAAACCCTAGTTTCCTCATAAGGAGGAAAGAATTGCTACAGCCGAATAAAATTGTCTACACAGCGACCTGGCACAGTATTGCTACCCCACATTGGCCATTTCATGCAATCAAGCTTTAAGTAACACCAGCAGGCCTTTCAGCTCCCCAGGCAGCAGGAAATTTGGGGGAACTTTCTTGTAGTCTCCTGCTCTTTCCCAGCATTGCCAAAAAGTCTCTGAGTCAGTGGAATAGTAGTAAAAATAAAGTAAGAGTGTGTGAGTTTATGTCTCTGGTGTCCCAGGCTGGAGAGAGAAGCAGAAAAACTTTGTTGTTCAGATCAGCTGCTTATTTTTGGTTACTGCTCTGACTGCAGTCTGAGGGCAGTAGGGGAAGGACAACAGCACAGCCTATCATTTGCAGTTCGTATCAAAAGCTGATCAAGCCAACTCAGCCTCTTTCTCTCCCATCCTTATAAATGATAGTGATAGCTTTTATGGGATAGGATAGGATAGGATAGGATAGGATAGGATAGGATAGGATAGGATAGGATAGGATAGGATAGGATAGGATAGGATAGGATAGGATAGGATAGGATAGGATAGGAAGGGATCAAACAGTTGTTATTGTACCTTGCTCCTTTGAAATATATACTTCTAGTTGCCCATATATACTTTGCTACTCAGCTCCTAACAACATGATGGGCTATCTATAACCCTTTCTAAAAATAATCTTTGAAGGATGAGTGGGACAGAAAGCCCCCATATCTTTTAGAGACCAGCCCTAAAAGAAGATTCCTTCTAAATCCATCTATTCCAGTTAATAGGGCTTGGCACAGCCACTACGTCTACTATTCCAGACCTTAAAAGATAATTTATAACAGAACTTTGAATGTTTCCTGGCTCAATGCATTTTTTAATATACTGGATCATTTGCATTAGTGTCTCTGTTCACCTTATATTTCATGAGTAAGTAAATTGTGGAAGGTTAACCTCTTCTATAAAAAAATAAGACTTTATGTGGAAGTCAATATTGGCACAGTCTGGAGAAGAACTGTGTCTCAGCTGTCAGGGTGAATATTTTGTCTGGCCTTCATTGCAATTCTTTTGGTTTTACTCAGTCTTTCTTTCCTTTTCCTTTTTATTTTTTTTCTTCCCTAAAACTAAAAAAAGAAATTTAATAAACTAACATTAGCATCAAATTCTCTAAATTGCCAACTCATACTCTGGCTAGCTTTTCCCCCATGCTGTGCACCACGGTGAACATTTATGCTTACAGCATGTCCCTTCTTGAGTAATTTATAGCATTTAAAAGCTTAGTTGATCTTGTGGGCTGCTTGGTTCCTTGGTGCTTAAGTGGACTCTTGGCTCTGAGGCAGTGGCTCCAGGTCTATCAGGCAGCAGTGCCCCCTCAGTGTTTGATTGCTCCCCTACTCATTCAAGGACATAACTAGCAGTATGAAACATTTCTCCCAAGACTGATGCACACAATTAACTGAATTGCTTCAACAGGGTGTAGATAGGCTAGATTTAAAGTGGAACCTGTTACTGTGCCAGTGGCTGGATGAGCATCCTGCTGTGCCAGTCACAGGGGAACAAAATCCTTCTCTGCCAGTTCTCAGTGAAGAAGTTCTTGCTGTGACAGCAGATCCAGCTCACATGCTTGATATAATGCCCTCAATTACCATATCTTTGTAATTATCATCCCTGTCTGATAAGTCTTGTGGAAACTATCAGATCTTGAGTAGAGGATCTAGGAGACTTGTAAGAATATAATGTCTTGAATTGATCTGTCTGTTTAATGTTTCATCACTCTGCCGCCGATTGATCATTCTTCGAATAAAATGATGGCAGAGCTGTATGCCAACACTTGTGATTCATTTTCACTTAGCTAATCAAAATGTTGTTTCACAAGACCCTGACGATGTTCAGGATGCCTTTTAGGAGGTATTACCTTACACCAAGCTGGCTGACTCAGGTGGTCTTTTTCTTATAATGTTACCAGACCAAGCCCCATGATTTATGAGGCATGCTTTCCTCTAGCAAGTTCCAATGAGGGTGCAGAACTGCCCGATTAAAGAGTTTTTCAGCTAGAGAGAAATCATAGTAAATATGATTTTTTTTGAGTTGAAGGAACTGCAACATCCCCACATATCCCAGATCAATAACTGAACATTTTCTCTTTTTACATGAAACTTTAGGATTATCTGAAGATTTCTGCCAGGTCTGTACAGATCACCCATTCATCATTAGCTAGACAAGCCAAGCATCTGTTTTCGCTCTATCTCACGCTGAAACCATAATGCTAGGATTCAGACACTGACTTTTTTATAGGAGGGCTTCTTTTAGCAATGTGAAAAAATGAAAAGAAAACTTCTTGCTGCTTCTGTAGTCATGAACTGTGTTCATGTTTGTAGCTGAGCTTTGAAAGCACACACCCATCAGCCAGGGAAGTGGCTCTTACTTTTTTATGAATGCAAGTTGTTCTTTTTACTGCTGTAATCCTGATGAGTTAAACAGTGTAATGCAGTTTGATGTTTGCTGTAGCAATGAAGTGGTAAGTAAAAATCACCTCTAGGAAGAATTAAGCACTGAAGTAGAATGAAGCAGTGAGTCAGGATACTCTAATGTAGTTAAGAGACTGTAGTTTTCAGACTACAATTGTAGGCAAGTATTTTATAGGCCTTAGGGACCCAGGTGAATTTTACCCAGAAGACAAAGCATTTTCCCACAGGTTTATGTCTGGTATGATTATGTTCTAAAGTTCTGGCCTTTTTTTTTTTATTTTTTATATTCCGTGAGCCTCAGTAGCAGTAGCACTGCAAAAATTGCTCTGTAGAACTGAACACTGTCTGCCTACAGCAAAGGCAAAGTTCATAAAGGACACAGAAAGCACAGAGCCCCTGTTAACCTTCTGAGAAGGAAGGTGTGTTTGTACGCACCGAGAAAGCAATCTTTTTTCGCCTTAGGTCTTTGTACAGTCTCCTATGATTTCCTTCTAAAGGGAGAAGACACTACTGTAGTCATTTTGTAACTATCATCAGCTTTAAAAAGACTGTAGAAGCATCTGGCAGGGCCGGAATTGTGATTCATCATGTCAGCCACTGCCTTGGTCATTATTTTTTAAGAATTGAGTTAAACAGCCTCTCAAGCACTGACAGGTTGGATAGAAGCCTGACTCAATGTCTGGTGGCTGGAACGGCAGCTGGAGAATGTTCTGCAAAGTGACCAATAATCCATATTGGCTTTTTGGGTTTCGGGTTGGCTTGGTTTGGTTTTGGGGTTTATTTTTGTGTGTGTTGCTTTTCTGGTTTGTTTGCTTTTTTTTTTTTTTTAAACTAACAATGTAATGATTAACTTCTGAGAAAACCAGCATTTCTCTCAGTCCAGGGATTCACCTGTATTTTCAAGTGTGATTTCAAATATTTAGTGCCTCTCTCACCGACCAGTATGTCAGACTTCTAACCACTTGCCTTTGCTTTCTACAACATTGATGGCACTTCGAGTTAGTGATGCTTGTGCAATTCCAGATGAGAGCCCCCAGTGCTCACGTGGTACCACTTCTTCCTGATTAAGCAGAACAAGCGAGCACCTGATTGACTTTTACCATAAATGCTGACATTCTGCAGCCAAAGGGGAGGGAGTGGGGGGTGGGGGGAGGGAAACCTTTTGATAGTGTTTAAAGCACACAGGCCATTTTCAGCAAGGATTTCCATTTCAAGAGATTTGTTAGTGTAGTTTTGGATTAGTGTATGCAGCGAAAGCTTTACTTAGGAAGATTTTCATCCTTTGAGGCACACACATACCAAAGTTCTTTGTTGTTCCGAATCCATGATTATATGCTGAATAATGAATATTTTTAAAAGCTTTATGCGGCCACACTGTGATACCTTGACAATTTCAGCCAATCTCACTCTCTCTTTTTTCTTTTTTCTTTTTTTTTTTTTTTTGACATTCCCTAACATAAAACTTTTAGCAAAGACTTTTAGCAATTTAGAAGTTTTTCAGTGCCAGGCAACCGAATTGCTGAGATGCTGATTTAAAAAAAAGATGAAAGGTATCTTATGTTGATTTTGTTTTAGAACAAGCTGACTAGCTGCAATTGAGGTTAATTGACCTTTATAATGGATACACAGGACAGTGCTAAAGCTGTATACATAAACTGCAAGTTTATTTGATAGCAAATTGTGTTAATTGACATTCATTGTGCATCTTTCTGTTGTTTATTGCTAGTTGCTCATGTGAATAGTTTGTTGATATTATAGATAGGACAAACATTTGTTTCAGATAAATAGGATTTTCGGTTGAATAGGTTTTAATTAAATGATCCCCTGTATTCAATTTTGAAACTATGAAGTACTGTACAGTATGTACCTAAACCCCTTATCTAGGATCTTATATTGTTGAATCATGTCTCACACAAATTTGTTTATTTTTGTCAAATAATGTCTAATTTCTCTGCCAGTTGGGCAAGATTTAGGTCTTTTACCAGAGTAAACAACAAAATTACATTGTTGGAGAGACTGAATTTATGCAAGAATTATAGGTCTCTGGTCTGCGTACGCTTGTGCACAGCTCCTGTTCTGCCGGACACTCGGCCATCATTTTCCTTTCACAGACCTCACTAAACAGCTGTAGGGCTGACCCATTTAGCTACAGTCTTCATGCTTTTCACAACATACAATGTTTCTGACACCTTAACTAGGTGTTAAATATATCTACAAATTCAGTCCAAACCAGTCAATTTTCCCATTTGTTTTTCTCTAACGAAATGAAACAGTAGCTGACAAAGTCACTGGTCACACCGCCCGTTCCACTGATGATGGCTTTCCCTCCACTCTAAAAGCAAAATGAAAAAGCAACCCCTCCAAAGCCTTTTCTAGGTCACAAAGCACGTTTTTCTTAACCAAGTTAAAATAAGCAAAGATTGCTATTACATTTTGTCTGAAAAATAAAGCAGAACTAAGACAGGTAGATGTCCTGCAGGCATGTACATACAATTGAGTGGTGCACAGCTATTAGTTAGCTGTTATGATCTTTTAGCTCCTTCTGGTACTTCAGCACCCTCTTTAAACAGCCGTGTAGCTCAAAACATCAATAAGGAAGTATTTGCTGTATATTTTTACCACAGAGACATTTAAAGAGAAATAACTGTTCTTGAGTAAGTTACATTTTATTTTAATATGCCCGTGTAAATAATGATAGTCATTCACCTCTTGTTGGAGATGAGAGAAAACTTAGGAGGCAAAGTAGTTAGGTAATAATATACAGAGAGATTTCTTTAAAAGAGTGCAAGTTCCTTGGTTTTGCTGTATTCATTTTTCTCTAAAGTGTTTTTTTTCCCCACATGAGTGGCTTTCTATTTCCACTTCTTTTACATTTGCACTCTCTAAAGTCTAAGGTTATTGCTGATAGTATTTTGAGAAGTGTCTTCCCTGGAGGATGTTTTTTTGATAGGCAGCAAGGGACTGCTCTCAAATATGATGGTGAACATTTCAGAAAGATTTGTGATATAACGTGCATCACAGGTACAAAGACCTTGTTTCTTTTCAAAGAAAAGTGGCAAAAAGCTGGGGCCTGGTTTTTGGCTCTGGCTGAGCTAACCAGCTGCAGGAGCAGTCACTGAGACCTGCAGTGGGCACTGTGCATCAGAGCAAATCAGGTCAGTAGTGTCCAGATGAGGTGCTTCAGAAGCTGGGAATAGAAGCAACACAGGCTGTCTGTCCTGGTATACACTGTATGCAAACTCCACCCCAAGTCACTGAGTAACCCTCAACACTTGTGTGTTTGTTTGCATTCAGGGTAGCTGCAATTCACAGTTTGGTTCCTTCTGCAGGAAAGCTGAGGCTTGGGAATGATTCAGGTTGAAGGCCTCCCATGCTCTCCCTCCCTCAGCCATATGGACATGACTGGTAGCCAAAAGGTGTCAATCAGCTTGGCCACAGTCTGTCAAAATTACCTGATGGCCCTGCACAGTCCTCACCTGTCTTCATGTCCTAATGCTGAGTTGCACGACATGGGTACACCTTTGATGTTCCACCCTAAACACCTGCGTATGGCACACAGCAGGAGAGCTCCTCCAGAAACCATGACCGAGGAAAAGAGAGAAGTATTCTGGATTGTCATGGGGAAAGGGCCTTCGGAGCTGAGGACGTGTGTGCTCTGCCCAAGGAACACACACATTGTGGGACACTGGCCAGGCTTAAATTAAGCAGCCAAGGTGTGTGAACTGTTAAGGAACACCACTTGCCCTCCAGCCCTCTTGTCCCTCATTTGTGTATGACTTCTTGGCACAGGCAGATTTTCTGTGCTCTTGCTGTCGGCAGACAGTTCTCGTGCCTAGCAGAGATTTCTGGGCATGTCAGACCTAATTCTGCCTAGCTGCAAAAAATAAAATGACCATCTCAGACCCTCTAAGCCTATCATGGACCTCCTCCCACCTGTGTCGTCCTTCTAGAGAATACATATTTTCCTGAATACATAATTCATGCTCATTGCAATGAGTGCTGTTTATTATGCATACATGATACAACTCTGTAGATTCAACAGCTGTGTTTCCTTGAATGTATTACTGTTCTCCAGCCCCTTTTGCCCATGTGTTTGTAGTGGCATTTGTTGGCCTTTCATAGACAGGAGAAAACAGAACGTTTGAAACCACTTTTATTGGTTTTGCAGTGAACAGATCAGCCCTTCCTCTAGGATCAGGTAATCATAGAATCACAGAATTACAGAACCACAGAATGCTTTGGGTTGAAAGGAACCTTACAGATCATCTATTCCAACCCCCTACCATGGGCAGGGACATCTTTCAGAGGACCAGATTGCTCAGAGCTCCATCCAGCCTGGCCTTAAACACTTCCAGGGATGGGGCATCCTCAGCTTCTCTGAGCAACCTGTTCCAGTGCCTCACCATCCTCACAGCAAAAAATTTTTTCCTAATCTCTAATCTAAACCTACTTTCTGTCAGTTTGAAGCCATTCACCCTTGACCTGTCACTCCAGGCCCTTGTAAATAGTCCCTCTTCATCTTTTCTGTAGGCTCCCTTCAGGTACTGGGAGGCCACAATTAGGTCACACTGAAGCCTTCTCTTCTCCAGGCTGAAAATTCTCTCAGCCTTTCCTCATAGCAGAGCTGCTCCATCCCTCTGATCATCTTGGTGGTCTCCTCTGGACTGGCTCCAACAGGTCCTTCCTGTGCTGGGAACCCCAAAGCTGGGTTCAGTTTAAGGGTTAACAACCTGTAGTAAGGATCACAGCCCGTGCCAGCCCTCTGGCCAATCCTCAGGATGTCAGAGGCAGATGAGGAGCTGCAGGCTGATGGGTTCATCGAGTGATGGGGGGGACGTACTGGGGACGTACAAACTGAATGCTCTATACAGCCCATATTATAGCCTCTTCCACTT
Organism: Cnemophilus loriae; assembly: GCA_013397755.1. Classification (NCBI taxonomy): domain Eukaryota; kingdom Metazoa; phylum Chordata; class Aves; order Passeriformes; family Corvidae; genus Cnemophilus; species Cnemophilus loriae. The sequence goes on along the minus strand of VZTF01006540.1, from coordinate 2,310,331 downwards.
TCTCCTCAGTCGTAGGCAAGAATCTGCTCATTGCCTACCAGGAACCGAGTGTCAGGGACACAAATGAATGTCTCATGCCGGAACTCTTAAACCAAAGGGACCATCCTATGTCACGTATTCCCGGAACCGTACAGAGTGTGGTCATTGCACAAAGCAGTACTACAACATACGCAGCTAGCAGACGTCAGAGTATGATGCAAATAATCTCTTCCAAGGCTAACATAGCCAAAACCTAGTCTTTGAGCTGTGAAAAAGAGGCAGAGTGTTTGCCATGACATTACTAGACATGTTGAGACTACTCTCTGACGTGACAAAAGGCTCAGGCATCTGTGACACCATGACTCAGTTGCAAAACTGCCATCAAAGCTGCCTTAGGACAGATACGAAGCTGCCATTGTGCCCCAAGCCCTGTGGCACGTCTTCCTTTAGCTATTGACCACAGATCTGTGTTTGTTTGTGTGGGAAGGAAGAACTGTACTGACCTTGACTTGACGGAAAAGCTGATTTCCAGGCAAGGGCAGGTTGTACTCATCCTATGAACACAGTGACATCTAGAAACTGGCCTGTCTGTTTCACAGCACCCTTTTATCCTTTTATTCTTTCAATATTGCCTTGTTGTCTCTGCACCAGCCTTCTTTACAAATGGGTCTACCAGTGTGATGCAGCTCCGTGACAATGCCAGAAATTATTTCAATTGGCACTACGTGGGAGAAAGTGCTACGGTGTAAAGGCGCCCTTTATATCAGAGCTGATGAGCTGTGGGCTTCCTCACATCACAGACCGGACACTCAGTGGTAGAGTTGGTGATGTACGGGATGGAAAACTGAGTGGTAGGGAGGGTGGAAAATTGGCGGGGCTCAGGGTCATGTCAGTGCCGCAATCTCCAGCTGGCAGCCTGTAGTTGGTTGAGTCCCTCAGAGATGAATCTTCTCCAGAATTTCCACAGAACTGCCCAGCCCGCATTATGCCTTGTGCTTCCTGTGCTCACAGGAACCTCAGCAAAATGAAAGCAAACACCTCCTTGCTGGTAGCCCCTATGCTGCTGCCTTCATGCGCTCTGAGTTTTAGAAGTGTTGTTACAAACTCTGGAGGGCAGGATGCTGCCTCCTGGGATCTGCAGGCTAGTTCGCATGGATCCAGGCTGTGGCCTGGCACTCAGCTCCTCTCTTTGATGGTAGAGCAGCCCTCCCTTAATGTGATGTCAGCTGTGGATGGCAGTCAAATGGGGCTGAGCATGGGGCAGCACTGTTAAACACTGCTAGCTTTGACCAGAGATGGTTTTGCTTTGGGGAGGAGGGGGCCTGCCACCACCTGAATTTTTGTGGGGGTCACAAAAGTCTTTCTGAGTTGTGGCTTTCTGCTGTGGGCAGCAGCAGCACACGTGTCAGTAGTCAGCCCGGGGGGTGTCTGCTGCACCTGCACCACAGCCCTGTGCAGCCAGGAAATCCCCACTGCCTAAAGGCTACAAGGGCTGCCCTCGTTAGCTTTGCCTCTGCTGTTACTGACTGGTTTTGCACCTCTTTGTAACTGCAGGGAACAGGCTCCAAATAAGAGACTTGCAAAGGTTTCAGTCCTCTGTAAATGTAGAGGCAGGTTAATAAAAATGAAAAGGGACATGACACTCTTGAGCAAGTGACAGAGAGGAACAAAACCTCTACTGCTTTCTTCTCTTCCCTATCTCAGGGACATTTTAAAGATTACTCGAAAGTCACTCAGATCTCCACCAGACTTTCCAAGAGTTCCTAGATTAACCTTTTATTCAGATTACGCAGCACTCAAACCAGTTGGAGAAATGCTTCTGCTATTACAAACAGTTTAATCCATGATCAGTGTGATTAATGAGACCACCAAGAGAGGAAAGAAAGTTGGGTCTGCTTCTTGTAGGAAACACATTTTTTTTCTTTGTGGCACAAAATTTCTGCATTCTTTTTCTCGGAACATGGTGAGAGAGCGGAAGCATCTCAGTTTGAGATCTAATCTGCTCTGCCTTTGCAGGAAGTTACAAAAGTCTGAAACAAGCTTTCAGTTGATATATTTTTTCTAAATAAGAAGCCCTTTGGACAAAGCCTTTCTGATTACAGACCAGAGCGGTTACAGCTCATGCCCTTCGTTCCCAGCTACTTAATCTTACACCTGTATCCCCTTGCTATCAGCCCAATAGGCAGAGTTTAATTCCTGTAAAATATAGCAGCTGTTGGGTGTTTTGCTCTGTTGAAAGCTTTGCCTGTCCCACTGCAACTAGCTAGGGAGGCCTATTTTCATTTGCAAACCTGTGCAAATTAACATTTCTCAGAGTGTTTATATCGGGGTACAGCTCTGGTCTCTGTGGTTGTTAGTCCTTGACCCAGCTAACTTAGCTGCTTCTTGACAGTCACAATTGTATGTAAGCTCACCTCAAGATACTTTTACAGTTTCAGCAATTTTGCAAATGTCTAGGTAGAACCTGAAGACAGTGCCTCTGCCACAACAGCCAAAAGATAAGCTCCTCTGAGAGGAATTCAAGCTGAATTTAGTCCTTCTCTAGAATGAGGAGATGGTAGAAGCCAATCCAAATCCATTATTTCGGAAGTCATATTAAGTAATGTCAGTACTGCATGTCATGATACACTCCTGGCTGGAAAAGCATTAAGAAACAAATATAGCTGCTTGATACAGGCTCTCACATCCTTCATCCCACCAAAGGTTCTGCATCCCTGCCACGCCTGGCAGTATGGGGTCATTGCTGCTAAATGATGACATTTGTTGCTGATATGAAAAGTAAGTTAAAACCAGAAACAAATCATGGTAGCTCTGGTGTATTTTTTTCTGAACAGAGTTTATTTGCTCCAAATCTTTGAAACCTCGTTAATGCAATTTTCTAAAATTGCGATTTTTATACTGCAGCCTTCAAAGCAGATATGTGTATTAGGAGTCTGACAGCAGTAGTCTTCTGAGAAGTCATGAAAAATACAGAAAACACTTACATTGGGGGAAAGAAAAAGAAAGGGAAAAAAGCTTTCCATTTGTTTATTGCTTCTTCAGAAATACTCTTTTTTTGGGGCGGATCTTTCTGTGTTTAATCTCTTCTGAAAGTGATTTTCTTTCACACTGTCAGCAATATGTGGAAACTTTTTTAACATAAATGCAAAATGCCTTAAATTATGAAAATTGTGTGACTAATGACTGAGCAAAAAGTCTCTCTATTGATTTGATACACAGATTATTATGCATGCTAAAATTGCTCAGTGGAGTTGCTATTTACTGTGTTAGTCTTAGAAGAGAGCAATCTTTGAAATGTAATGACCACATTAAAAATCCAGTACTTTTAGAGGGCTTAAACACATGATTCTGTTTATTATTGAAGGAAGTACTCTAAAAGAAGACAGGCAGTTAAAATGTGTATTCCAGTGTGAAATATACTGGGAAAAGACAATAAAATCTCATATGAAAGACAATCATGCACAAAAACCATGTTAGCTTCCGAGTTTTGTATACGAACAAATACTCTATTAACAAACTTCACACCACACACAAAAGGCAACATCTTCACAAAACGTTATCATAAAAGCATAGCATTGATCCTGATGGTTTTTTTTCTCTGAGTTTGAATTCTCTGTATAATGCTTGAGACAAATGAGAACAGGTGTGAAAAGAACCATAAAAAAATTGCCACTGCAAGAGCCATTCGGATGGCTCTGTTCTTCCACAAGATAAGGACCACAGAGAGCTGGATTCAGATTCACTCTGTAGTTCTCTCATGCCTGCAGGAAAAAGTACAGGAAATGATAGTCTGCTTTGGAGCTCATTTTGGAGGAAAGTGGTGTGAAACAGCTTTAATATTAATGAGAATTGGCTTGGTACTTTTCAAAGTAGGGTGTGACTGTATCCACCTTTTTATTATGATGATATGTCAATGAAAATGCATTCTGTACACAAATCAGCAAATACAGCTGAAAATAGAGACAATGTGATTAATCCATATATTTTAAAAATAAATATGTACAATATTTACATTTTGGACAGTTCCAGAAATGAACATCTCCAGATTATGAACCACTACCTAAAAAAAAATCTCTGTTGTTATAGAAAATGCATTCGCTGTACAAATATTTATAAATACTTTTGTATAAACTTTTTCAGTTTAATACCTGTGGATTCATTGAAAAGAATAACGTGAGAAATTCTTATTATCACCTAACATTTAGCTATCAAGTGTCCACATATAAAACAGTTTAGAGCATCATGAATCAGACAAAAGTAGATTTTCAGTGTTGAGAATATTTTGTGTTCTGCTTCTGTGCCATCGTACTGACAAATGTGATTGTCTTTTCTGAAAATCTGCAGAAAAGCAGCAGGACCGAATCAGTTTGAGTCACTGATTGTTATTGACTGCATCATGTCAGACAGGGCTTCTGGATCTGCTTCTTCTTTACCATTATCTGAATTTTCTGATGAGATGTAACAGCCAGAATCTCTTGGACAGTCATTTAGCTGTGATTTGTCAAAGCTCTGGTGAGGGCTTAAGTTCTGCGTCTCCTGACCACCCTCGCTTTTCTGCTGTTGTTCAACTACAAAGAACAGAAAAAGAAAGAAGAAATTGTCAAAATAAGTACCTTGGGAAAGAGTTGAGATAGCAGCATGACTGATCTTGAAGAACTTTGGTAACATAGCTGGTAATCTACACATGACTACATCAATATCTTTTGTCCGTCAGAAACAGAAACCTCAGCATCAGAGAATTAAAAGTATGATTGTAACATCTGAGTTGACGTGGAGGTTGGTCTTTTTCCTTCTGGATGTTTCTCAGAAGTGAATACTGGAGGCTTTGGCCTGATCCTTTGTGCTGAGGTCCTTCAGGCTTGTCACAGGCGCAGCAGTCACCGTGCGTGGTCACCGTGCCCACAGCAGAGATGGAACCTTTCCCCCTACCGTGCTCGTGTGTCCCAGAGCCTGCTCCCTGAATCAATCACGGACCTCACTGCGCCTTGTTTATAGCACACTGCACTATAGATCTGTGTCCTTTGAATGCAGCCCCCAACAGCTGATGTGCTCTCTGCAGGGAGAGAGAATGTGCTGGCCTTCAGAAGTGCTTGGCACAAAGATGTGATAACCAGCTTTTCTAAAGCACTGAGCTTTTCAGCAGGAGTAGGTGGCTGACGGAAACTTCCTAAGCTTAGCTTGATATCCAGAGGATTATTTTCCAAAACACAGAGATCTCAGAGGAAGCTAAGATGCCTAATTTCTGCTGTATGGTTTTGGAACGCTGTTCCAAAACTAAGTAGAAGCAAATTATCTTGCAAATAATTTGCCCTTGTTTAGCTCCTGTAGGACTAATCTGTTCAAATTCAAAAATCTGCAACTCAGTGACAGTATCAACAGACCTCTCAAGAAAAGCTCAACAAGAGAGGACATACATGTATACCATGACTCTTATATGTACTGGTTTCAAATTTCCTCTTCCTGTTCTCTGGCTCTGAAGTACATGTTTACTCACAGTAAATTTTTTAAGAAAATAAATTATAAACTATAAATCTTTCCCTTTCCTATTTTTTTTCTTGTCCTGTTATCAATCTCCTGTAGTTGTAGTTTTCCTTCAAACTGTGTCTGGCTTTCCAAACAAAGCATAGGGAACATATCTCAGAGGAAACAGATGGTTTTGCTCCAGATTTTTAGCCTTTCAATGGTACCTTTTTTACTTTTGCAAAGAAAGTTCCCTTCTTTCACTTGGTTTGTTACTCCTTGGTTAAACAATCAGCTCTGGATCTTTAGTCTGGATATTTAAACTCTGGATATTTAAACTGTCTCAAGTCAAGTTCAGGCAGAATGGAAGTCCTAAGATATGAAAGATTTAATGCTATGTCAAAATCTAAATCCATTTTAGTTCCTAGAATTTTAAAATTTCCATAAAGAACATTCATTGTGAAAATTTTGTTTCAGTTGTTGGAAATTATAACATCTGGTAAAATGGGAAAGATTTTAAATTTTACATTTTTTTCTATCTTGTATTGAATAACAAAGAATAAATTAGAAATTAAAAACTGAGATGTTTCATTCTTCTAGAGCAAAATGGAACAGCAGAGGAGATTCTTTGGAGACCTTTTTCATTGTGTGAGATTTCAGCAAAGCATTTTATTTCACAAAGCATTTTGATATATTGAGAAACATTTTGAGGTCTTGATGGAAGTCTTGTAGATTTGTTTGGCCTGATTGAATCTGCTTAATATCTTCTAACTTCCAGTTGCCTAAATAAATTTAAAAACTAAGCTGATTTTTGAAGAAAAGAATCCAAAGTCTCAACTTAGTTATTTTTTGAATAAAGTTTGAGGGTATAGGCATAACCATATGTATTTAGAAGAATAATAAAAAAAGTTACTTTAAATGTTTTCCAAAGAATAAAAGCTCCACTTTGTTCCCAAATAAATTAATGGTTAATTGCACTTGCGTGAAAGAGTACACGTTGCAGCAGATTTAATTGATGTCTGTAACTGTTTGATCTCCTTCTCACTTTACAGAACACAGTTTGTCATGTCAAATGTTATCTCTGTCTTTGCAGGGAAAATATTTGATCGTGTAGGGTCCAATTGATTTCTGATTGAAGTCAGGAAGGAATTACAAAGGCATCACACCGGTGAAGGTATTCCCACCGCTATTGGCAGCGACAGGAGTAGTTCAGCACAAGGAACAGCGGTGCCCCAGCAAGGCCTTGTCCTGAGCGTGTCTCCAGCTCCTCGCAGCACCATCCCAGCAGGGCGAAGGGAACCAGGTCTCGTGCAGCGCTGGGAGCCCTCCTGCCCTGCCGCCTCCCCCCTAATCCCCTCGGCCGCCTAATGCCGCTTGCTGCCTTTTCATCTGCTGCTCCAGCATCATCTGCTGCCCTGGCAAGCACTGACCTAAAAAGTGTTAATCCTGTTTACATTTTCAAGGTCAGAGAGGAGCCTCCATCCACTTTGTTTGTTTTACAGTGGAAAGAAGACCGAGTAACCAGTGGATTAAAAGGAAAATGCGGTCTCAGTCACTGTATTAGTGCCTTGTAACTGGTTGTCTAGATAATCTGAGCAGTTCCTATGTGAACAACAGATCCCAAATTTTTTTTGTCAATGTCTCCCTAGTGTTTTTCAGGGAAAAATGAACAGACAAGCCTGGAACTGAGATTTATTTTTTTTAATCTGAATTTATGTCAGTTAGGAAAATAAGAAATTTCTACTTAGAAGACATACATATATGTAAAACTTCCTGTAAAACTAGTTGAATTTTCTTACATGAAAAACTGAAAGTATTCGGGTGTTTGAGACAGTAAAAATGTTATATTTTCTAGTTTTCATTCTAAGCAGAAAAAGTTGCAAGAACACCCTTCCCCCTCCATTTTTATGAAGAAAAGACTAAAAGCAAACTTTGGTGCCTTTTTTTCTCTTTAAAGCAGCCTTAAATATTATGCGGTATCTACTAAACCACTTGAACAGGATGCTGAGTATTATAAATACACATAGCATGCAATTTTAGAAGTTGCTTCAGGAGAAGAGCAAAGCAACATTTGCTCTTTTTCTCTTTTTCTGTCCCTTTTTTTTTTTTTTTTAAAGGCTTTTGGCTCTTCTATTCAGTTCTACTTAAGTTCTTTCTCTAACACGTACATGCTCAAGTTCCATGTTAGGAAAGGTAGGTTTGCTGCCTTAATCTTTTGGACATCAGAAGAAAGCTACGCTGCACAGAAAACAGGAATTGATAAAATTAAACTGCCGTTAGATGTTGTGGAATCATCAGAAATAACTATCTTATCAACAAATGGAAGTCCTATCATTTTTCTACAGTAAAGCAGTTTCACATAAGATAAATGGCTCTCAGTCACTGTTGTCTATGATATGGCCAGAAGAGCCCAAGATATGCATCATTTTGACACATATATTCCACTACTCCTTTAGACGGTAGGATTATATTCAGACTTCTGAAAAAAATGCGAGGCCTTTAGCCTTGGTAAGAGATGTGTGATGCATCTCTTCCTCACTATTTAGACCTTTAAAATGAGTTTTTGTTATTCAATGACTTGGATGTGCACGACATGTGCAAGGATAGATGTATTTTTTCCTTCACCAGCACTTTTCCCCTTTCTAATGAGGTTAAAGTCCTGATTAGGGCAGCACTTTAAGCTTGGGTTTAAGGGAAATCAACTCAAGAATGCACAGAGGTCACACTGACTCCTGTGCAGTTACATCAGTTTAAACCAGATGAGTGGCAGAAGGCTTGGATTTTGTCTTGGACAAAAAGAAGGTCACCCAAGAGCAAACCAAACCTCGTGAGTGTGCCCTCTGAGAGTTTGCCTTTGTGAGTTTTGTCCAGGAGAACTGGGCTAGGAGCACCGTGCTTTGGGCTGAGTCACTTGCCTGCCCTCCTAGGAGGTGCAGCGGTGCCATACTGAGCAGCACCTTCCAATAACTAAAGAGAATCAAAATCACAGAACCACAGGATAGCTGGAACAGACCTCTGGAGATCATCTGGTCCAACCCCCCTGCCAAGGCAAGGTCACCTGGCGCAGGTGACACAGGAACGTGTCCAGGTGGATGTGGAACGTCTCCAGAGAGGGAGACTCCATGCCGTCCCTGGGCAGCTGCTCCAGTGCTCTGCCACCCTCAACAGAAAAACGTTCTTCCTCGTGTTGAGGTGGAACTTCTTGTGTTTTAGTTTATGGCCATTGCTCCTTGCAGGTCACTGGGCCCCACTGAACAAAGTGAGTCTTGGAGGATGAAGCCAGACCTCATACGTATGTACACAGGCCATGTATCACCTGTACCAGTTAGACTATCTCAGTGTGAAAATTAAATGAGAATTCACAAAGCATCAAACTCAGAAAGGATCATTTTTTAGCAGTAAAGGGTGGTAATTCCTGAAAAAGATGCAGAGAAATCTGAAGTGGTTTGTGCAGTACTTTGGGCATTCAAAAGACTAAATATTTTGTGGATTTTTACAAATACGCAAGTTAAAATATTGCATTCACTGAAATCAGTGGCATAGCTTTTGTGGGAGGGAAAAGTTGTTGAACTGATGTGAGAACTTGTGGTGAAAATAGAAATGAGAAACTTCTGGTTTTTATCTAAAATCTGGAAGCAAACAGATGTGCCTGAAAAAAAGGTGAAAAATACAAATACTCATGCAAGGATGAGCTTCCTTGGGAAATCTGGTAATATTATGTCCAGGCCAATGAGTTGCACCACAGGACAGAAGGGGAGATTGTCTTTGAGCACTGTTTGACCTTGAGAAGATACTGTGTGATCCCATGTATTGAAAGGGATTGCCCAGCGTAAAATGGAACTCTTGGTGCCTGATTCTCACGTAAGAAATGTGACTGACAACTGAAAGTCGTGTCCTTATCTATCTCCTATCTTGCTGTCCAAGAACAATAAATAAAGAATAAACCTTATTTGGTATTAGTAGTGGAATTTAGAGTATGAGCTGCACTTAAATATGAAAAGTAAGCTAAGGAAATGGATTTTGGGAGATAAGTGTAAAATATTATCCCCCAAATTGCCCATATTCACCTTTTGGGTATTTTTTCCATAAAATGAACTGTATGCACATGTCCAGTGAAGTCTAATTTTTCTTTAGCTCAGAATAGCTTCAGACTAGTGTAACCCACTGAACTTCAGGGACTAACCTCTTGATTTAAATCATCTATGTGAGAAGAGAATCAAGCCTATTTTGCACACACAAGAACGTGTGTCCTGGGAAGCGGTCAAGAAAAGAAGTTCCAAACTTCTTTTATTACTTTATTCATTAACCATCCAGCAACTGCTTTGCTTTAAAAATAGCATCCTACAAAAGCACAGACATCCATCTCCTGTCTAGAAGCCATCTGGGAGAAGAATGGAAAGCTATTAAGAAATACTTTATGAAAAAGCCTTTTTTTTTTCCTCACAGCCATGAATTCATGGAAACCAAGAATTTTGCCCCAAATATATAGGTCTGACCAACTTATAGAAAATCTAAAAAGATATCTGAGAATGCGGAGAAGGTCATGAGGAGCTTACAAATCCTTGCAGTTCTAGGATAGCCTTGCTACATGAAGTATTTGAAGATGATGAATTTGGGCCTGGACTCCCAGGAAAGGGAGAAAGAAGATAGTGCAGTAATAGGAAGAAAAATCTGCTTAAAAAACACTATTTTGTAGCATTTGTTAAATAAAACTTAGGTTTTTTAAATTCATGGTATAAGATGGGTAAAATTTATTCTTTCAAATTCATTCAGGTCTAAATCAAATGTAAGATTAAAAAGATTTCACTGCCAGAAATCCCGTATTTTGCATGGCTTTAAGTAGCATATAATGTGGAAACCACTGCTGCAGGTCTTTTGGTTAGAAAACTCAATGTTTATTCTGCAAAATGAATTATACACCTTGAGTATGTGTCATGAAGAAATTACTTAGTATAACATACAATAAATGTCACGAAAAAGCCAAAGAATGACAAAGAAATTAAAAGCCTTGTAAAAACCTCTGGACATCTCACAAGATCAGATTTCACATTAAAGAAATATGAAATCTTGTTTTACTACATTTATAGGAGGATCTAGTGAAATGAGGCTATGTTCCAGCACACTTGGCTGCTCTGAATTATAGCAGAGCCACAAAAACTCAGAAACCTTTGTATTTCAACTCTGGGCCATACCTGGCTCTCCATCCATTAATCAAACACGTGCTTCATGGAAGCATGAATGGAATGCAGAGACATGGAAGTCTTCCAAGCTCTGTGAAAAAGATGGGCCTAGAACAGTAAATACAGGCTATTGCCTTAGCTTAGTTTTTCATAAAGCTTATTTTAAAAAAGTGAACTTTTTACCCAGAAAGTGCTGAAATTCTAACTAGAATACTCTTGGCCGGTAAACAGATTACTTTGTAGCTGTGGGTAATTATGCAGCTCACTTCTAAGCAATGTACAAAATCAATTTTAATTAAAAAAATCATTTATGCTGGACTGAGCCATGCCCATTTAGGAAAAAAAAAAAATATTGACCCAGGAAAGTTCAGTCCAGATGCAGAATTCACTTTCACAGTAGCACCCAGCTCTTTCAACCCAATTTTCCAACCTGATTGACAGAAGGACAAAGAGGTCAAATGATTCATATAACGTCAGACTCATGTGGAGCTTATCCCCAAGATCATCTTGACGCCCTGTCTTTCATTGTAACAACTTAACAGATAGCTTCTATCCATTTTGGTCTTTAGTATCCTTCTTTCTGGAACAGGTTGTTCAATTCTGTCCCTACCAGTCACGTGACAAATGGTCTGATCCTTTCGCAACCAGACAAGGCAAGAATTCAAGAATCAAACTAGGACAGTATTTACTCATGGCTTACCTTAAAATATGCACGAGTCTTACAAAACTCAACTAGACTTAAATGAATGCTTACAGCTGGCATGACACAAAAAGATGTTGTGGTTCTGGTCCCTGTGAGCATTCATAAATTTTGGGGAAATTATTTGATTGAATTTGAATACTGGAAAGATTTGCTATACCTGCCTAAAGTGCATGTGAAACAAATATTCATTTCATTTCTTGAAATAAGACTGCAGTGTCATCACTAATTTTGAAGCATGGACCACTTTATAAGATTTAATGTTGTTATTCCCAGAACTGTTACAAGATTTTGAACTATGATACTACCATGCAGATAACATCAGGGACACTGTTTTGCCTGAAGAAGTGACTTAATGCTGCCAATGTAGGAAGAACCCGATTTGGAAATTAAAGGTAAATTTATTCATTTTCAGTGTATGGGACGTGTAAGGACCTTGTTAGGTTTGGTCCTTGCACAGGTGTATGTAGAGCGTTAAGTGTTAAGACACCTTCGGTATCGAAATCTGCTTGCTCTGCTTTCTGTTACCCAGTAAATACAGATAGCAAACCATATCCTTACCGCTACAGAATAATTTGGCTCTCGTGTGGTCTGTTAGAAACCATTATGTTTCAGTTTGGCTTTCACACTCTTGCAAAACTGCAAAATTACAATCTAGCATTTTTCTTTACTATTTTTCTGGTGTTAAATATTAAAAAAACATTCACAATAAAAGGTGCAGAAAGCATAACAAGGCTGGTTCCCACAAAGAACACACTTTACTCAGCATATACATTTTCAGATGACTTCCAGGTAGATACCTGCAATAAAACTCCTGCAAAATGCAACCCTTTTTTTATGGATTCACTCTTATCATTGCTTCTACATAGACAGCCCTTCAAGAGTTCTTTTCAAACCTGTCATCTCACAAAGCTATAGACCAGAAAGAACTTCTGAACTTGGAGGGCAAAGAAAACCTTTCTAATGCCATTCCAACATGTTTGCAAGAGCCTTACCTTTCCCTGGAAGCTGAGTAAGAACAAGAACAACTGAATGTACAAATGGGGTTCCAAAAAAATCCCAAACATCCAGCAAAAAATTTGAAAGCTGCCTACATACTGAGGAGATAATAAGTGGATGCCTGACAAAAATTGATATTAAAATATCCCAGGAAGACACTGTTTTTCCTTCTCTCTCTTTCCTATGCTTCTCAATTGGAAGTGCACAGTTGATGACATGACTGCTCAGCATAGGGGGAGTATGCTCAAATATTAATGAAGATTAAAACACCTCCTGTTTTGGCTGTGTCTAATTAAGTAGATGCTTAGCTGTATTTTGCACAAAATTGATACAAATTGTTTACAATTCGAAGTCAGACTGGAAATATCATTAAAATATCATGAGAAAAGTTTTTTTCTGTTCTGTATCCTAGCTTTTCCACTCCCCACGAAAGGAACAAGTGAAGAAAACAAAATGGTGATCAATACATGTGCATATACACACCCCTTATGTTCAGCTCCTGGAAGCTCACCAGAAACATTAGTTAGATTAATTTTAAAAGAGAGGAATGCAAACCAGCTACTAGTGCATATTTAGTTTTTTACTATACTTTCCTACAAAAAAAAAAGCTAATTTGGATAAGGCTTTAAGTGTGGGATGAAGTGAGCAAAAAAAAAAGTCTGTAATTATCTGCAGAATGTTTAAAAAAATGAAAGGAAATTCTTTACTGGAACTGTTTGAAATAAGCTCTGCTTTGGTCAAGATCCTAGTGCATATGACTCTTAACATATCTTAAACACTTACTGTCACAGTCCTGGAGATTTTCAATTGCTGATAACAATCTTGCCCTGTCTTCTGGGTTCGAAATATTTAATTCAATCAGGTGGCTTTCCTGTAGATCCTTTAAGTCCTCTAGAGTTTCATAGCCATTTAGCAGGAGGGTTGAGGCATATTCCTAAGAAAAGAAACAAGCAAATCCTCTCATGGAAACAAGCACTGTGTTTAGTAGAGGAATAGGCACAATTTCACTTTTACTTTTTGGCCAGGTTGAAATGGGCTCTGTTCTCCAGTCCAATTGACTCACCTTTGGCAGAGGTGGACAGCAGGAGGGAACAGAGGCAGAGCTGCCAGGGAGTCCTGCTGGCCATGCCAGCATCTGTGCCTGAACTCCATAGCACAGTGCAGCAGCAAACCAGACCAGGGCAGAGCTCTGTCAGAAATTATTTAATCTGCTGGGTGTCTGGACTTTTGTGGGTCACTCCATGAGTGTCTCCCACGCTGAGCCCAGGAGGGCCTCTGAGAAAAGGAGTGCTCTGCCTTTGCACGGGAGGAACCCCTCAATACAAGCAAGGGGAGAAACTGAGGGAGCCCTCGGCCCTACTGTGTCACACATGGTCCCCCGTGAGCTGTGTGTTGACTCAGTACAGAACTCTGTGCATGCTCCAGGGAAAGGAGTGTTTGCATCAGCAGCAAAGCAATTACCCTTATTAAAAATGTGACTTGTAAATCACGACCTCATTACACTTTGACTCTCAGTCAAGATCTAGGGTTGCGGAGAGAGAGAGAGGCGCAACACGAGCGTAGTGCAAAAGCACTATTGCTCCCTAAAGATCACATGAAATTAGAAACACAAAGTCTCAGTTTTGGCACTGGAGTCAGACTGCAGCCCTGTCCCTGAAGCCACACATCTCCTATACTTAGGCACACAGCTGCAGTCAGGCTGACCTGACAAGTCACCAGCATCCCTCTCTGAGTGGAGTCTCCTAGCCCAGCCACATGATGAGGTAAAATGCAGTTCTATAAGCCAGTCACATCAGATAAAAGACAGACACGAGGTTGCTTTGCTTTGCTTTGCTGACATCAAAACTGCTGAAAGCTGCCTTTCTCCTCCTGCCTGTAAATGACATTCAAACCCGAGTGCGCAGAAAGGGAACGTTTCAAATAGAGCTGGGAAATGCGCTGGCTGACCTGCAGGTGGACACATTCCAGGAGCTCTTGCAATGTTTTAGGCTTGGTCCTTTTGCTTCCTCTGTGTGGGTTTATCTTTCTGGGCGCAGCTTCTTCTTCCAAGATAATATCCACGTAAATGAACTTGAAATTTCCTACTTTGTTGTTCAGCATGCCTGTCCATATGCCCATGGGAGTTTTGCAGATGATATCTATGATGTCTCCTTTCTAGAACAAAAAAAGCACACCAGTGCTTACACCTCTGGTTTGTTATATGTAGCTTTTCCTCTATGGACCAAAACCAGCACTAGTCAGTGCGAAATAACTTTTTTAAATTACCTAGATTTAGTGCCTTTGCTTTTATAAAATCCCAGGAAAATAATTACAGAAAGTGGAGCTAGTCCTTATCTCCTAACATTTGCAGAGGAGAGGTGAGCATAAGCAGCCCCTCTCACTATTTTTGTGCTTCCCTTGGTCCCTGAAAAGGGATAGGGTTGCATCAGCAATTAACTTTTGTCATGGGCAGTGGGCATAGATTTGGCAAAAAGCAAGAGATTACTGTAAGGTTATTTTCAAAATATGTGCCATAGCATTTACAGAGTAATCTTATTATCTAGCCTCTCAAGGGTCTTCAAAAACAGATAGCTGATCTTTGTGAAAGGTGGACCCCTACCCAGATTACAATAAGAAACATTGGCTACATTTCTCAAAGGTAATAAAGAACATTTAACTCCCTTAACAAATACAAGTGCTAAAAAAGGTGACAACACAGCTACTTCAAGAGGGTTTTTTGGTAAAGGTGTTCACAGCCACACTGTGGGAACCAAGGTCTCAGCTCAGGAAAAAGGTCATTCTGAGTAATTCTCATCGTAAAATGTCTCTTACAAAGTCATACACCCTACACAACTTGCTCTTAGGACCTCAAAAATGAGCCCTCTGTTCTTGGCAGGTATCAGAGAAAAATGTTGCAAGCCTTTGGAGAGTTATCCAACAAATGCGTACTTCATTTGGGATTCTTTTTCAAAGCTAGAAATCAAACTCAGTTTGTTAAGATGTGTTCACAGCTCCAAGACTTACATCTTTTCTGGTCTGGTCAAGGAACAGCAAGTCAAGTGGTCACCCTAGTTCTGGTGTAAACCCAAGTACAAAATTGACTGTGAGCTGGTGACCTGCTTTAGTTAGAATATGGGGCTCAGAGCTGTGAGCACATTTGAAGTGGAAACTAAACAAACATTTGTTTAAAGCTCTATAAGCACACCTTATTTTACAAACTCATGCAGGCTCAGGAGCTTCAGATGTGGATGCAGATCAGGATTAGGCAGTGGCTGTAAGCCAAGCTGCAGATGCACTTTGAATTCAGATTCAGGGTACTGAAATTTTGCATGATAAATGTAGGGGATTTCAACCCTAAGTTGAAATTTTTAATTCCGAAATATACCACCCTAGTGACTAAAAAAGAAACCTAGCTGAGCTAGCACATATTTGCCATTTCATGACCAGTTAAACAGTTAAAACAGTTAAACTGTATTAAAAGAAATGCCGTAGATGTGGGTGTAAGTGGAGGGCAAGTGCTGAAGACTGCAAGTACCAGCAGAGCAACAGCTTTCATGTGGGCCAGAGAGGAGGAGGGGGAGTCCATGTGAGACACAGGCTTTGGCAAAAAGAAGAAGCTGTGAAGAAGAAAGGGCCTGTGAAGGGCCAAGCTTTTTTTGGTAACATTCAACTGGGCCCCTGTTTGTTGCTCCTCTTCCTCACTCACAGCCAAGACACCTCTTGCCATGTCTGGGCTGAAGAAAGTTTATAGTTCAAACATAGGTTTAAAGAAAAGTTTAATGGAAAAGCAAACTAGTTTTTTTAAAGGCAATAGGTGCCACTGAGCTTTGGATATATCCTAGTTGTGACTGAAAAGGCTGGGGAGACAACTTCACATCCCATGAGACATTAATCTTTCTTACTCTAGACCATGTATGTGGGAAGCAACACATATTTTACTCTGAGGAAGGCTGGGGCATGTAGGTAGATACCATGAAGATGTTCCTACCTGGAATTTGTGCCTTAAAAAGCCTTTAGCAGCACTTGGCTTTGCAGCCTTCTCTGAACTAAGTCCTTATAGAAGCATTGCAAGACCAGATTGGCCTTGCTTTTAGTGTTCCACATGCTTAAGCAGTTAAAAATTCATTATTAAATGTATTATTTACATGTAAAAAATAATCCCCCCCGGCATAGTTAGTGGGAAAGAAGGAATCCTGGTGGTTGTCTTACCTTGATTTTCAGCGAGTCGGTGTCATAAGGACTCGGTGTGAAGTCGGTGTGGACTTTGGCTCGGCCGCAGAAGGGCCCGTTGTAAGGGACCTCATCGTCAAACCGCAGGCTGTCCCTGTTGCTCGTGCCATCAGAGCAGCTGGTCACCCCACCTGGGAAAGAGGCAGCTTGAGAGACCCCTGCACCAAATGCCCAGACATGCAACTCTGCACAGCAGCCCAGAGGAAAGTGTTCAAAACCACAGAATCAGAGACAGAGTGTATTCTGTGTGGGTTTGACACATTCCAGGATAGCTACATTCAATAAAAATCATGCTACAAGAGACAGAAGAAAATGGGTAGGAGATCTTTCATTAATATCTTCCCTACAGTAATCTTTTTCTGGTGATGATACTAATAGACTACACATTTTACTTACAGACTTTTTGAAATATTACCTCTGCAGATTAATAAAATGTACCCTAAAAGTGCAATTTAGGGAATTAATTCTGCTGAACTTCTCCTGTTTATTCAGAGAAACGAAAACAAGTACTGTAGAAGTTATTTTATTTCATTCCAGAGCTAGCTGAACCATCAAAGGAACCTGCATTGCAGAGGGAAATTTTAATCTTATCAACATTTCTGCCTGTCATTTTATCCAAGTTGAGCAATAAAATATCAGCAGAGTAATTCAAGCAAATTTGAGCAAGCTCTGCAATATCCCATCCAAATATGTTTTTAGATAAGAGCAGCAGTGTGTTGGAAGTAAACTCCCATATACGATTTTCACAAATCACATCACAGAAAATGATCATAAAAATGGTTTTGTTTGAGGTGATTGCTTAAGTGCACAGTTCCATCTCAGGGCCAGATTAACTCTAAGTGCAAATGGTCTGGAGTCCAGGCTGCACTCAGGGCTCGGGCGGTGCCTGCAGGGTGGCACAGCAGTGTCACCAGGGATAGCTGTGGCCTGCCACCCAGCAAATATCCACAGCAGAGCAACACAGAGAGACAGGTGGAGGCACATTTCTCATCAGAGACTCCTCTGCCCTCCAACCCAGACCCCCCTGATGGGGGAGTGTTTTCAGTGGGTTTCAGGTGGGCTGTGTCTCTCTGCATCGTGTCCCAAAGCTGCCAGGTCAGACCCACATCCGCCACCATGTCAGAGAGGCTTTGTCTGCCTCACATCTCCAGGGCAAAGGATGAACTCACAGCCAGTCCTCCAGGAGAGGGTGCTTGTGTGGCTGCACCCAGTGATTGCAAACCCAGCATTATAGCAGTGATAACCCCACAAAAAATTATGGCATATATACCAGCAATATCCCCTATAATTCATGTTATTTTTTTTCTTCAGTTAGTATTTCCACTCGTAAAAACACTCATTTCTGGACAGATGTATATCTACCCTAGCTGCTACCCATTTAACCAAATTACACTTTTGTCTGCCAGAATGAAGAGCTCTCTACCATCACATTTTTGATCACCAGCTCTGATTCCATAGGCATAAGCAATAACTACATTGATCCAGTGACTGAATAAGAAGTATAGGTGTCTTGTACTTACTAGATGAACTCTGGCCACTGTTCAGACTATAGAGACTTTCCAAAGAGTCACTGGTTTTTAGGGAGACCTTCTCAGTGTGTGTTCCACCACCAGGATCACTGTTGTCTTTTCCCTCTTCGTTCTTTAACACAAAAATCAAATGTTAACCCCCAAGAAATGTATTTCAGAGAAATTTGTTTGTTTGTTTGTTTTAAAGCATCATTGGAGCTTAGCTCATCATTGCACTTTATTAAGAACTCCTTTGTGAGAGAAAGCATTTTAGAAGTTGATGCCTGGTACTAATCATGCCCATCAATCACCCCTAGTATTTTATGATCCTGGAGAAATTCTCTGTCCTGTTTCTGTCCCACTCACTTCATCCCATCCCTGCTCAAACAGCTAAGCTAGGAAGACTGCAACACACCGTGGCAGAGCTGAAAGCTTGTAAAGGGAAATTTGTAGGCAGCCTGATAAGATTTTGTCTGCTTGTCTCAGAGAAGGAAATAAAAACCTCAATTCTAAAAGCAGGTGGTGAAGAGCTAGCTGACACAGCTGTGTTTTTCACTGGACTTCTGAAGATGGTGGTTGCTTGGTGGCGGGCTGGGGACAGCTTGCACACACGTAGAGCACTGGTGTGTTCTAGCACCCTGCTCACCATGCTGCCCAGCAGTCACACTGGCCTCGAAATCCAGTGCATTTCAGAATTAACAGGTGCATGTTTCTCTCACAAAGTCTAATGGTGTATGAAATTGGCCCCTTGAGTTTATACCAATAAATCACACCTCAGGAATCACAGCCTGTTCAAAACAATAAGATCCATATTTCAGTCGCAGGGAAGTTAGAGACAATGTAACAGATAAATGAAATTGGGATGATCTTTCAAAGGGAGGGATTTTTCAGCAGAATTCATTGTGTAGCCAGTGCGTGTGATATCCTGATGCAACTGAAACTGCCTTCAGCACATTGTATTTGGGGAAAAAGTAGTTATTCACCAGCTAGATGATGAAGTGAAGCAGAGATGACAGTGCATGTGTGAAGTAGAGACCTATACAGGTACGTATCAGGCAGAGCACTGAAATGAAGAACTATGCTAGTTTTCAATGAGAACTGTGCTTGTCACACCAGCCAGCAGCATAACCCACAGATTAATCAGGAGGCTGGCATTGATCGTCATCATCTCCTGCAGGAATGAAGATCATGCTACATGTGTGTCCAACCAGATAATCCATTGAATTTCTCTCGTGGGAATTGTTGCTTTAAATGTGCAGAAGGTAAATATAAAAATATAATATAAAGACCATGGCTTGCATTTTAGAAAAAAAAAAAAAAAACCTAAACTAATGAAATGAGCATCCTTGTCTTGGACCTCTAAGAACTATTTAAATGTATCCTGTGAAACACTGTTTTGTACTTGTGAGGTTCTTCATGTATTTCCCTTACATACTTGATATTGACACATGTGAGGTAGGATGCAGACTAGCTAGATTTTTTTAGGATTGTTAGTGTGACAAGTTTTTTTCCTTACATTTTTAAATTTTGGAGCTTACTGACACATTGTACTGAGAAAACAGGGTTTGCAGTATGTGCAAGATTATGTTTTTTATGTTTAATAAAGATAGTTTCACTAAGATTAGATAAGGTAAAAGGAGATAAGGCATATGAGTTGGAATTCTCTAGGATGCTAGCTGACCTTTACAAAATGCACTTCAAAAATAATTCTTGTATTGGAAAATAAATTCTTCTGATGAAGCTTTTTGTAAACTGAGTATCATTTGTGACTGATGATGGGGTTCAACCAATACTCCCTTGTGTCTATATGAGGAGGTTCTTTTGTGCTCATGCACACATGCTCGTACAGATGCTCCTTGATGAAAAAGCAAAATTAAATTATGTAAAACTGCTGTGACTCTCTTGGGCCCTTACTATGTGATTTGTGTGTACACTGAAATGCACATGAAAGTACAGGTACATACCAAAAGCTGGCTTAATTCATTATGTGTTGTTACCCTGGTTTTATGGTTTGCCACAACTGCAGACAGTTGAAACATGAACAGAAAAAATGCACATAATATGTTGACTTCACATGTATTTCCAACAAACACGAGGCTCTTAGGCTGTATTTACCATCTCCTCAGAGAGTGCCTTGATGTATTTTTTACCCATCTTTTTCTTCATGGTAAGTGAAATAGCTCTCATCTTCTTACTCAGACTTCCTCCATTGTTTGCTGCTCTGGTTTGTGCTTCTTCCCCAATGTCACTTATAGTCTCCAGCTCAGATATCTGTTTTGAAATCAAAAAAGTAAGCAATAACTCACCACAAAAATAAAATGCTGCATAGTGAAATAGAAATTACAAGGAAATATTAAGGACACTAACACAGTTAGCATGACAAAATTCAGTCACAGCCATTTTCCTTGGAAACTGTGTACCTAAACAGGTTTGCAGCACAGTACTCTATGTATGAATGACAGAAAGAAAATATATTTTATAGTAGGAAATGTTATTTCCCATTATTTATTATCCTTAATACAAATAAGAATTGAGGCAATTTTTGGCCGAGATCTTGAAAACAAAAGTGAGACATCTGTGGGTAAAATGCTGGTTGCTTTGGGCATGCACCAATTTGAAGTGCACTTTTTTCTTTTTTTTTTTTTTAATAGTTTCTAATTTTCACATCAAAGTGCCAAAGTTTAGGTGTGATTCTCTTGTTCATTTTGGCAAGGCCTCAATCACCCAGACAGATCCAGGTACACAAGCAAAGTTGTCACCGCTGTAAAATTTACACAATAGCTTCCCGATGATTTTGCATAACTGTCATGGGAAAGTGAACTGCAGAAATTTAAACTTGGTGTTCTACAGACCTCAGCTGAATCATCTGTCTTTGATATCGAGTGATGCCTGAAACGGTCAAAGCTTCCAAAGCTGCTCGTGCGCTGTAAAAGAAGAGAAGACAAACTTTGGCTCACTGGTGGTGTTTTGCTTTGTGCTGTTATTAAGACTTAAATAAAACTGTCAAGCCACCTGTTGGTGTTAAAAATCCCTCCCATATCAGTGGACCACGAACTGCTACATCCAGCTAGAAACAAACTACGAGGTGACTGTAGGGGAAAAAATTGTGACTGTATGGCCAGAAGGAGAAAAATAAGTGAGAGAAACAATACTGCTTCAAATAATAATTAGGTAATGGATATGATGATGAGTTCTTCTACGTCTGTTTCACATTACTTATGTAATAGGTGTGTAAATAATTAGGTAATGGATATGATGATGAGTTCTTCTACGTCTGTTTCACATTACTTATGTAATAGGTGTGTAAATAACCATGCATTATTTGCAGGTAAGAAAGACTTATTTATGGGTTTCAAAAAAAAGGTGTTTTCATAAATATGATACAAGCAATAGACTTGGTTTTGATGGTGTAAATTGTGGCAATTTATACAATGTATTTTTGCAGCTGGGGAGAAAATTTATGGTTCTTCACCATCAGGAATGAGCAAAGACTGCTGAGGATTATGAATACATCTTGTCCAAAATGCACACATTGCAGAGAGAGTAAGTAACAGAATAATCAGGCAGGCCTCATGCTTTTCTTCCCGATTTTCCAATTAGAAATTCTGATTTTTAAACATAAATGGGTACAATTTTCTGCCGTGCCACAGCTTTACTTGACTTAACAAAGCTGCATCACCTGAGCTGTGCATTAAGAGACAGTGAACGAATTGCTCTGACTTACTTCTAATTTTTACTCTTTCTGCATGTAGATAAATGACATGGAAAGGAGGGAAGTGGCACAGCAGATTTTGAGGAGCGAGGTCATACAGAAATACTTGTCAGACATGCCCAGGCAGAGCTGCCTGACACTGCACTGCCCATGGTGGCAAAATGCATAAAATTGGCATTGATGACAAGTCGGGAGTCCCTTTAAGTGTGGCCCTAATAACAGCCAGAATTTGGATGTCTATCCACTCTACAGTGTCTTTGAGAGCTTGTTTTTGTGTCGTCACCAATATTTACAGCTAAATCCAGAAAGACTCAGGGTTTTTTAAGTACTTCTCTCTTCCATAGTAAATGAAATCTTTAGTGCAGTATGAGAGTTCTTGAGTAGGGTTCACTATTATATATGAGTTAATATAACCTCAGTCTATTTTTGAGTATTCAAAATCCCCTCTGGAGGGAAAAAACACTGAACTAAAATAGCAAACCACAAAATAAGTACACTCCATCTGATTTAATAAGTGATTTCAGACTATCTAGGCTACAGCTCTTCCTGTACTTATTCATGCTTTTGCCTTGCCCATGTGATTTCAGCCAAACTAGTTCCTTGTTCCGTTGCTTTCTTCTCCCACCCCCAGCCACATAAGTCATCTTTTCATCTCCCCCAGGCTTCTAAAGCACCCACTGTGCACTATTCAGCTCCCTCCAGGAGCCTTCCATCCAGGAACTTCACAAGCCTCAAAAGGCTTGTGAGCTCCCAGCTTTCCTATTACAGAGTTCCAATCTTCTCCACCAGGCAAGAATTGTCATGAGGCAGCCTCAGAAGCAACAGAGGTAGAACATCATTCGGGCAAAAAAAGAGGAGCAGACGACTGGTTTGGGAGCCTTTGCCTGCCTTCACACTGCAGGCACACTTAATGCTGGCATGGACCTGCTTCCAGAGAAGTTAAGGAGAAATCCTTCCTTGATGTATTTCCCTGTTTTCCCAAACTTATTTATTAACTAGCTCTCTAACCTGAAAAATATTTCCAGCCACAGGTTATTTGAAGAAAGTGACCCAGATTTGTGAAAATTTTTGGACAACTAAAATGGCATTTACTATTCACTGAGGAAAAAAAAGAAAAAGACAAAATCACACAGCTCTCCTCTTAATTGATTGTAAAATCTCTGTTGGCTAAACATTGTGGTTTGTTTGTTTGTTTTTACATTGTGAAATTGAAAATGACAATTGTACACTTAATTTTATCTAAAATTCTCATAAAGAACTTTGCTATATAGTAGATGTAGAACATCCTGTGACAAGGGGTTAGCTCAATAGTATGATAAAAAAACACAGCCCTGAGGATTATGGTTCTATTAGATAGGATTAACACCTTTCACTAGCTTGTCAACCAAGCCAAATGTGCCCTGCAGCACAGAGCGGGAGGGACAAGGGAGCCTGGGATTTACAGCAATATTGGGAAAGTATAAAATTGTCTCAGCAGTCTCTAAACATACACTGACCTTTCTGTTGCATTCCAACACTTCAATATGTCTAGTAGGAATAAGTGTATATTAAAGTGCAGATGTGCTGGAAATAGTTTAAAAGGAATAGGAGGGAAAACATTGTTTAGTGTTGGTCTTACCTATAAACAGATTGAGCACAGGGAAATCAGTTATTCTTTTTTGACCCTCGAAACAACCTTATCTCCTACGTGTGCAGAAGCCTTGGGCTATTTTGTAGTGTAGTTCGGTGTTGCTTCATCCTTATTAAATATTAATAAGGGTTACAGGAGGATTTCCACTGTTCTAGATAATGGTCTTGCTGCACTGGAGAGCACTGCATAGGGCTGCTTCAGCAGTTCTCTATGCTAACTTCTTCCATTAAGTAATCAATAGGCACCACCTTTTAAAAATGTATCCAACCCCATTATACTGATAACGAAAAGCAGATTTAGGAGCTCCTGGCTGCAAAGGGAATGGGACTATTACTTTCAGTAGTGTCAGTCACTGCATTAGTGTCAGGGAACACCTACTTTGTGAAGATATGGACAGGCCTTATTTCCAGGTGAAGGGAAGCTTTTAAAGTAAATGCAAAGCTACTAAGAGAAAATACGCTATTGACTTTTGATACCAGGATTCAGCATCCTATAAAGTTAAGTGGTTTTTCTGGCTCAATTCATGCAAGAGCTACTCAGGGATATGTTAAGCAAATATGAATTTGCTCAGTAAAATCTAATGGAGGCATGGGCTGAGGGAGAAACAACTGTGTTTTCCCACACAAGGACTGATCAAATAATTTCTATAAATCAACACATTAACTTTCATCTCTTCCCGTTCAGTATTCCAAACTAACATAATAGAAAATATCAAAGATACTTTTAAGTATTTGAAAACCTTCTTCCATCTTCTCCTATATCATTTATTCCCCGAAATCCAGGAACTTTAAATAATCCTTTTAAAGGGATAAGTGCTATGTAATTGTTGTTTATTTTAATTTGGACAGTCTGCAGTTGATTGTCTGGTTTATCTGCAAATAGCCTGTCATTTTCCCTCGAAAATAATATGGTATGGTATGCAAATAGTAAGACTACAACAACAGGTTCTGCAATGCATGTCTTTCTGTTATAAAACATCCTTCCCTTGTAGGACATATCATAGGAGAAGTAAGTTCTTGTCTGTGACAAGCTAGTCAGAGCTTCCCATGTCTAAAGACAACCTTTGAGCCAAAACTGACTGCGGTTATCCTGCTAAAAAATCATTATGGGTGATATTCATCCCATATTTTTCTTTGGACAATTCACACTGCTCAGCAATCTGGTTGCCTGCTGTCAGAAATTGTGGCCCATTATATTTTGCTTCAAGTCCTATTCAAAATATCTTTTAAGTCCCGCATGTTGCAAAGGCTTTGTACTGACCCTCTCACACAAGTAAATCACTTCAAATTCCTCCATGCATTTTAATTTTTAGCTTCCATTCATCCTTCGACTACCCAAACCGTGTAAGCTGCACAGGGGCAAACGTGGTTACTGGAAGTAATAAAAAGGGAACTCAGCATGTTGCTCAATTTCCTTGCCTGCCACAGACATTTGCCTTCTTCCCTCTTTTTTGAAAGCAGACACGGCAGCCCTCAAGAGAACAGCCTGTTCTTGCTGCTCGACTGATGGAGATAGGTGGAGATCAGGATTTGATTAATTTCTTCTATTCTCTGATGGTTCTAGTCTCTTCAGAAGGAGGAGACCACTCTGAGAATGAAAGAGTTACCAAGTGGGGATGAATATTTCCACTCTGCTAGCTTATCTTCTTGCATAGATAATCAAAAGAATTGTCTCCTACTTTCCCAGATGGCAAGATAGCAATTTATAGCTTTTGGGATGTTCTGTGGAAAAAAAAAAACCCACAAACCAAACACCACCAAAAAAATCCTCACTTCTGTATAATAAATGAAAATTTGCATAAAAGATTAAGCAAATCTCCAAAGGGTAAGGGAATCAACAAAAGAGCAGACATCATGACCTCTCTACCACAGGGAATTTTTCCTATTTACACATTAGTTACACATACAGAACTTCTGACCACTAACCAACACATCAATATAACTTTATAGCCCACATGAAACACGGCCTAAACCTTGCACTTCACCAGTCAAAAGCAATAAAAAAGATACAGCTTGTTCCTGCTAACTCAAATAGAGCAATCTACTGAAATGGCATTTTTAACTGGCTTTAAAATGACTCTATAAAAGACGGGTTGTTATCGTGGCCTGGTGTTCAGTAGCTGCATGGAGGTGGGGAGAGAGAGGAGCAAAGTGGACTTTGAGCAGAGCTGCCATCATGAAGCCTCAGATCAAACACCCTAATTTTAACAGTGGAAAAGGACTGGGAAAGCAAAGCTGAATGACAAAATGAGTTAATCGTACCTAACACTCCTCCAGGTGAACAAACTGCGCTCTCCAAAGTAAACACTGAGCAGCTGTTTTATCAGTTCCTCTATCTGGTACCAGCCTCGGTCTCTCAAGCCTAAATCCCTGCTGACACGTGGTTCCCAATAACCCAGTCAGAGTTACCACTAGAAATCAAGTCTCAAGTGCTTTCCAGGGGCACCTTGCCCTGGGCAGGGGCTGGGGCAGCTGAGAGCAAGGACAGAGCTGCTGTTCCTGAAGTTAAATGAGGGTAGAATTGTTTGCAGGGTCTGGACAGGGGCAGGCGTGTAGGACGTCTGAGCAAAGAGGCAATTTCGTGTGGCAAAAAAATGTGCTGTGTTGATTAAACAACTTTGTCAGGGACTAAATAAGGAAGCAGTTTAGGAAACGCCAGTCTTAACACTCGGAAAGTTTTGTGCAAGTGAGTATTGCAAAATGTGCAAGGGGGGGAAGGGATCTGACTCCACTTTCTTTAAATGCACATTGACCCTGAATTTTGAGCCATCGTCGTTCCTGCTCAGTTGCTGCAGAGCACTCTCAATACCCGGTGAGAAAAGTCACTCCAAGTGCTCTTCTGGCAGTCTGTCCAATTCTGGGAGTGTGCACACAGGTATTTGCAATAATTATGTAATTAAGACTTTATTATTTATATGACATTTAATTAAAAGTGACTTTCAGTGGCACACAAAATCATGAAAAGAAAATGACTTTAAAAGAAGGTTAAGGGTGTGTGACAAACTCAGAGGAGCTATGAAAATGACAGTTAAGGATTTGGCATGATGTTCATTTCCACCTCCCTGCTATCCTTTTTTTACCCTTCATTTACACATGGGCAGAAACATCGAGGGATGAGCCTTGAAATCCACCCTCCACAAAACCATCACTGGCAGTAGAGGGGAGCTCTGCCTGAGTAAAGGCTGGTTAAACACCACGTAAGCATTGCAGGCTTTGATCTTTAATCCCTTAAATACCAGCATCTTTCCTCTCCTGAAACTTCCTCCTCTTCAAACCAGCTGAATTCACAGACGAATTCTCACATTTTAAAACCAAATCACCTAGAAGCTTCAATTAAAGTCCTTTCCCTGCTTACTTATACAGCATGATTTTAATAATGCTGTGTGTTATCCAGGTCCTGACCTTGCAGGGTTTCCTGTGTGAGAGAAATTACTCACAAGCATGTTTGCTTTAAGTGAAGACAAAAATACATATGCCCAAAGAGGAGCTGAGAATACAGCCCCCAAGGGCTCAGTTTTACAGGAACCCCCACACCTGTCCAGCACACCCACAGTGGGGCAACCAGCGTGCTCGGGCAGAGGAGGTGGAAATGTGGCTGTTCAGTGAAAGAAGCTCGTTCAAATGACCTTCCAGATGAAAACAAGATTAAAAAAATAACCTCTAAGTCACAGTCAAGTCTGACCGTCCCAAAAGCTCGTTTGTTTTTTTTCTGAAGAGTAAGCAAACTTCGGAAAGCCCTTACATGAGTTTTACTGCCCTACTGCAGTCTTACCCTTGACAACAGGTAATGACCAACAATAAGCTAATTCTAAGAAACTTGGGGGAGGGGGAGAGAAATAGAGTTAGTTTTTATTACTTTTAAATGAGTGTTTGATACATCATCTTGGTTCCCCTGATTAATGTTCGCAGCAAACTCAGCCATTGGAGTTGTAATGTTTCTGCAAGCTTCCCTACAGCAAAGCCTAGCCATTAATTCAGTGGCATATGTCAGCTCAGCAGAGCAAGGTCACTCTTCTCTTTCAAGGGGAACCTTTTTAGAAATAATAAAACTGACAGAAAGTTCTTTTTTGCATGCTTTATGTCACCTGAGGTTGAGTGCTGCAGTTAATATCACAGAGCTTATAAACATTCCCATCTTCAGCAGTCTCCAAACCCACCGGGCTCTTAGAACCTCAACACTTTTTTTTTTTTAAAGTAATATAGTGACAGCTTTATGTGGGGCAGATATACAGTATGTAATCCTAAATGAGTAAAAAGTAAGTAAAAAACGAACAAATCTTTTCTTGGGCATTTTAGAGGAGAAATTTTGGAAGACACGAAGGACTGCTGATACTGCAGGATGTTAGTGCTTAGAGAAAAAGATGTAGGATTAGGGACTTTATCTCCATGGATGCTTGCATCTTTGGATAAAGGGAGGAAATTTTAAAAATGCACCAGTCCACCTTGTTTCCGTTTCACTGTTGACTGATACTGTGTAGGCATGTGATGTAAAGAGAACACAAAGTTAATTGATCTACTTATGGAATGATTTTGAATTTGTAAGTAAAGGTGTCCTAGTCATCCATTATGATAACTAATTGCAACTGGAACTTATTTATCGGGGTACAAATATTATGGTACATGATAAACAAAATAACTAGCTGAAGAATAAGATCCAAACAATAGGCCATTTTTTCCCCCTCATTATCTCCCTTCAGACATCCTGACTACACTTGATTAATGAATCCATCATGAGATTAGCTGAAATTGCCTTAATGGAGATGCACTACAGTAGAGAAGCAGAATTCAGTGCAGTATCTATCATCAGTCACCGTGAATTTGAGTGCTTCATCAGATCTATATGTCTATTTATTTAAACTATTTTTATCTCAGAAAACAAAGCAAAAAAAAAAAAAAATGCTACTCTCATTAGAGCGGGTTAACTTTTGACTCCTTTGAAATGTAGACCAGGGTCACCATTTTTTCTCTTTCTTGTGTCTTCTCTTGTCAAATGGCTGTAGTCCAAGGCTGGCTTATTGTCATCCACAGGCCAAAGTTATCCTTATTGTCCAGTTGAAGAAAGCACACGTGGCACTTCATTGCAGCTTCTCAGGCTTCAAAAACTGGACGTGCTTGAGCAATTTATGCCTGGGAATCTTAAACATGCTCCTTGGAAATCTGAACTCATAAAATAAGTTCAGCAAGCTTTCGGTTTTGTATGGAAGCTGGAAGAAGGTTGCCAGCTCAGGGTTTCCTCATGATTTGGGAGTGCGTAAAGAATCCTTCTTAGTTCACAAGTTATGATGTATTAAATTTCATGTGTGCTTTGTAGTGTAAGATATATAATTGCAATCCTAGGAAAAAAAAAATCTAGGAATCTGAAAATATCATCCTGATTCTGTTCAGGTCACTCCAGAAAAGGAATTAATACAATCGACAGCTCACTGGGGTACCAGTAAGGGCACATCGATTCCCCTCTCTCCATTTGATTATCTCTGTGGCATGGGTTGTTGTCATCACAGCTCAGTGGAAAACTACAGCTTCATTTCATGAAAAACAAATGCACCAGGTGCATGAAGTGTGTTTTTATTCCGACACATGAGAAAAGCGAGACTGAGCATTTCCCCCCTCCCCTGCTCCCGCAACCTCCATGAGAACCACACATAGTGGAGAGACACTCACCAGTGAGATGCTGCTGCTGAGGCAGCGACAGCAGCAAGGGCTTTGAGGTGTTCTTTGAACCCCAAATTTAAGGACATACTCCTAACCCTACTGAAATCAGCCCTATCACTGCAAAGGGAACTGTGCCAACTACAAGATTTCAAGCTTTCATGAAGGGGTAGGAAGATGTTGCCTCTTCCCATTGCTTCAGACACTGGCTAAAATCCCAAACACAAAGACATTTTCGAACATTTTACCACAATTACCAAGATATATTAGTCAAGCAAAGATAAACTCCGTTACAGAGACAGGAAGAAAATAATGTAAACACACCAATAGCCAACATCAGAAGAGCCCTGCCACGTGCTTGTGCTAGAGCTGAATGCCTGCTCTACCATCATCAGTCATTTCAGGCACCCCATCCACAGGTTCTGAGCTGCTCATCCATCAGTGAACCATGTCCCCTTTCCAGCTCTTTGAAGCAGTTTTTGAACTTCACATCTGATCTCAAACGAGGAGGCAGAAAGACAGAAGTGTAAGAGCAAAACAGCAGAGCTGTGGCGAGTGAAACAGTTTGGGAGTGGTAGAGCCGAGCATCCCTTGTGCACAGGTGGAGGCGGCAGAGAAGCCGCGTGAGCTCACTCAGCTGTCTTGGCCACTGTGTCATCTCCTGTTCACATATCTGCTTTTGGCTGTGCTGTCACTAAGTGAAGCTGATTTCTCTGTCTCACGGCTGCAGCCTGTCAGTGACACAGCTCCATCTCTGTCTCAAACATCATGGTAGAGGGAAGACATGAAACTGCACCATGATTTCTGGTTGAGCAGAACTCCTCTAGTGTTTATCTCCCCCCTGAAGAAGCCGTGAGGAACACTGCAGAGAAACCTAAAGCCAAGTACTCAAGTATTCAGGGACTCCTGTCCCACTTGTCCTTCAACATATCTGGAAGAACAAAAAACCTACCACACCTTCTGATAAGGTCAGCATGGTCAAGTAGAGGAACTTTCACTTCTTACAGTTCTCAAGGCACCATTCGGCACCTCGAGGAAATCAAGTTCAGCAGTGTTAGGTTACATGGCTGTTCTTGTGAAGATGATAAAAGAGATGAAGACATAGAAGGGTAGGAAAAGGACTAAAACTCCACCCAGAAGACATAATGGTGCAAAACAGCAGATCACTAGAGCTTCATCCCAGAGAAAACTTGTCAGCTTCAGTGCTGGGTGAGGATTAGAGATCCTTTTCTCTTGATATTCAGCTTTCCAGAAAGGGGCCAGAACACATTATGACTGGCAATTAAGCAGCCTGAAGACTGTGTACAGGTGAAGTCATTATCCAGCTTTCTGTGTATCCATGGAATGCACCAAGAAAGTATGGAGGGGAAAAGTGGCAGTAAGGTATGCATGATGCATAGTCAAAGAAGCAGCTTCCCTGAAACAGTCTCCAAAATTTTCCCCAGGCTGGAATTTCACTCTCAAGTTTAAGAAGAGGAAACATAGTAAGAACATGCTCTTGGGTGCATTGTAAGTGGATTAAGATTTTAAAAAAGCTACAAGGGTAGGAGTAATCATGAATACAGAAGAGATTTCACTTGGGAAAAAGATAAGTGGTCGTCCATCTTCCTGTGGAATAACAACACACATGCAACACACCTCTATCTGATTCATGAAACAAAGTTTTCCAATAGGATGGTTTAAAGGATATATGATTTGCTAAATATTCAGAGCATATATACTTTGTAGCCTGGTGCCAAGCAGCAAATGTTGAGCAAAACCACTGACACTGCCAATTTGTGGAACAGAGTATAACTGTTTCTAACAACTGGAGTAACTCTGCTGTCTTTGTTGCAGCCTTTCAGAAGAGAAAGCTTAAGGAATATTGTGAATACAGAGACCCAGAAGACTTTTTTCCCCTTCTCAGGGGTGGGTATTCCTAGCGGGTTCTGCCCACAGAGGGGTTGATTCTTCTGGCTGAAGTGTTTGTAGCCACCCAGAATGTGCTTATACAGCTGCCAAGTGATGGCTTTATAACAGGTTTTGTCTGAATTTATGCCGTGATTAGATTACTAGACGAATATTGAAGCACAGGAAAATGTAGGCCACATCCTCTGCCAGTCCTGCCCATACATAGTTACTGCTTTTTTCCCAGCAGTGACAGATATCCTGACCAATGTTTACTTTGGGGGATTCTGGGGTTTTCGTAGAAACACAGTGTTGGAGTAAGTCAGCTTCTCTTAAACAACTCTTGAAGAATTAGGAGGCAACCAATGCTGATTTATATCACCTTGGTAGCTGTGCTACGTTATTTATCAGAGAGCACAGTTATAAATGCTGTGGCTGATAGTCTGGTTTCTAAAAACGGCTGGATAAGGTGGTTCAGGCATGCTTCTTGAAATGCTCCTATTTGCTTAAGAAAACAAACAAAAACCTGGATTTGTTACTCTAAGCAAAATGAATATTAATGTGTAAATATTCCCTTCAGAAGATTGCTCACAGTTGTTTTAAAATATTCTGTTCTTAAGGACTTAAGCCTGTCTAGTGAAGGAAACCGAGACAGGGAAGAAACAAGAAATTAAATGAACATTGTGCAAAGTTGATGAAAATCTAAAAGATGCTGTAATCAAGGGAACACACAAAATACATCAGTACTGGAACGGGCCACAGATATCATTTTTCCTTTGAAACAAAAGCTAGCCAAGAGTTGTGTGAGCCCTCAATGAGACTATGTCTTGATGTGAGCATCAAAATGGGGAGTCTGGTCATCTTAATCAGCTTCCTGCCAAGGGGCAGGTGAGAGATGGCTGTTCTTTCTCCACAAACACTCTGGACCTTTACTTTCTGCTGAGAAAACAAAATTCCTCAAATTTCAAGACCTTACTAGAAGAGATATATTAACATATATGTTAAGACACAACTTTCTGAAGCTGCTCTTGAAAAAAAAAGAATAATTATCTGATGATCGAGAAGCACGATGATAATAGAAATGAAGAAAAAAATAGCAGAAGTAAGAGGAGCAGTACTATGATTGTAGAACCGCTCACTCACACAAGGAAAACAGCCCAAGGTTCACTCTAACCTTGTTCCAGTATTTTATGAAGCCTAGGAGAGACAGAAAACACCTTCTCAAGTGTCACCTGCAATCCCTCCTTTCCCCATCTACACACACATGGTTTTTACAAGTATCATTATTTCTTTCTCTGAACCCCCCCATAAAGGCCCTCAGGTATTTACACCATAAACCAGGTTCTTAAAAATACTTCCCAGATGTTGTCATCTGTTCCTGCTTATTTAGCAGAGTTCAAATGGATTTTGACAAACAGTCTTTCTTCAAGAGGCAATGCAGTACAGACCTTTAATGACAGAACTATGTGTCATCTTTGCCTATAAGCATAAATTTGCACAGCGGGCAGTACGGTGAAAACAGCTTATCATCAACTCATCACCTCTCATCATTGTTAGAACGAAATGCAAATGGAAACGAACATCACTTCAGTCATGGTTGTGAAAATTAGCATCTGTGACATTAGCGGTGGCTTATTTATTATGCGCTCGAAATTTCAGGGGGAAAGAAAAGAATATAAAACTTCATAACTCTACCAGTCTTTACCTTTGAAATAAAATTAAAACCTTCAGCTTTCCCCACTCAAGGATAAATCCTAGTTAATATTCATTAACACCGAGCAATCTCTTCACTGCAGATCTTGTCCTACAGATGATCTAATTATGTCTCGAATTATTTTTGGTGTTTAGGTTTGCTGCACCTATTTTCTATTTTCTTTTCTTTAATAAGTATTCCCCATTGGAGAGGCACGAGCCACCGTCTGAGAAAAATGCGGCACCAAAAATCTTGCTTATAGCATCTGTCTGCATTACAGGCTCCAAACACTTAGGCAAGCGATAAACTTTACTCAGATAATCCCACCGAAATCAATGGGATCACAGCTAATTTATTCATTTAAGTCAGAATCAGGATCAGGCCGTCTGTGAAGAATATATAAAAAGGTGAAATTCTGGCCTCAAGACTATGGCAAAAATGTGCATTGATTTCTGCAGTGTCAGGGTTTCATTTCAAGCTTATAAAAAGTAAAATTACTGATATGAAATTGTACTAGGGAATAAACTTGCATATTAAAATATTTCCTCCAGTTGGATTTGCCACTCTTTTCTCATAACCCTGAAAACAATTAATGGTTTATCACCTAAGTAAGTGAATATTGATTTAATTAGAAGCTTGGACGTATTTCTGCCTAAACAAAATGCAGAGGCATTGACCCTGAGTTGTCTTACACACCAGAAGTAAGCTGAGTTTAAAGCACCAACTGCATTTAGAAGCAGAATAAGGAAACAAAAACGTCTCAAACCTTTAGCATAAACATAGATCAACTGTCATGTAGAATAATGACACAAGACTTTCTTCAGTCAAGCCAGAAAAAATGGCACAAAGTCGTCTTTGCTTCATGTTGAAGTAAAGCCAAGAATCATCAGGCAGTTCTCAAGTTTGCTGTGTCCGGAGGAATGGGAGAGAGAGAGAAAGGAGAAGGTTCTGCCCAGCACGTTACATCGTGTGAAGCAGGCAAGATAATGCAGGGTTGTTTTACAGATTATTTGCACCTGGACAAATGCGTAAAACAGTGCAAAGTGGAATGCAGAATAGCTGTGAAGTGCTTTAATGGGGTTTTATGTGTATGCTGCTGCCTGAAGGGTGTACAAAAGAGAAGACTAGAACCTGTATAATTTCTTAGAGTGTTTTTTCTTGCTATCGTTCTAAATCTGCTTCATTCCACTCTGCAGATGCACTGACATCTGTAACATCATAAGGCTCAAAAAGGCTAAAATCCAGATGATTTCAGGGTTCTTCATCCTCCAAGTCGACTGCTCTCCTCCTCCCCAGCTCTCTGAAGGGTGCTGGGACAGACTGCACAGACCCATAGCTGAAACACATCTAGGACAAGCGTCCTTTCCCCACTTGCTTTCCTGCTCTGCAGTGCTCCAGGAGTGCAGGAGCCACACGCTGTCCCTGCAGTGAGCCACTCCAGCCATCAGAGTGACCATGGACCTCAGGGCTTTCTGCAAGACCTACTTTGTCTGACCTCACCTGCCCACAAATAATTCCACAGCTCTGAGCAGCTACACCATGTAAACCAAGCTGTGTCTCATGTGGCAGAAGTGAAAGGAGGGCAGGTAAGGACTCCCTAAAGGAAGGGATGGGAGATGCACGGGTTCTGTTGTGACAGAAAGTCATTTAAGGTCCTGGATAGACAGATAGGTTAGATTAGATAGGCTTGAAATAGAGAGCCTAGCCCTTCAACTGGTTGAATTTCTTCAACATTAAGCAGGGTATTTTTAACCCTTAGGACTTTTCCTTTATAATTCAGCTACCTGAGATCCTCAGCTGATATGCAAGGTATAAATGTACACTAGAATGTGCAGCTACAATGATAGACATTTGTAAAGGATCAGAATCCATCCAGTATCTCTTTTGAATGTATTTCTCTCTCATTTCTCTCCCAGTTTTCTCCAGGATGACACCGGGTTTAGATGTCTTTTTGCCTAACAATGAATGTTTGTTTCTATAAATGCATTCAGTAGTTATATCCATATCCATGAATACACAAAAGCTGCCAGACATTCAAAGAAGCTATCAGCAAGGCTGCAGCACTACTGAAATCTTGCTGCATGACAAAAAAACCCTGCATCACTGTTCTTTAGTGGCACAGATCAACTTTTTCATAGTGTACACTGAGAGAGTTAAAATAGATTTTTGTCTATGCAGCATCTAACATATCTGCAGAAGTCCCTTAAGCACCACAATAATAAATAAGGTAAATGCATTGCACGTAGTGAACAGTGAGATACTGAAACTGTATTACTCTTGCATTGGTCACTGAATTGCCCACCACCACAAGGGGTTTTATATAGGGACAGCAAATTGCCTTGAGAAAGGCTTTAACACCAGCCTTGTGTGATATTCATTCATCTTTATCAAAAGGCATCAATTCATGCCAGTATTCTTCACATTAGAATGTAACAAAACCAAAAGAGTTAAAAAGAAAATATTGGTGAAACACTCTAATTAAAGCACAGAAATTAGTACAGTTGTAAAAAAGACAAGTAGTCACCATGGTTAAGATTCAGTAACCTAAAAAGATCTTTTTGGTGTCCTCTTTGAGGGTCTAAGCCTGCAAACCTGATTTTCATTGAAAATTAAAACCAGGCCTTATGGCTCCCCCACAGATCTCTGTGGATGTGTTGGAGACACTGGGACGTCTAAGTGGCCTAAAGGCAAGATGAGGTAGCCCAAGCCCTGCCCAATGAGCACAAGGAGGTATCAAATGTTGCCAGCACAGAGCAGGGACAGCCAGGACGTGACCTACAGAGGTTTCACTTGTGAAACCCTGTAACTTCTCCGAGAGGTGAGGACCTGTGTCCCATCTTACCCAACTCAGCATTAAGCAACTTGAGGATTGACGTTGCTTCCCTGGGACGAGTTTCGAAACGTGCCACAACAAACCAAGATTCCTGTTCTCTGCAACGTGGGGCTGTCTGCTCCCCTGCCCTGACTGCGAGCAGCACATTCAGCAAAGGCATTCTGCTCATGGAAATTTTACACAGTTCTGTGAAAAGTGGGCCTTTAAAAATAAAAATCAAGCTATTGTTAAGGAACACCTTCTTCTTGAAGAAGAGAGTGGCCAAAACTGGCTTTTGAAAATATTTTACAGACAGGGAGACAAAGCCTATCCCCAGAGTCTTTCATGGTCCTTTCTTGTTTAATCGATAATGTAATTAGATATTAATTATAATTCTTACCTGCCATTAAAACACGGCATAATGATTGAGCAGAAAAAAATATTCCAAACCAACTAGTGCAATGCTTAAAAAAAGTATTAAAATGTGGCGGGAAATGGTATCAAAATCATTTCAAATCTATGGAAAAAGCCGTTAATTTTAACCGTTAATGAGTTATAGTCTAAAATTGCAAACTCAATCCACAAAAGCCAATGCTGTGTAAAACCAGATGGCATCCTTGCTGAAACAGTGCCTGCAGCAATCTCTTAGGACACAGAAGTCACTAAGGGAGGTGTATTCCCAAACAGTGAGAGGGTGGATCTGTAAATTGTTGAGAGCAGAGAGATACTAAAAGGCTTTTCTAGTCTCTTTGTTAAACTTTCAGCACCGATAAACCGAGACAGAAGTGGAGACTGAAGTGCTCAGGTCGAGCAGTACCCATTGCACTGCAGCCTTACAATACTCTACAATACTTGTACAATACAATGCACAGAAGTAATTTTGCACTCTGTCCAGGGACTGAAAATAAATTTTGAGCATTGGACACATCCTTATGCCTCTTGCAAAACTCTCACTTCCTTTCTTACAATTCCAGATTGTGGAAAGTGTCCAGTGCAGCACATAATCCATTTGTTTAGAGTATTTCTTTGAGGCTGATATTTTAATTATTCCCAGAGAAATTAAGATGACAAACACTGATTGCCAAGTACCCTCTTCTCCTGTGGTTATGGTGATGCAAAAGCAAATTTGTTAATATAAGGAACAAATTTAATAGCTTTTCTAATTCTTCACTGATTCTCACACTCCTTTCTGGGACATCATTGGTTTATCATAGATGAAATGGGATTTTGTGTGCCCATCTGCTAAAAGACTGATGCAGAGCATAAAACAATAGACAAAGTCCAACACCAGAATTCTTTAGCACAGCTATAGCAGCTTCACAATGATGATTCCTTGAATTGGATCTTTAGTATCATAAAGTGAGCATATGCAAACAGATTCCTGAGATTATAGCACTGAGGTACTTGCGAGCACATCAGGAAATCCTGAAGCTAGGATTTAAGAGGAAACCTTTGTATTAAAAATTGTTAAGAATTCCTGCTATTATTAATTGACGACAAAAATGAGACATTCTTACCTTTGGCTTTTGACTTTTCTCCTTGTCAGACGCATTAGATGGTTTTCTCTTCAGCATGTTTAACTCACGTAAATCCACTGGATGTGAAACTGCTGCTAACTTGTAACCAAACTAAGTGCAAGGGAGAGCACTCTGGACGTGCACATTGGTTATGCAGTTCCTTATTCTATCAGGATGTGACTTCACACAGCTGCCTTGTTGCATGGGGGAGTAAACTGAATTCTTCCTTTGGGGAGGGGGTGAGGAAGGAGGGGAGGAAGTGACGGGGACAAGAAAGAGAGAGGTGCACCAAGGAGATGGGTTGAAAATTAGGGCAGGGGCCAAAGTCAGAAATGCTTTAAAACTTATCTGCTGCTGTGTCACCATCAGGCCTCAGTAAGACTTCGGACAACCTCAAGAAAATCAACCTCTTTTCCTCTCTCAATTTTTCCCTCTC
Organism: Cnemophilus loriae; assembly: GCA_013397755.1. NCBI lineage: Eukaryota > Metazoa > Chordata > Aves > Passeriformes > Corvidae > Cnemophilus > Cnemophilus loriae. Next base: position 2,272,961 of record VZTF01006540.1, on the reverse strand, counting down.
AGCCTTATGGCACTAAGAGCACCTTTATTCCCACCTGTGCTGGGACTTGTGTGTGAAGAAGGTGTGCTGATATTCAGAGGACCAAGAGATATTTCTGAGATCAGATGTGAGCTACACTCCGGGTGTAACTGGCCCCTACCTCCTCCATTCCTCTTGGCTTTCCAGCAATGCAATAAAAGCAATGAGATTAAAGGTTGCTGTTTGGTAGAGAAGGGAATTATCTAAAGCCATCTTTTGCGTGGTGGAGTAATTTTTTTGCCATTCATCACAGAACTGGGACTCTCTGAAACAGCACTTTTCAGTCCTCCATTTTCCTTGATTTGCTGACAAAGTCACAGGGAGAAAAGGCAAGTCTTACAGAAGATTTTAAACAAAGAGGCGAAGGGAAATGGCAGAGGTGCTCTACAACCTCTTGAAAACCAGCCCAAAAGCTAAAAGAAAGTGGAGCTATTAAAATAGCTTAAATTCCTGCTTCATTTTGCTTGAAATTTTTTACTTTAGAGAAAAAAATAAAAGTCTTGAGCATCCTAAGTAAAATTTATTTGTTGTAAATCATTGGCCACAAACCCTGAAACTATGAAATATTCCCAACTTTTTGCTGAGCTATGGTGGCAAATCTGCAATGTCAAACCCTAAACTTTCAGGCTCCCCACAGAGCTTCAATTAAATCTTAATTTAAGATTATTACAAATGGAAAAGAAATATATTTCTTAGTAACTTGCAATAAAAGGGTTCAGGAGTATCTGTCAGGAAAAATTTTTGGCAATGTTTTTTTCAAAATTTTGATATTTTTTCAATTTTTTTTTCCAAGCAGCTGTATTCTAAGCAGCCTTTACATATAATTTTGGTATAAATAAAAGCTCTTTTAAAAATACTCTTCTTCCTCTTCTACCATATGAATATTCCAAGGAGGGATAAGACATGCTCATCAGATGAATTTCCATTTTGGTTTGCTATTTGGACTTCTCTTTAAAGGTTTATGAAAAGTTTTGGAGGGTTTTTTGGATTCTGATGGATGGGCAACTGGATAGACTGGGACTGACTGATGAAGGAATAATTGTTATACACTGATGGTATTATGAGGTTTTCCTTTCCACGCTGTCTAATATGGGGATTGGTAAGAAGGGGAGGAGGAACTGGGGTTAAGGTACCAAAAGTCTGTCAAATATAGCCCAAAACTCTCTAGGTTGCAGTGGAGTATGCTTTGAACCTCAACCCAGGATGCTTCACTTCACATTTTAACCAGAAAAACACTAATTTAAACCGAAGTTGAATGTGGGGGTTTTATTATTGAAAATAACATATCCATCAGAGTTCCTACTAATTGATATTATTAATAATAGTGGTGAACGCGGAGATTTTTTTTTTCTAAATTTGAAAACACCACCTGAAACATCAGTTTAAGTTTCTAAGCAGAGGGAGGTTTTACCATGGATATTTAATCAGCCTTGGTAATTCAGTAGGGCCATAAGTTGTAACAAAAGCTGTATGTATGTTTAATAGTAATTAAACTTGATCATTATCTCCATAGACTGACATTGCAGTATATTGGTTTTCTTTTTAATCTGATCCAAACGTGAGGATTAAATCAGACTCTGCTGATCATTAGACTGTGATTTCCTGTCTCAGGCCACTGTTAAAATCTTCATGATTAATAAAATGGGAACTCAGCTGAAGAGTAATATATGAGCTTCCTTTCTGTAGAATATTTATTGTTAAACAGGAAGAAAGAGGCTATTTCAAGAGATATAGTACCCACCCATATCTATTTCCTTTCCTCATCCACATATCAGAAAAATTATAGCAGCTTGAAGGCTGACCTGATTATGTTCTTGCCCTTGGAAGGTTGACCCACCAGTTTTAAAAAGTAACAAAGTGAAGAAAATCAAACATATATAACATTAAGTTCATTTAATTTAGTTAACCATTACATTTCAGAAGGAGCTCTTTTGAATTAAAAATTAATAATAAGCTTGGTGCTTATATCCTCTGTATTTGGAGCTAATTTTTCAAAGGGAAATGAGTGGCTGTGTAAAATTAAAAGAAAAATTCTTATACTTAGTTTTCTGTTGGACATGACTGCATGTAACTTATTCCATTTCCTCGCTGGACTTTGAATCTGATCCAAATCCCAGTGAAATCAATAGAAGTTTTTCAGGTGAATTTTATGGGGCTTGGACTGACTCCTCTACCCTGAAACAACCAGGCAATGTCACTCTCTTATATGGAAACTCTTATGAGTAAAAAGGCTATCCACTTAAAAATAATTAAGATGACCCCATGAGAATGATTCCCACTGTCATTATGTTTATAAAAGGCAACATACCTTATAGCTTATTATTATCATTACTCACTTTTAATGAACGGACCGTGATGAATGGTCCTGGATATTCAAGTTCTTTATGTGCCTCCCTCCCACATGGTATCATATTCCCTCAGGGGCTCCATCCAGTTACCATCCCTGAGAGGAGAGAGCACTTCCACACTAAACTGCAAGTGTAAACCTATCCTTTCAATACTTGATTATTCTGATAAAACTAGAAAGTAGGGTGCGAAGTGGATTGAAGGGTTTAGCACACTGGCCACCTGTCAAAAAGCAAACAAAATGAGACTTTCTCTGTATTAGCAACTTGTTTTTCATCGTCCGTCAGACAAAACTGGTCCAAGTTTAACTGGAGACTCAAAGATACCTTGGGGCTCTACATTGCTTTCCCTAACACTAAGCAAGCCCACAGTGTCTTAGTTTGTTTATTTTAATTAAAAGAAGACATATTTTGAACAAGAAAGGAATCCTGCCTTCAGCCTGTGATTTTATGGCCATGCCTCTTCCTGTGCCATCTAAGTCACTTAGATATCGCAGAAATCTCAGAATAGCAAGTGGAGCTGGGTCAATAATTTGCAGTGAATAATTTACTCAACAAATTTAATCTTTATTTCCTCAAGGAATGTTCGTGAGCAGAACACAATTTCCTCAAATGTATTAATTATGGGCCAGAATTTAGCTAGATACTTCCCTCTCCTGGTCTGATTTGAGCCAGCCACAGTTACAGTCACTGCTAATCCTCAGCAGAGCTCTCTCCATAAACTACCAGAGCAAAGACTCTTCAGAAACTAAAAGGAACAAGTGTGGAAAAGTGAAGCCAAGCCCTCCCTCCACTGACAACAACCCATGAAAGAAGACAGAGGTTGCAGGCTGGGCTGTAACTATTTAAACAACACACTCACTTTAATTTTAACGCCAAAGATCAAGGCTGTGATTTTCCACTGGGATGCTGGGGAGTGGAAGTGGATGCTTAAAGTCCCGTCTCTAAGACTCCCACACTCCCTGAAAACTCCTCATCCAGAACTTAGTATTGAAAATTGGTACAAAATACTTAGGGACTTCATGCAACAAAGTGTATGATTTCTCTGTTGAATAGGCTTCCATGTGCCTTTCTCATTAGGAATAGAAAACAGAGAAGCTACAGAAACTCAGTGTCTTAGAGAGACAGGACATGATTAAAGAATATTTTAAGCTTACAGTTTTGATTTGTGGCTGTGTTGACCCCATATCAAGAAGATTCCTATCCCATACAAAGTATAATACTTATGAAACCTGGCTATGCAGCAAAGTGAATAACTAACACCTGAATTGTGCTTTGAAAACTTAATTTTTGCTAAATAATTCACATTGGGTGGATTTTTAATGACATACATAAAATGAAAAGGTATAAGACACCACAAAGAGTGGGAGTCTAAGCTTGTTTAAGCAACCATCAGGGTGCAGAGCAGCAGGAATGCCCTCATCATGCCAGGTCCCGGGAAATGTGGTTTTGGCCTCTCAGAATATTGGGCTTCCTTCTCTTCCTGAAAAAAATGTTACTATGATTCTTCCTTCTTTTATGCTAATACTTTGCCTTTAAGGTCAATGGAGTCATGAAGAAATATGGCAGGGACAAGCTACAGAACACCACTACCAGAGTTTAAAGAGATGTCTGGTCAAAAAGAGTGGTTGCTGCTCCATGAGTAAGAAAAAGTATCTCATTGCCAGGCCCCTAGACTGTGTCCTTGGCGTGTTCCCAACACCACCTGGCCTAAAGGGAAATTGAAGTAGCAGGAACTTATCTCAAGCTTTGATCCCAACACATTCTCTTGCATTAGCAGTAGATGAACAGATCAGTCATACCTACACTATGTCAGGTTAGCACTAACACTAATAAAAATCTATACTACTGTGACATAAGGATTCTCAAGGAGGTTGGCTTTCACCTATTGAACAAATCTCTTTCTTATTAGCTTGAAGAGTAAGAGCCAAAGTTGTGTCTATATCTTCTAGGTGTTCCTCTTGAGAAAACTCAAAGTCAGCAAGGTTGGTGTCTTGTAAAACAGAAGCCACATTCTTCTCCAGCATCCGTGTAATAATTTACTACAGAAATGTGCGTCACTGGTGGTTTTCCTGTACAATTCCTGTACTCTGCAAGCAGAGTACACTCTACAGTCTGTGATGAGCAGCAGAAAGTAACTGGCAGGATGCTGCTGCTCAGAGTTCAGACATGCAGAGGAATAGCCACACTGTTTCTCAGAGTGAATGTTAAAATGAAGGCTACACTGCAGTGTTCATACCTAGAACATCTCAGTGGATTCCGTTAGTGAACGCTGTGATTACTAATCAGCTACAAGGGCATTTTATCCCCCAGAATTTGCAGGTTTGTATGACTTGTTTTATAGCTGAAGCTCAGCCTCCCAGAAATGCATTTACAGATAAATAGTGATGGTTGCCTTGTACCTCCATTTAAAAAGCTCAGATATGAGATTTTCAGTAAAGGAAACTGATATAAAAATAAATTTAGGCTCTCTGTTTTAATCTCATACACAAAACATGACATGCTTCATTTGGTATTTAGAAGACCAGCTTAACACAGGAGCACTGACAGTGCAGCAGGGGATTTTTTCAAGGTACGTACATGATGTCTGCCAGCCTATCTCTGGTTAGAATCAAGATTCACAGAAGTAAATTCTGATTAACTCTAATGCCAGCCTGCTGTCAGAAAACTCTGCAGCTTGAACCATCTTTTACCAGTAAACATCTCCTGCTGAATTTCTTCACTGGTGTCAGACTGTCACATTGCTGTGCCATCACGGCGTTAGGACTGCTGTGCAAAGGCTAACAGGAAAAGGAATAACACAGCACACTGCACATTCATTCACTTGCAGGGCTTGGATTCCATACTGATTCTAGAGGAAAACTTTGTTCTCCCTTTCTCCTTTAACATGGCTTAAAGTGGGTGAAAATCGTAATTTGGGAGCGACAGAGAGGGACAAGATGGCTTTATTTGTAATTGGTTTTAAAAATCTATTTCTACCCATTTAAATGATGTGATACCTGATTGATAGCCAGCAGAAACACAAAGAGTCTTCATTGAGAAAAGGTAATTATTTGCAACCTTAATCTTCCCTTCCCTCCTCTCCTCCCCACACTCTGTACGAGACCCGTGGGCTTACTGTAGCAAAACTTAATTTAGGTGCTAACATTAATGGCAAAGTTCTGGCAGGATGGGGATCAAACTAGCTCCACCAGCAGGCCTGCCAAATCACACACACTGGGCATGAGACTTGAGAGGCTGATTTTCTCTCACTTCCAGGTCTGAACCTCAGTGTAGGGCAGCCTGGCTCATCCTCTGTGCATGTCTGGCAGGTGTAGGTGGTCACCTGGATCCATCGGGCACTTGCCACAGGGCAGGGGTGAGGGAGGGTGGGCAAGCAGCAGCCACGCTGAGCTCCCTGACAAAGAAGAGGAGATGCTTTTCCTGCTGGATTTTGGCACCGAGGACTGGCAAGGTGATTGCTGCACTCTGTGCTGGTCATGGCTAGTGCCCCATTTGCCTGACTCAGGATTCCATGGGATGCTTCAGGCTGTGGCTGAATGGTCACAACTGACTAAGCTGCCCCAGGTTAGCTGAGCCTCACTGACAGGGTGGGCACCTGCTCTTAGCCCATCAACACGATGAAGTGAAGCACAGTCACATAAATTTATTTCATTAAGGGTTTAAGGTAACATGCTTCATCTCGGGCTGTAGGCTAAAGGCATTCACAGGGACAGTCATGGTGCTCAGTATGTTTAAGGTAATTACTTATGTGTCAGTGACTTGTCTTTGGGGAGACAAAGGAGTGGAAATGGAAGGCTGTCTCCGAAACTGCTCTGTAAAAAGAGATTTGTGCTTTGCCTCTTCACAAACATCCTACTTTTCTTCCATATTCCTTCCACCAGTCTTTACCTTTTTCCATTCAATAATCAAACTCCTTCCCCTCTCACTTCCCACAAAGTGTATGAGCTTTTGACTCACACCTCGCATACCTCTTCTCTAAAGAATGGGTTTTTTTGCCATCTATCCTCACCCATATGGTCCTTTTTTATTCTATCATACGTATTATTGTGTGTGGTGTCTGTCTCCTTGCCTTACTGCTGCCACAGAAAGCAGAAGCTGATGAAAAGGCAACAAAACTTTCCCCTCAAACGGCTTCATGATCTTCTAAAATTTCTACTGAGCTACAGACAGCAAACTGGAGAGGGGCCTCTCTCCAGAAGGAAACTCTGAAAGCTAGATTAAGGCCTCCTAGTATACAACAAGTTTTTGGGGTTTTTAAATATATGTACAAACTGGTGGAGAGAAATGTTAATATTATGCTCCTCTGGTTTGTGAGGGGAAAGTTCATGAGAATCTTTGAAATATCTTTAGGTTCAAACACCCCTAGAAGTGGAAAGAATAATACCTAAATCCCTAAAATATCAGCACCCTTATGTACTATACATACCCAAACCCATTAGAGGAAGAAAACAAACTTTTGAAGCCAAGGGAAGGCAGAATTATTGCTGTCTGTGATACTTGATTCTCACCCCTATGCATGTGTGTTTCATGGTGCAGTTTTAATAAGACAGCTTTAACATTTACCACATTTTCTCTACTGAATGTCTGTCTAATTTAGTGCAAACAATGAATCTGAATGAAAGTGTCAGAGCCTGCAGATAAACTGTTTGAACTGCTGCCCTTCTGGGGCACAAGTTGGAATGCGTATCCTTGCTTGTGCAACAACCATCAGATGTGTACAAGAACACACCATCCTCATTTTGCAAATGAAGCCTGAGGCAGACAAGTGAAGTGATTTGTCTAATTTCACACAAGAGGTCTGTAGTAGTGCAGGGATTTGAATCTGTATTATCTACATCCTTTATCACTGGATCATGATTCATGGGTTTAAAGAAGCTATGCTGCTATAAGGAACTGGAATGTGGATTTGTTTTGTCATTCTAGTTCAGGGGAGCACTAAGAAATTTTGTTAAAAGTTGTTTACTTTGCAATTGATCATTGACTGCATGTAATTCTCAGGGTGTGACCCTGTGGTTAGATGCACAGAAAATTTGAGCAAATACAGCTGCAAGCAAAGTTTGGGGAGTTTGATTTCATGTCTCTCAGACTGGAAAATCTGAATACTATCCCGCCATAATTTTTAGGGGAATTATGTCGAAGCATAAATGTGAAGAAGGAAATCTAGGTATTAAAACACTTACACAGTCTAGAACTAAATATAGAAACCCTCAAGATATCTGCAAAAGTTTCTGTCTCATGATCTTAACCTATCTGAACTCTTGATTTTCCTACTTCCCACATACTGTTCGTCATCATTTCTTGTGCTATGCTATCAAAGAGAAGTTATAAGTAGAAGTGAACACGAAGTTTCATGTCATTTAGCCTAATTAATTTGGTCCTTTTGCAAAAATTATTCAGCCAGATTTCTTCAAATGGATTGGAGTGTAAGCCCTTCTAGCAAGAATTATGTTATGTTCAAGTTTCCAATTTGCTTTCCTTATGTTTTAGGGAAGGTGAACTTCTTCAATCAATTAAATGTCTACAGAAAAACGGTCCAGAAATTTCATTACCATAGGTGAATTCCTTTCAAAATAAAAGAGAATACTCAGATACAAATCAATGTCCAGTTCTTTCTGAAAAGCCCTAGTCTTTGTCTTCCAATGATCTGTCCATATACCTGAAAGTATTTAAATAGCAGAATTACAGGTGTGTCCACTCTGTGTTCATTGTTTCATTTCCAGTCTTATTTATCAGGCCTTATTCTTGTTCATTTCACCCGTAAGTGTTTTTTCCAGGTTGGATGAACACACAGTTTTCACATTAAATTTTCATTTTCTAGAAACAAGTTTGGAATTATGCAAGGCATGCCCTGCTTTTGGAGAATGTCACAACAGAAGTGCTTCCTTTAAAGGGCTTTGAAACACATTCATTAAAATAATGCTGCAGCCCCGAAAACCTTAGTACCTTTCTGGCACTGAAAATCCTCACTCTTCCATTTGTGCCACTGCTGAGCACTGATACTGTGTGGCTTTCCCTTCACTTCTGTGTGAGGGAGATGAAAACAGAACTAATTTCCTCTGATTTATGAAAGGCTTATTTAACAAACAGGCTTTAGGGAGCATTTAAAGCATATAAAAGCTACAAAAGAGAATAACAAGCTTAATCTACACACAAAAGAAGCAAGCAAACATAACCAGGTTCTGAGCCATCTCAGAACTTCCAGAAAACGTGTGTCCCTAAAAGAAGAACCATTTGAATCAGCTAGAGGAGAAGACAAGGAGTATCAGGCATTGTGCTATGCACTGCTAGCCACCATTTAGGTATTCTTGTAACTGAAGGTCAGTAAGGATCCTTGAGTCATCTTCAGTCGTGGCTTCCTTACCAAAGCCTCAAAATCCTCACCTAATTAGGCACGTGGGTAGCACTTTAATTTCAGCTTCATCAGGGACTCTGAGGAAATCTGCAGCTAAGCTTGCTCGTTCTCCTGCATGAAGATGAGCACAGACGAAAGGTGCACTGAGCTACTGCAAGCACAGTGGAGATTAAACATTTTGGCTACAAACGGGAAGCTCATCGCCAACTCAACAAGCACAAGATCTGGAAAATGTTTAGGTTTCAAAAGTGAATCTATGCAGAAGTAAAACTGCATTACTTTATGCGAGGACATAAACTGCACTTTAAAAGTTTTAAAAGTTGTCTGATGGCTTCAGTGGTCAAGATGTCCTTGCCAGCACCAGGAGCTGATGCATTAGCACAACACAGCATGAGAACACAGCCTGTATTAGCTGATTCATTCAGCAGGAACACTGATTAAGCAGAGTAATGTGTAAAATTTTTTTTTGCTTTTTATGGTGGATGGGAAGAAATGACAGCCGATACAAATATTTACTTTTAAATAAAAAAAACCAACAAGAAAAATGTCTTTCATACTGGACTGACGCGTAAGGAGAATATCCGCATAAGGATGATATTGCCACAGAGTTGCAGCAGACAGGCAGTGCAATCTATTTCCTTCAGTATGCAAAAGTGCATCATTTTGGCAATTCTAAAATAGGCTAACAGGAAGTCATCCTTTCACCAGATGGTTTGTTACCAACAACTTCACTTAGTTTAATTATATTTCTACTCCTAATCATGTTTCATGAAGAAGGTAGCATTTTTCTTTTTCTATTGAGAATTTATATGCCATTTACAATGAATAAGTCTACGAAATGCACGGTTTTGCCTCCAGTTTCAACAATCATATTGCCCTTCATACTACATTCATGACAGTAATCGAAAATCTTTCATTTCTCTCTCTAGCTGTAGCTCTGCAGGACCTAGCAGCTATTTCTGAAGCAAACCTATGAAATCTGCTGAGGTGAATTGCAATGTTCTTCTGCAGTTCTCTGTAACGATATTAAAAATGTTGTGGTATTCTAAAATATCTTTTAGTGCGAATAAATTCCCTTCATTATCATTCTGCCTCATATATACTGGCAAGTACTAGCAATCCAACTTCACAGAACAGCCCAGGAGTTTGTGGCGGAAAGAGTTTGGGAAGCTTTTTGGTAGAGTTAGGTATACGTGCCCCTAAGATTAATGGAAAATATGATATCATTCCCTATATAGCTATGAAAACTCTAGTAAGGTATTAAAAATAAAAAATAGGACAAGAGTGAAGAATTACAGAACCAGATTTTTCATGTTATTTAAAATCTGTTTGAAGACTTCATGGTCAAAGTCACCACAGATGAGGACACAACATTTTTCATGTTACTCTGCAGGAAATAGCAAAAATCACTGTAGGAAGTGAAATGGTAGTGGCAGATATTTGCTATCAGCACAGTGCAATGGTGCAGCTTTAGAGAGGCTGGACACCCTCCCAGGCTCCTGCCTTCCCAGCACAAAGCTTGAGAGATGAAGCCTTGCAATTTTAGAGGTGATTTTCTCTCACTTTTTGTATTTAACTGAAGCAAGCCCTATAATATTTACCAACTTGTTGCTGTAATTGTTTCTTGACTAAAGGTCCTTGTGACAGTAGAAAAAGTAAAACTCTACAGACTCTGAAGCATCAAGAAAATAAGTGTTCTTAAATTCACTAGCATTTGTATCTTTTTGTCTGAGTCCATAATTTCTTTGTATTTTCAGGAAAAGTAAACACTAAAAATTTAGTTGTGGCTCTTGGCTTTTCACCAGTTTAAAAAACAAAGCCATTCAAATGTCACCAGCACTTTACTACAATAGATTTGCATAAATATATCTTAATCCCTACCCACTGACAAATCTTAAAATTCAAAATAAGTTTTCACAAGGTTCTGGAGTGGGGTTTGAACGGGGGAAAAAATGAGTGCCTTTGTAGCACTGTTCCTTTTTGTCTATCAGTTCCTGTATATCTCATGTCTGCAGTCAGGGGAGCATGGGGGTGTTTCTAGCTGTATCTTTACCTTGCAAGAGAGGTGCTGAATACAGACAGAGAAGGGCTGAGCTGGTGGACTGAAGGGGAGAGCAGGGTAACAGCTGAAATTAGCTAGAATGTTATAAAAAGCAACAGGAAACCTGTCGGGGGCCTTGTAAATGAAGATATGACAAGATGAAAGAGAAGCAGCTGGGGACAGTTTCATATCTTAGAAAACAAATCCTGTTTTCATGTCTTAGCCACAGCTTGTCACCTGAACACGCATATCATGGTCTTGATTGGTTTTGTTTACTGCCTTTCAGCTGCCCTTTATCTCTTCCTTGGGCAAAGACTTTGGGCCTCAGCTTGGCTACAGCTGAGCAGGACTCTCTAACACCCGTAGAAAATAGATTTATGCTTGGTGAGGATCTGGCTTCCTACCTTGTCACTGAAATAGGAACGAGAGGTATAGCTTTTAAAAGGACCGCTTATTACTGACAGTGAAGCAGCCACAGTGACCGGAGCAGTTGAAAATTGGTGCCTCAGAAAAGCAATTTGGGGATTTCCAGGCATTCTTTTCAGTGCTATATTTGTGCCAAATGAGGATTCAAAATGCAATTGAGGAAGCTCTTCTAAGGCATGTTCAGGTGTCTCTCAACAGAAAGACATTAGCTGAAGAAAGAAAAAACTGCAGAAAACAGTCAAATTGCTTAAGAAAATTGAGTGGCCAGAAAGTCCATTAAAGCCCACAGCATTCTGGTGTGCAGCACAAACTGCTGGCTGAAATGGAGCAGAAATCTTCCCACAGCAATTCTCTGGGCAGTGCAAATACAACTTTCAGCTTGGGAGCACATTTTGCCAGAGAAGAACACTCTGCCCTGTTTGTCCATTACCGGCTGTCCGGACCCTTCTTCCCCACTCCACTAATCCACTGAGCAGGGATCACTCGCTGGTATCACAGATACCCAACTCCTGCATAAACCTCCAGGCAATATGCAGCACGTTTTTGAGAACTAAAATGATCAGAAGCAGCAGGGGAGGTGCAGAAGGCAAGGTAAGACCAACCACAGCAAGGAAGAAAAGCTGTCGTGGGGCAACTGGCAACCGGAACCTATCACATAAAATGTTTCAAGAAAAGTTAGGGTAAGAAAATGTCCAAAACCAGGGTTGACAATTAAAGTGTTTCTTCAACGAAAAAAGAAAGAGTGTCAAACTAGCCAAGTCTCCTAGGGGTCGAAGGGAGATGCTGAGAAATGGCTTGTCTGACTAGGAAGCAAGCCAGACCAGGGGGGAAGGAAAAAGCCACAAGGTCACTGAAATGGCACAGAACCATGGCTGGTAACAGCAGGGCAAATGTAATTGTTATAAGACCATAACACTTTCCTGAGAGGAATATGGAGAGAACGAACACAGGAATTGTCATAAAGTCTTTTGCGTTTTCCCCAAACTTATTGCTCATTCCACCACAACGTAATACATTCATATCAGGTAGAAACCGATCTTTCAAAGCTTTCTAATCTCCTCTTAACCTGAAAATGGGAGAGAAAATGTATCTTCCTCTGCAGTACCATTAGGTTTTTTTCTTGCTCCTCTTTAAAATCCCAGGTCTTCTTAGTCTTGGGAAATGTCCCTCATATTTCGTTCTCACTGAATGCCAAACACAGGTCGCACCAGATAAATATTCTTATGGTATCAATGACTAAATCCTCCTTCTGTAAAGCGTAACCATGCTGCTAAGATGTGTGAAGAAGAGGAACCCACTTCCAGTAACTCTGCTAATTTGTCTCCAGAAGAGGATGTCGTCTCCTCTCTCTTTCCTGTAAAGGAGGCCTGTGTGATTCTACAAACATATCTTCCATATTTCACAGATCCTGGGAGAGTGGATGGGTCAGCCAGTGACGTAGGATGTTAAAGTATTGAGGGAGAGGAGAAGAGGACTCCTCTGCTTTTCTTCTCTTTGTCTCAGACTGTCCAGGGTAGTCTGGGAACCGTTTTGTGAGCAGGACCTCAGTTGTGACCTCAGAGTGCTCCACTGTGCCTTTCAGGTCCATTCAAGCCTAGCAAGCTCCTGTAGTTTACAACCTTCTGACTGTAGATTTTTTCCTGCCTTATGAGGTTGCAAAAGTCTTATGCAATTGCGCAGATTGAGAAAAAGCAACAGAAGGCTGAAATAGCTTGTATAAAAGTCATATGGACATGGCACTTCTAAGTATATTACTCTGTTAGGGTACTGAGGATCTTAGTATACAAATGACAGAAGGGCAGCTTCCAGTAAACACAGAAAAAAAAGAGAAAAAAGTAGTCTGAGACAGACAGCTTAACTCTTTTCTGCAGGGCTAAGCCTGAGGAATAAAGAGAAGTATAAAAACCCAATAACCTTTCCCACTGAGGTCAAGTGGTTGTTAAAGTGCTGTCTGGACAATCTTTTCTCCCATCCTCTGCCTGCTTTTTGGCTGATTCATAACACCACAAGCATCAGCCTGGATCTCTCCAATATACTTTGTGGTAATAGAAAAATAGGCACCATGGATAAATACTTTATCCAAGCATACAAGAATATTTTTCTTTTTTTCCCCTCAAATATTCTGTATTTTTTAAAATATACGCTTCCATTTTCTAAGGAAGAACTATTTATAAATTATATCTCTCTGGAAAGAATACCAGTAACAATAATTTCCCATGGCAAGCTTGACATACCAAAAAAAAGCAATGCTCTATATTGCCCTTAGCAAAATTTTGACCAGCCACTAATTATATTTTAAAAAGCTGAATTATAAAAAAAAAATATATATATAAAAAAGACCTGTGGCTAAGTTAATGCTGCACAAAGAATCTAATGGTGGCACCATGACAGGATGGGTGAAATGTGAGTGGTCTGCAATATCCCTGTGCCAGAGGCAGTCCAAATAATGCAGGTGGTTATTGAGGGCTTCACTGGGGGAGGCTGAAGGAAGAGTAGCTGGAGGAGCCTGTTGGAGCTGAAGATGGATATGGGTTTTGGAGTCTTTTCTCACAGTCTTTACCTAGATGACTTCTGTTTAAGTGAGAAAAAATGGCAATATGAAGCACCATAAGGGAAGCTGTGTAAAGTGCTGAGGCAGAAGAAAGGAAGAGGAAGAAAGGAGTCAAGGGAAGAAATTGGAGGAAGGGAATAAGGATTACTCGTATTTTGTCTCTCTAAACAGCAATCTGTCATGAAGAGATCCATGTCTTTCCTTGTGATTACAGGAGAGCACTACTTAATTTACTATCTGCCATTCAAGCTTTAATAAAAGCCAGGCTCTATCAGCTTTGCGTGTGTTATTGAGATGCGTCTGGATAATATTTGTCTAATCTAGATATTTATCTGTCCCCCAAGCCAGATCAGCAGCAGTTTGCTGATGGAATAGCAGAGTCCTGGATCTTTGTCTTGCATCCACCAGTTTAGCCTCAAATCAGGACATACCAACAAGCATTTTGATAGTTCATCTCCAGCTATCTCCTCCAGAACTTGCTGCAGCAGAGACAACAGAGGAGTTACCAACTCAAGAAAACGAATTCATACCTTCTTTCTCACAGGATAGGGAAGAGTATTATGGAATATATTGGTTTTACTTTAATAAGTAAATCAACATCAGAAAGAACATCTGCACCATCCCCTCTGTCTGATCCTCTCATAGCAAAACCACCAGTGTCCGCTTTTTGATCCTCAAACAGCAAAACTGAAAATATAGCCTGTGTAATCTTCAACTGAGCCAGTTGCTAGAATGCAGATGCAAAGAATGAGATGTCTTGCCATTGGCTGTAATCTAAATCTAAAGACACTAAGCCCACGGAGATACATTAAAGTCAGAGAGCCCGTCAGGAAGGCAGATGGCAAAATAAACAATTCGGAAAAAAAAAGCACTAAACCCCTTGCTGGCACTTAATAGTAACATGGGTAGGACAAATCTCACCAGGGTAGGGAACGTTAACAGCCTGTTTGTGACAAAATGAAATAAAATGATTTGAATTGACACTTATGTTCTCATAAATCTGACTGACACCTCTATTACTGTTTTGACCTGGGACTTCATCCTTCTCTTGGGATGCTGAGAGCTGCTTGCATTAAGGAGCCAGGCATATGATGGAGCCCAGCATCCCTGACACAATTCACTTTCTGCAGAGACTCCTATTTCCTGGCATGCAGGGGGACTCCCCTGACAGACCACAGCCTTTGTTCACAGCTCCCAGCCCATTTCTGCCGGCTCTCTGTCCCGCAGGTCTGTCTGCAGGTGCTCTCCCTGGGAGTGTGCAGGGCTGATGCTGTCCAGGATTTCATTGCTGCATCTCCCTCAGCTTTTTTCAAGAGTAGTTTCCTTTCTTTCTTTTTCTAATTATCCATCAATCAAAGTTTTAGACTCTGTTTTCTACGTCGAATCCCAGGAAAATCTGCAGCTAGATAAATCCCGTGTTTCAGGTCCTGCCTGGTATGTCAGCCACTGTGTCATTGAAAAGGAGCTGAATTGCCACCTCCATGAATTCAGGAATATGGCTGCTGTATAGACCCACATCTATTACCTTTCTAATGCTACATGGTCACACATTACAGATGATGCTGTTCCCAGCAGGACGCTCTCTGATCTAAGGCTGTGCTTGCTCAGGCCTCCATCTGAACACGCAGCTGGCTCAGGTTTCAGCAGGTGTCTCACCTCCTGTGGTTTAGGTGCACTTTCCTGGGAGCTGGTCTTATTTCACAGTGAGAGACAGCTCTGTCCCTGGAGCACTGTAGAGGGAACAGGCACAAAGGGAAAAGTGGCTGCTTTTTACTGCTTCCCTGATGTATTTCACTCAGCCAGTCACCCTCCATGTGCTCACCACTATGTGGAGTGCCAGACGACCTGCTGTGCCCAGTGAGCGAGAAGAGGGAGAAAAGCCTTGTTGCAGTGTCTGTATTTAGTATATCTCACCAAAAAGCGTTTCTCTTGGTTTTGTTCTTCCAGTTTTAAATAGCCCATTAACAAAAAGCCAGCAATTAAAACATAAAAAGCTCCTCCAGAGAGCTATCCAGGAAGGTAATTTCAGACCAAGATTAAACTCTGCTTCTTTGTTTCTGGCCCTAAAATCTTCTTGCTGCCACACATGTAATTGCAAAAATAGGCTCCACCAGCTAAGCTGATCAAAAAGGCAGAAACACAGATACCTCTGCAACTTCTGACATCTGCCTAAATAACTCTAGTGTCCTTGACTATTATTGCAGTGACCTCTAGGAGCCTGCTCCAAGTCCATTGGCTTCATTGTCCCTTACTGACTTAGCCCAGACTTTCAGAAAGTTTTCTAAGCTTGGAAGGATGAGGATAGTACAGATGAAAAAACCAAAAATACATGAGTGTGCTGATGAGAAACAGAATAGCCTAGAGCCTTCCATCTCTAAGCTGCTGATGTCTGCATGGTTGAAAATGAACTACCTAGGGCTATACGAACCCCTGGTGTTAGCCTGAACAATGCATTCACATCCATTTACCTGAAATCTAAATTTGGCTTATTGCATTTCATAACCACACGGAAGATGGCAGCATCTCTTTAATGCTGAATCAGAGCAAAAAGTTTCCGATTTTTATGCATATCAGCACAAAAGAAACCACTTCCACTTACCCAGGAGTACTGTAGATCCATATCAGTTAGGGAATATGTAAGATGTGGCTGATGAGAAGAGCAAGTACAGTTTTCCCATTCTTCTATTTTTGAAATTAAGAAGTCACAAGGACAGAGCTGGTTGTCAGGAAACGGTTTCCAGTCACTCCACAAGTGAAACTCTGTTTCGGAGTGAATTGAAATAGTTCCTAAGTTATTAAGTCTGGACGTGTATGAGCGGCCCAGAGACGCAGAAATAAAATCAGTCCTGGTCTCAGTCTCTTCTTTTCTCCTTGTACTATCTTTCCATGTCTTCTTTTCCTGAGGTTTTGACAGCTTCATGCAAGAAGTTAATGCTTCTTCATCCTCTTCAGAGAGATAAGCATCTTCTAAGGTATCTTTAAAAATGCAAATACTTGTTATAGTATGTTGCAATTCATAGAGAAAGTAGAACACTTTTTCTTTGTAATGCTGTCTTTCACTCTATATAATGAAAAAGTAATGGTCTCCATTTAAAAAAAAAATAACAACAGAAAAACTCCCACAAATAAACTAACAAACAAACAAACAAACAAACAAACCCCCAACAAAACCAAAACCAAATAATTATGATAATTAGGGAGATGGAAAGGATTTTTTACTGGGTCAGGCATCTGAGCCAAAAGTGAGATTTATTCTCCTTTTGGCATATTCATCTTGTTCCCTCAAAGGTGTGGAAAATTTTATTAGTTCTGCCCATGAACGCTTGCTAACGGAATGTCATATTGCTGATAGTTGCAGAGAGCATGAGTTTAGCTGGAAAGGTTCAGGAAGCTTTCTGGACTGTTGCTGTCCCACCCCTTGTATGTCTGTTGTAGTTACAAAGTAGTTGCTGAAATCCCTATTTCCTCATGGGTTTCAGCCCAAGCAGTGATTTGGCTGGAGCAGTTGTTCATCAGGTAGTTTAAACTCATTTTGCTAATACTGGATTATAAATAGTCATATAAACAAATGCACTGTACAACCAATGCCTTTGCTGTTAAGATAATGTTGGCAAAACAGGTTCAGAGGAAGAACTGTTGCACAGTCAGATCAGAGATCTATAGGAGACTCCAGAAAATCAGCTGAGGCCAGAATCAGTTCGGAATTCCTGGGTCTTATGGCCCTAGGCACTCAGGTATGATGAGAGACCAACTTGCTCATTGTACCTCAGACCTCCCTGCACTGGCAGATGCTACTGACTCATGGATTAGCACTGGACATTATCTTCCCTTTTGTGAGTTTTGCCTTTCTGACCTGAAATGTGATACAAAACTAGGGAACCCAAAGTGTCCCCAGCACAGAGGCCCCGCTGTTATACAATTCTATTTATCCAGAATCCCCACTTGCGAGATATACTGTTACAAAACCCCAGCTAGTGTGACAGGAAACAGGTTTTCACACTATGAGGAAGTCAGCGCTGGAGTGGTATCGCAGTAACATCTCAGTTGGGGGTTGAGAGTCGTGGGTGGTGAATGACAGACCAGGACAGGATTGTTTACAGTTATGTTCAATCCAGTGTCATTTGCCAAATGTTGGGAGGAATGCTGATGTGATGCTGTACTTACTGAGAGGAACCAGAACATGCTTGACATCTTCTAAGCTTTGGGTACTTGTTTTCTTTGTTCGGACCAATTTCTGCAACCGTTTTAATGTTCCCCTGGACTCTGCTTTATTGTCTGGTTCTGTACCCTGCCAAAAAACAAAACCAAAAACAAAACCAAAAACAAAACCAAAAAACCAAGAAAGACGTTAATATTATCCAAAATAAAAATAAAAACTAAGGGTAACATGGTGTTTATTTTGAGAATGAGAAAGTCTCTGATTCAAAGAACTGATCATTGACACAATGCTTTAAAAATTAGGCTCTTCCCTGCTTTGGACTAATAGGTAAAAAAGGTGAAAAAGGCAACTCACAAGAGACATCAGGCTTAAGCCAGTGTTCATATTGCTGTTTACCTTCTGGAATACCTCAGTATTACTGAATACTTAATTCCAGATTTGTTCGAGAAAACATTTTAATATATGCATCCACTATATTACCTAGAAGCATTCTAAGTGTGCACAGAAATCCCAGATGTGGAGAGTTACTGCATTTAAATGTCTATCTGCTTTTCATTGAAACAAAACAAAGAAAAGCAAAATTAGAAATTAGTAAGGCTGTAATTCACCAATGGTGCTTTTTGGAACAATACTGTCTGGCTTCCCTGTATATTCAGGTGTTTGATTTCAAACCTGGAAAGGGTTTGTACCAAATGATTTGCACGACCACTTCATCTTGCTCCAGCTGTAAATTGGCATGAAGGTTTAATACCCTACAGAATCTGCTATATCCTCCTCATTTAAGAACAACGGACTAACACAATATTAGAAATTGTCTTGCACCAAGCAGGATCCAGTGAAATAAACATATACCCACATGCCTAAAATTACACCCCAAAAAAATCTGAAACTGTTTTATTCTTTCGGGCACTGCTATGATAAAACACTCTTAGTTATGTAAAACTTTATTATTATTATTATTATTATTGTTAGTCTGTGTCTAGATACATCTTTCAGAGTTTTCTTCATGGGTGATATGATTCACACTGATGCTGATGGAGCCTGTGCTGACATCTTTCCTTAAGGATAGGACCTTAGGAGTCCTCTTTCTTTAATCACAGTAAAGCAAAAATTCCCACAGTGGATATCACTTGGGGTTAGACTCCCTCCTTCTCAGCTGCATGTTACATTCCATGAAATCTGCAGTGTCCTGGAAACTGGGAATCAACCACAGGAACACAGCAGGAAGCCACAGAGTTGACACCTTTCCATGTCTCCAGTGTAAGTCATGGCTTCATTAGTGTCTCAGTTCTGCAGTGAATTTCACAGCTATCCCTGAAAGCTGCGCTACTGTCTCAAAGTGCCACAAACTGAACTCGTCTCAGATGAAATTAAAACAAAAGACACTTTTCCAGAAGCTCAGCTCATGAGCTCCAGCTACTGGTTGGTGTCCAGCAGAGAGGATGTGAACACACGTAGAGCTCCCATAAGACACAGTGTGGACATCAGCTCATCAGCACCAACTGTTCTGCTGTGCTTTTTCTGTCCTTCACCTGGGTGTAGATTTCTTTCCTCTTCCAAATTCAAGATAGCAGGAATGCACTTTTACTTTAGCTAACGAGAGGAACTGAGGTCAATTTTTCAGTCTCTCATTGTGAGACATCTTTGCAAAATAAATCACAGTGTTTTAAAATGCTAATATTGCTCTCACATTAGATCTCTTGCAGCAATAATAATTTGTTCACTTATAAGTAACGACACAAAAGCAACATGATGACTTTGATTTATGATCTGGGATTTCCATCATGGAGACATCAAGATAAATGGAAGATAATCTATTCAGATAATTTCATTAATGGCAAACTCTAATCCTCTTTTCCTTAAAAGCACTCATTTCATAGAGTCTATTGTTAGGGAAAAGTCATAAGTGCTTAAATAATAAATGCAGTAACCCCCTTTCATGGAGAAAAAAGCTCATGCAGTATCAGCTGGTAGTGAAATAGCTTTTAAATTTACAGTATTTTATTTTGGCTTACCTAAGCATTCAAATATGGAATTTTATCTGCCTAGCCAAATATTCTTTGATACAGAAACCAGACAATCAGGTGAACTGTGCTTCTCCCCAATCTGTAAGCAAAGCTATCTATAAGGAAAGAATTCTCGCATGAACAAGAACCAAGAATATTATTGATTTCCCTACTTAATGGGTTTTAGTGATGAAAAATCATGCCACATCACAAATCAAAATGAATTGTGTAAAAAAAAAAATCACAGGCTGCCCTTTAGTTGCAAATAATTTGCATGAAGTATGCAGGAATACTTAAGCACAAAAAATAAACATTTTAAAAATGCACTTCTAAAATGCATTACAGAAGAAAGACCTAAATTGTGTTCAATAAACTGTTTCCAGTTTATACAAAGGTATTTTAAATACCTTAGAAATCTTTTCACAGTGAGATGTTACGAGGATTAACCTGGTGACAGAAATACAGCAATTTGGAAGCTAAGTGTAAAACACTGCTGGTCAGATTCCAGCAATCTCAGTCCTGTGGAGCACTCTCTTTCCTGGGTGTAACTGCGTTAATTTCAATAAAACTACTTGCACAGCATGTCACTTCTCAGCATAAAGAATTTAGTCATGGCACAGTCTAATCTCTGTGATTTTTCTTCAACTGCTTTGCCTCTCCCAAACAAGTGCAATGATTTAATCATGACTACCAATGCACTTAAATTCAGAGTACGGTGTAATAGTGCGAGGACAAAAATTAGTGTGTGTTTACTGTGTCCATGGTGCTAATTGTTATGGTACCATAATTTTTTTTTGAAAGTTTCAGTAATAACCTGGCTGCACGTAATGAATATTAAAATAATATGTGATGATAGGCAACTTTTTGCTCTATTTAAAAGAGTTGTGTAAAACGCACCAAATTTGGATAAATTTTCTGTTAAAAAATATCAGTAAAGCCATGGTCAACCAGCGTATAGAGAAGCACTGTACGGACTTCTTTCATGTGCTCCTGCCCATATATAGCTGACCTTTAAATATTCCTGTGTTGTTGGTCTGGTACTCCAAGTAGTTTAAAATGAGTGCAGAGTCAGACTAAGCAGCCTAGGATAATAGGCAGATTCTGTCCTGGGAATCACAGCAATAATACAATATTCTATAAATGATAAAGAAATATCCTGATTAATAGCAGAGCAATAATAAGGTATTCTACAGAAGACAAAGAGATATCATGATTAATAACATGGATATGGATAAAGATCTTTCAGCTTTTGGAGAAGGAACATATAGCACAGGAAAAACCAGCCGGTTCTTCCCTGCTGCTGGTGAAAAAAAAAGGAACAATTTTCATGGCAACTCACCATTTCACTGTTACCAGGCACACCTGGATTCTGAACTCGTGGTGGGATCCATTGCTCATAGTTTATCACCTAGATAGTAAGAAAAGTGAAATTAAAAAAAAAAATACAACTGACATAAGATGAATAAGCATAATTAGGATTGTGTGATTAAATATAGATAAGAGCTCAGCAGTTTTTCAGCCTGGTACTACGTGGATATGAAAGTAAAAGACTGACATACACCAGCTGCCACCCATTGAAATAATTTTGGTATTGAGCTATCTTGATTTCCTCAGTTATCTGGGGCGCAGTAACGTCTTGGAGACATTACAGTGAAAGTGGTGCTCTGGCAGAGCTGTGCATTATAGCATGGGGTCCGTGGATCTCATCCCAGATCTTGGCCTTCCTTGCTTTATGAGCAGGAAAGCCACAGAAGAGTTCGCTCAGCAGCAACCCCCCAGCTGGGGAGCATCACTGATGCAGTTCTAAAAGGCATCTTGCTTAGTTCGCCTCATTTTCCCTGGGATGTTGAGCACCAGGGGTGTGAGTTTGAACTGGATTAACAACAGAGAAAATGGGACGATGCTCAGAACTAAGACAAGACTATTCACACTTTCATCATCTGCCCATAAGTCATTTGTTGGTCCCAGTGCCCTCAGGAGAGGAATACCATGGGAATGCACCTTCCTTGGGGCACTGCTGCAGTCCCTGGTGGGCAAGCCTGACAGTGCCTACAGCTTAGCAGGAAAGTAATGAACACTGGCCTTTTTCCTTCATGAATATGAATGACACGTTGAAGGCTGAATGCAACCTAAGAATTTACGTGAGAAATGAGGCATGAAACATTTTTGAAAATGTATTAGCCCAAAGACTGCATTACTTGATATTTTATGTCCTTCCCAATATGCTACAAAGGCTTCGAGCCATCAAGGGAGCCCTGCTAGACATGAGTAAATAAGAACAAAGGTATGAAAAATAAATGCAGAAGGTAGAGGTACTTTATATGGTAAAGTACAATTATTGCAGTGGTGCTCATGCTATATCCCTCAACACACAGTTCTGTTTCAAGTCCCATTTTCCAGCACTTACAGAATGAATGGAATGAATGAATGTCAGTTTAGGAAATGGAGAAGGATTAAAGCTTTTGTGAAGCACTCAGGGAAACTTACTTGCTTTCTCTTTTTTCATTTATTTCTTTTTTTTTCTTCAACAAGAGGAAAAAAAGTCTAAAGTGTTCATCTGTGCTATTTCCTCCTGCTTGTAAATTTGCCTCTTCCATGGCTCATAGAATCACAAACTCCCACAGACCAGCTGAGGCAAGAATGCACTTCTGGGGATTGTCTAGTCTAACTCCCTGCTCAGAACTGGTCACCAGAGCAAGTTGCATGGGTCCACCTCCTGACAGGAGCGTCTCCAAAGATGAATTTCTCATGCCCTCTCTAGGAAGCTTCATCAATGTCTGAGCTCCCCTTATACTAGAAAAGTGCTTTCTTTATGTTAAGTGAAATTTCCTGTATCTCAGTTTGTGCCCGTTGCTCCATCACACTTCTGGGAGCAGCGGCCTGTGATTCCCTGGACTTTCTGGGACAGCTCATTCGTGTGAGCTATCCCAGCCAGTTTTGTGATCCTGAGGCTGCAGTTGTGCAACTGCATGCAGACTTCCAATTCCTCCTGTCTGTTCCCCATGCTGTGTGCATCAGCAGACAGGCACTTCATAAGGACACTCATTTGTGCTGATTTTGCAGAAAAAGAGCTTCCCCCATAACACTGTTCTCTCAGCATTTCCTTGTTTGTGTGCATAATGTAGTGCAGCAAATGAATACAGATATAATCAGACTATTTTGGAAGCTTAAAAGAGAATTATATCGACGTTACCTTGATGATAATGAAGACAAGGGGTAACAATCACTAAAATTCAAAATAATGTCATTAAACCTGAATTTTTTAAAAAGCGATTGCAATAGGTCTTACATTGATACCGAAGTTTGGAGGGATCCAAGTCCCTACAGTTCCTCATTCATGCACCCCAAAAAAAGCATCTTCAAATGCTTTGAGAAGTCAAAAATAGAACTTTGCTTCTAAAATGGGGCAAATGGTTCATGGGGAAAAGTTTGAAGGGATTTTATGTGAACTCACATTTAAAACAAACATAGGCCTTATTCCCTTTTTCCCTCCGTAGTCTGTCATGTCTGAGGAACGACCTCTAGGATCTTTACCAGGAGCCTGTCCAAAAGCTGCCATGGCAGGATAGGGGCAGAGCCAGAGATCCCTCACACTAAGGGAAGAACTATTGTAGGAAATAAAAGAATAATCTTTCTCCACAATACTTAGAAAATGAGAGGAAGAAATCAGAGAAAGAAAATGAGAGATGCAAAAGAAAAAGAGTTCTTTTCTCCTTTCCTTCCTCCTCAGCTACTCTTTTGTCAGCTGGGAGAGGAGATAATCATGGGAACAAACTAACAGTGCAGAGACAGATAAAACCCTGAGGGAAAGCAGGAGAAACCTGGGACACACTGACTTTCAAGGCACTGGTTTCCAATACAGTTGTCTGTCCCCCGATAGGCAGATCATTTAACTCTTTTTTTAACCCAGATCTCGACTTTGACCTGCACTGGAGCTGAGCACTGCCTAAACATTGTGTCTTCACAGTTCTCTGTCTTATCTCAGATGCCTTCAGGGTGATGAATGTACGTTTTTTTCTTGGTTTTAAACTAAACATCCAAAAGGACTCCTGACATTGTATAGAAACAACAGAGGAAACTCAGCTTGGAGCCTTTTCTAAAGTTCAGTGCTCACCTTGAATTTAAAACTTTTCTTCAAAGGAAAATGTAATAGATTTTCAGCTTCCAAATAATTTTATTGTATTAATTCCTCATTTAGAACACACACATATATACAGGTGTGTTACACAGTTTTAGTCCCAAACTGAGTAATCTGTCATGTCCTGTGAAATCAGCAGAGCTAAGCTGGTTTGCCACAGATAGGAACTGAAGTAAAACATCATCAGAGCAACACTGGACTGGAAGTGAAATAAAACCCAAGCACCAGTAATTCCAATTCCAGAGCTACAAGCCTTTCTCCTCACCTCTGCTGCCCACCAGCTGATGGGCTGTTACCTACTTTTATGTTGTTGTTATGATTATGCAAACCCAGGGATGAGAATTCATTAACAGCCTGTGCCAGTGGGGTGACTAACACAGATTTAGGAAGAGGAGGTATGGTATACGTTTATAGAAATGCAGAAAGCATTAGGATACATATGCCAATATGGATCATGCAAGACAGATCTAAACACTTAGTGCAGATCTCGCCAGACACAGTTCTAGCACATCAATTTAGCAGAAATGCATTCACTCAGGGAAGGAAAAGGTTTTCTAGGCAGTAAAATCCATATGGCCTGCATAAGAAAAATCATGAACAACTTTGGAAGTCACCAGAGTCTTCTTTTAAACTCAGCTTCTGAAATACAGAGGCATACTGAGTATGAAGTTTAGGCTAGGCAAATGCTGAATGGAAACAAGAAATGAAATTTTATTTGAATGAAAATTTAGATTCTGAAAAAAGAGAGTAGTTGTTTCACCTGACATGTTGTTTCTTCTATCTTCTTTCCTTGGAGCAAATGTATTCCATCAGCAATAATATTATCTTCTGTGAATTATGACCAAAAAAGAGAAAACATGCTTTAAAATGTCCTGCTTTATGTTTTTATGAGGAATATCATTTGAATTGCACTTGATGTTTTGAGCTGACATTTTGACTCTCTGAAGTTAATCTTATATCATTTAAGCATACATTTTATCTTGAACTGCTTTGAAGTGAGACTGCAGAACAAATTGGCAAACTGACTCACAGAAAGAAAACTCATTCATGCTTATTTCTTCTTCTGTACTTAGTCCTCAGTTTACTAACCCAGAACCCCACTGAGACTTTCCTCTTGCCCTGCTAATTTACAGCAGCGAAGTCTGGAATATTCATATGAAAAATGAAGGACAAAAATTTCAACTGAGATCTGTTTAGTTTAGATTAGATTAGAAATTGCTTTCAAAGGATGAACGTCCTCCCATCTCTTGCAATAAATGAATGTTTGGATGGGAAGAGTATTAACCTTCACTGCAACAATGAGCAATAATAGGTCAAACAAGTCTGAAAAAAATATTTTTAGCAAGCCTACTTTGAAAGATCGACTTTTACTGCCAATCTTAAGGCAAAGCACCCACCACTGTACAACTCTAGGACAGCCATAGCAATTAGATCCCATCAGAACAGATATCAGGATCACTCAGATATTTTGCAGGGAGGAAAAAAAGAAAAGAAAATAAATACCTGCTAATCACACCACATTTTCTAAAGTCACTAGAAAACAGCAGGAATGTGATGGGGGTTTTTTTCTCATTAATCCTAATTTGGCATCCCTATTGCTTCTGTGGAATACCTTACAGCATCAGTAGTTCTCCTGTTTGCAAAAGGACAGCTTACTTAACATATAGATCCACAAAAACTAACCGTAGGCAGGCAAGACTGATTGCATTGTACTTCCTATAATTAACAGGAAAAGAAAGAGTAATTTGGGGAATAATTCTGTGTGACTTAGGTTCTTCAGTTATCACATGGAAAAGTGTCTGAATGTGATCATTAAAATTTATATTCAAAGAGGCACATAAGATCTTGGTCCAGATTTTGTCTTAAGCACCCACAAATCTCCCTGAAGTCACTGAGGGCCTGGTGTCTGACAGTCTGGTTGTTTATTTCATTAAATAGCTATTTGGACTTCCAGGAGCACCATAACTCATGGTAAGCAGTGCTCATGCAACACCAGATTAACAGAACTGGGTTCTTTCTGGTTCTCAGGATAACTTGTTTTCATCTCCTGCAGGCATCTCTGTACACTCCATCCCTGTGCTCTGTGAGCTTACTCTGGAAGTTAAATCTTGCAGTGTTCAGCCCTTTGCCCCAAAATCCTCCTACAGTCTAATCCAGAATACTGTTACTTAGTAGCTGTTTGCAGCTGAATCACAAAAAAACTGTAGGGCAACATATAATGTCCTTAACCTGAAAGACCACATACAGTGACACTGCTTCGGACATAATATTGTTCAAACCCAGATTAAAACACCAGGTTTTAAAGCAAACCTTAGTGGTCCCCCCCAGCCACAATGTCTTTTGATAGCCATAATAACCTGCACCCACAGTGCTCTTACATCTTGCTTAGACCAGCTCTCCAGCCCACTGAAATATGGAAAAAGGTATTTGTGTAAAAAAACAACCAAACAACAAAAAAAAAACATGCAAAAGATATAGTTGAACCACAGAGAGAGCTGCAGTGTTTTTGTCTTCCTAGTCTGGCAATGGGCACCAGCCACTCTCCTGTGGAACGAATTAGGAGCAGTGGAGAATTACATCCACTGGCTCTGAGAGGTGTCGGTTCTTTCCTGTTTGTCTCCACAATCTTTCATGGAAGCCCAATGACTGTGACTTCCACAAGCAGCTTTTCAACAAAGGATGCTTTTAGGCTGGCAGATCTCATACTGGTGATGTGGGTTTGGCCTTGCGAGTAAAGGCAGGTATTCCCACTACTGTGTCTGTGGGATAAATATGTGTTCACTGCTTTTTCAGCCTGGAAAACTTGGGTTTGTAGATGTAATAATACACACGCTGTCATCTAGGGCTCAATCCAAAAGCTACCAGTGTCTGTGGGTGTCTTTACAGTGATTTTAGTGAGATTTGATACAGGTCTGTGGATACAGCTCCGAAGTAAGCAGAGAAGTCTATGTGGACCACCACACATGGCTTTTTCAATCTAACAGAAATTCATATTATGCAATAGACTTGCAGACCTTGAAGGATTATCTCTGCTAAGAGAAAAGTTTGATCAATAGTGACGAATTATCTTGATCGATAGTGATACACTATAAATCTCCTTGCAGAGGTTTTCACCACTGTGTGAAGGGGACTTCCCTTGAAATAATTTTACTGCAGTAGGGGAAAGGGAGATTTTTATTTAGCTGCCAGCTTTGCTTCCTGTTCCCTCTGGGCCCCTGCCCTTCAATTACAACACTTGTCATCTTTTAAAATGTGCACTGCTTCTTTTGCATGCTTTGGATATTTAAAAGGGTAAAAAATTCCTGGAGTAGAAAAGACTTTGGAGGAAGGTCAAAAAGTTCTGCTTTCTCATTCAGCCTCTCCCCGCTTCCAGTTGGGGAACATCTGGAGTATCATTTGAAGAATCATTCCAAAATGATTTTGGTTAAAAGTAAGACTTGTCTGGAGAGAAATGCCTAATATTTCTTTCACCTATCATTAGAACCTGTTCCTTCCAAGCCAATGAGATTTACTGAAGGTCCCTTTTCCCCTCACTAGTTCTGTACAAGAGCAGAATTCCTCTAAATCTTCCTGTCATCTCTTATTTCTGGTTCTGGTTCAAGAAACCAAATTTGCCCATAGATGGGCAAATGCAAGAGGTATTGCAATTTCAGTTCTATTTCCAAACATTTAAGAGTTTAACTTCAAGTTGTGAAGTGAACAAAATTCACAAGGAATGTTGGTGCCCTGTCCTTTGCTTTCTTTGACATATCCAGGTAATAGTGGAATCTCCTATCAGTGGATGATCTCTAGGCCATTTGTGCAGGAGATATTCCCCCTTTTTTGGCTTGAGTTGAGAACAAAACATACATCCACTATAATCTCACATATCTTGGTTTCTGCTTCTGCTGAGCCTTGTCTGGTTTGGTCTGATTATGCAAGACTAAGAGATCTACCTTAACTTTGAACAGTACAAATCTAAATGCCATTCCTGGAAGCAACATCAAGCAGATTACCAAAGCATTTTGATTTTTAAAGTCCAGTTTGTCTTTAAATAGGTGAGGTGACTGCTCACTTGTTAATACTCCATGTTATTTTAATGAATTTATATAGATACACTCTTAAACATTAGTGTCATTAGCAACTTCCCATGTATTAGCTGTAAGGTTGTTCTAATAAAGTTGGTCAGAATGGGTTTAGAAAGAGAATCAGACAAAGTATTCGCATCTAAAATTTTGCCAACTCTCTTTTGCACCTGCCACAAAAGGTTTTCTTCTGAGAAAAGCTGCACTCTTTCCCTGTTGGATATCTGGAGCAGTGTAAAATATCCAGGAAACATGGATTACTACAGCTGGCAAGCCCTGTACAACAACACTATGGCAATTTACTGTAGGGAAAGTCTCCTTTGGCCCATGGGCTACAGAGTGAATTGGTCACAGAGTGTGTGTTCTTAGCTTCCCAGTTTCAAGCTAAGCTTTATTTTAACTACTTTTTCCCACCTTGAGGACAAAATAAATCTCTAAAAGACCTGACAAATTATTTAGCTGGATTATTGGTGAAAAATGAGAAATTTTCTTAGGTGCCCTTTTAAATACTTTGTGGAAAATGCAAAATCAGCTGGAATATGTTTAGCAATTACCTTCAAGCTGACAGTGCCTTCTGATGTACGAATCATTCTCCGGCTTCCTGGAACCCTGCCAAAGTGTGCCATTCACATTTTTCCTGTCTAAAGTAAAAGCACAGAGAGCAGTCACCTGAATTCATAGCAAACCTGTGAAATAACAGGAAATTCTGTAAAAATAGCATCAGAATGCAAATCAAACAAGCTTGCAGAACACTGGAGCATCTGCTCAGACATGGAAATGAACTGATGATTTTGCAGTATAGGAATTTGGATGGATGGATAGATGGATGGATGGATAATATTTATTATGGTCAGACTTCAAGTTTTATCATCCTTTGCTGCGGTCTAGTACCTCATTTAACACTGTTAACACACAATCAGAATAATTGTTATCTTAACCCTGGATTTAAGTCCTAGGATCCCATAGAACATCTGTACCATTGTTTTGCTTCCAGGAATTGTATAATTATTATTATTATTTAAGTCTACCATTAACGAGCTAGAGTGTTGGCAAGGAACAGCATCAAAGATGCCCACAGTGATGCCCCATGGACTCCAAGGCTCGGGCTGTCTCAGCCTGGATGGCTGAACTAGGCTGGCTTTGAGAAGGAGATGACCATTCTGCTGCTCCCTCAGTGAACTTCAAAGTGCTCGTGCTTCACAACATGTAGATAACTATTAGGGGTTTGTGCTTTCTGGGTTTGTTTGGTTTTGTTTTGTTGAGTTTTATTTAATGTTGGGTTTCACTCTATTATGTCAGAAAATTTTCTTTGTGAAAGCCCTTTGTGATCCTGTCAGGTGCTGGGAATTCATTACAGCCTGTTTGCTGTAGACCAAATGATACTGTCCTGCACGAAAGTCTGCGCAGCACGGGGCTTCAGAGTGAAGCCTGAACGCAGGGGAGCTTTCATCTGTCTGAGACACGTCGTGAAATAGAGCCACATCATTTCAGGCACATACAATAACCTTTGTACTCAGCAAGGACTAGATACAACAACTGAACCAAGATGGAAAGAGTAAATGAAAGCACGATAGCAGGAAGCTCTCACTGGAAAAAAAAAAAACAAAAAAACAAAAAAAACCACAACAAACCAGGAAATTTTACTTTTAAGAAACTGATGATTATTTCCTATAGAGGATTTGCAAGATAGAACCCATTGAAACACAAGCGTAGATAACAATACACAGTGTCAGGATGGGTTTAACAAAACCCCTGAATTTCCTTCTGAGTGATCTTGTTTGTGAAAATTCTCACAAAGTAGTTTAAAATGGGGAAGGGCAGGGACCTGAATTTTCTTAGATCAGAGACATTTCAGGGTTTTATTGAAATGATTAAAAGAAACACTGGACATGCTGAGTATTTCTAATGCTGTCCCATAACAGTTTCTTCATCTCAATGTGGTTTCTATGTTTAACTAGTTTGTTTTCAATATCTACCTACAAATGTGTGTGTGGAAAGCAAGGAAGAGAGGAGAATATATTGATAGCTTAATTCTATTTTTTCCTTTCCTTTGCATTTGCTCCAACAGCTGTAAAACAAATCAGACTCTTAATTAAAGTTGGCTCTCTGAGATTAGCAAGTAAACAGTAAATGATTTAAGCAGCTACTAACCAAATGCTTCATTTTCAGACATGGACTTCTGGATGGATCTAAAAGAATTAAAAGAATTTACCATTAGCTGAAAGTCAGAATGAAAAAATTAAAGCTTGTTTAATCAAATACGGGTATTTTCAACCTAATTCTTCAAAGCAGGGCACAGGGATTTAGCTGTGCTATTCCCACTGGCTTTAACTGGAGTTACTTGTCTCATTCACCCAATCATCTATTCCCACATGCCACACAAAGCTCTGAAAGCATCTCAGGTTTCGTGCTGCAAGAATATGTGACCCAAGTTTCTTTTTGAAATGAAGAATTCATGTTGGAATCAGGGGAACCCATCAGGAAGAAAAGAAGAGATACTTTCCTTTAGACATGATCTGAAGTGTCCTACAACTTTTTAGAATTATTTCCTCATTTTTGATGACATGATAATGGATTGAACCAAAGAGCTACATATGAACACACCATCCCCAGGACCTTGAGTGACATTTTATTGCCCCAGTAAACCTTGAGCTTTTTGCACATTTACATCAAGGATGAGTCCTAATTCATGCTTCCATCTGTGGACAGTAGTTTATAGAGGACAACTTGAAGAATAGACTAACTTAACAGAGGAAAAAAAAATCTTTGAATAAAGTTTAATTTGTTTCACTTTATCCATTAAAAACCCAATGGAAAGTAGTTTACGAGCAGTGGATGAAGCCAGAAGGTTATAGTAGATGAGAGCAGGGACTGTCTAATCTGTGACAGTGATCAGCAGAAGGGAAAGAGCACAAAACCTGGGATCCCTCTCCCATCCTCAGTCATGGAGGTGCTGAAGGGTTTCCTGAGCAAGAGGGTGCAGCTGAGCAGTTGTGGGTTTTTTAAGGAACTGGCCTGTTCCCACTGGTTCCTTTTAAAATCATTGGATTTTTTGATTCCAGAATTCCACAGTTTAATTCTTATTGTCTAAACAAGGAATACTTACGTTATTTCTCCTACTCTATATAATTTGGTGCTTCCTTGCTGCCCCATTGTAGGGAACAGAGAATGATTAATTCCTCATTCACTTCCCCCATATCTACATGAAAGGTCAATGGGAAAATTTCTGCATTATCATTGGGAGTGCCGTGTCAGGATAGTGATGGCTGGACACAGTGAAATAATTTTCATTACAAAATCTTTTCTTATTGATTCAAACTATTTTTTTCCAGCTCACTCTTTTTTTTTTTTTTTCCCTTATTGATCAGTCAAATGATCTCAACAATACTTCTAAATTCTGATAATTTGTTTAGAATATGATTAGGTTTCAAATAGAATAGTTTTATTTGCATTATAAAATTTGACATTGTAGCTTTAGACTGCTACTTTTTTTTTTTTTTTCCCTAGGGCAGAACCAGTTCTGACCTAAGCAGGACAATTTTAGGCATCCAGCTGATTTCATCGTATTTGGTAGGGCTTGCTAAGGCCTACGCAGTAGTTTGACTTCCTTAAAAGTGTAAAAGAATGATGAGAAATCCATGAGTATATAGAGTAATGTCCACATTTTAATTAATGAAATTTTGGGAGCAGTTTCACAGAGCCCTGGCTGGTGACATACAGTTGAGATCTCACAGATCAGTGCACACGTCTCTGTGTTTGAAGCTGATAAGTTATTCGTGTTTTGTATCAGATGACCAGAAATAGATTAAAACTCTTATTTAAGACAAAAGAGCTCTTCATTTTCTTAGAAATTTTTACCCATTTTGAGATTTTTTTAGCAACAGACACACATAACATTGATGTTCTGAATTTAGTGGGGCCCTACCTACAAATGAAAAAACAAAACCCGACAAAAACTCCAGGGATTTTCGTGTCTGTCACAGCAGACAGATAAGATCTGTCTGTATCATTCCATTAGGCAGGATTTCAGATTTCATCTGAAGGGGACCACTTCAGTAATGCAATAGCCTTCACCATGAAGCAAAAAAAGAATTTTCAAAATAATTTCCTCTGCCTGCTAATAAATATTGATCATTAGCCCAAACCATAGCACTGTGTCCATGAATGGATTCAAAACATGCTGCTATCACAAAAGTGATTCATAAAATAATGTCTGACCTGCTTTATCCGAATCATTTTGCAAACTAATTTTTTACTTGGATTAAAAACACAAACAAAAAAAAAAACCTCTCCAGGAGATTATCAGGTCAATGGTGCAAACATGCTATAAAATAGGTTACCACTTCAATCTCTCAGAAAAGCAGACATATGATTAAACCAAGCTCAGATTAACTGCATTTGATTTTAGTTGTCCTGGTTCTGATATTTTGGAAGACAGCTTTGTGGATATGAAAAAGTCATGGCAAAAGAGCTTTAGTAATGCTTTACAAGCTTGTTACATGCTCTTCAACTGCAACATTAATACATGTACTCTATGAGAATGAAAGCAACATTGGCAAACATTAATAAAACAACGAGGATGAAAGGTACAGACAAATATAGTGACACTGTGTAGACCTTGAACTGTTCTCAACTTACTTTCTTTTTTTGGTCAGTGTGTTCTCAAAGTCAGGAAACTCCTTTTAAAAAGACAGAGAAAAAAGGTCTATGAAAATCAAAAATGTTTAATCCAAAAATATTATTTTTGTCACTGAAAAGACAATGAATTATATACTTTTGATGTGTGCTTTTTAATATCTACTAACATTTCCAGTCTTTCTTTCTCCAACAGCTGAAGCTGTGGAGGACAGTGCAGCACAGAATATATGTAATTATGTGTCCTGATTTCAGGAGGCTTCGGTTATCCACGGCAACCATAATACCCCTGGAAAACCAGAGAACCATGCTCATACCCCAAGAATTAATACCGTATTTCTTCCATAGCATGATTCTTTTAAACTTTATGAGGATTAAAATACCCACAACATTGCAATGGGATGTGGTTTCCTGACGGACACAGGACACAGACTCTGTAAACCCAAACGTGGAGGGGAATGTGGAAGGGTGCAGGAAACTGCAAATAAAATTAAAAGTTTTGAGGGTGACCAAATCAGAATCTAACACTGGCCTGGAGGCAAGATCACACAGCCCCCAGCGCCCAGACAATAAATATTCATATCCTGACAAGGTGTGGGAAGGAGGAGAAGTTACACAGCTGTTGAAAAAGAGAACAAAAAGTGCCTTGCTGGGCAAATGATGCCAAAAGATCTCAATACATGTTTGCTGTGCAGTTAACCATGGACTTGAGGTTAATTTTAACTGTAGGAAAACGTGAGGATGTCATGCTAGGACAGAAGAGATCTCTGTCCCTATGTTATTGTGATATCTCCTGAGACAGGATATCAAAGCACTGTATCAATTTAGTATTTATTTCTTCCAGCCTGAAAAGCAGGAACTGTGTTAAAAATGTCCATGATGATACCACTTCAATCTGCTGTGCAACAAGAGGCATTAAAAAGATAATATAACCATTCACTAATTTATAAATCTGGAAACTTAATCGAACTGGACCTATTTCTCATATTATTATGTTTCATTTATTTACTTCTTGTAATACTAACTACAACTGCCTGACTCTGACAATTTAAAAATATAATTTTTAAATTAATTAAATTAATTAAAAGTAATTTAAAAATGTCATCCAGGTTGCATGATAAAAAACTAAAACCTGTACTACATGAAACCATGTAAGTGTATAATTGAGCATTTTA
Organism: Cnemophilus loriae; assembly: GCA_013397755.1. Lineage (NCBI taxonomy): Eukaryota > Metazoa > Chordata > Aves > Passeriformes > Corvidae > Cnemophilus > Cnemophilus loriae. The sequence continues at coordinate 2,239,048 of VZTF01006540.1, read as the reverse complement.
TACTTTTCCCCTCCTCTCAGTAAAACCTATCACAGACTTTTTGAAGCTTTTTCAGGGAACACATTAAGAAAAGTCTGTTTTCCTGTGCTAAGTTATTTTGGCTGAGCGTAGGAGGTCCTTTTAGCATGGATATTTGTGAATGTTAATAATTGTATGCAGTTCCCACATAATTTTTTTTGGCCTGTGTCGATTTGTTCACAGATGCTGTGTGCAAATCAAAAGAGTACACAGAATTTATCACTCACTTTGAAATAATATAATCAATATTAGATAAATTTCTTGCTGAAAAAATGTCAGCATTTTAGTATTGGGACAAGTCTTTTCAATAACTCAACAGAAATGACTAGATGAGGTGCACACAAACACAGAAAAGTTAAAAAATGTTTAAAAAGTGATGGCAAGGCTTATTGAGAAGGGTAGTGTCAAAATTTCATTGAAAAATATCAAATATTTGATTTCAAAGAGGCTTGTTAAAGGAAGCATTGTGCTTGGAGGTCAGAGACCAAAGGATATTGTAACTTAAAATCTGTATATGACCCAGGGAAAAAATTGGAGACAGGCCCTATTGTGGCCATATACCCAGAAAGACTTGATTCATATCTTCACACGCCAAACACCTGGTGTGGACCATGAAACAGGGTTTAATCTTTTGCTCCACAACTTAAAACCAATTCCTAAAGTCCAGCAAAGTTGCATTGATGACAGTACATCATATATTGAGGTGATGACTGATGTGAGTTCACAGGGTATCATGGGATGCAGTGCCAAAATGAAATATATAGTGGACTTAAATGGCTGTTTAAAAATGGCACCTTTCATTCAACACACTCTTCCTGCTATTTCTGAATCAGATAGCTAAACTGGGGTACAAGAAGAAATTACTCTGGTTTGTACTCTTTGAAAGTATCTTTTCAGTTTGACTATGTTTAAAATGGTATGCAACTTTAATATGAAACTAGTTTTTAAAAACATATTTTATCTTAGAATGTAAATAAAGGTTCACCCAGACGCTGCTCTCCCCATTCTCTAAAGAGCATCGTTACCTTGTTTATGTGAATGATTCTTTCCTTCCTTATCCCAAAGGTAAACAATCTGTTTCCTAGAAACAAACTGCACATGTGGGAACCCAGCATGATGAAATTATTGATAGAGTCCTTTTCTTCCTGATTTTATCAAATAACTCTGAATTAAGGAATTGAATTAAACCCTCTGGTGTGTCCAAGCTGGCTGAGAAAAGCTAGAGCTCCTGTGTGTGTTAAGACTTGCAAACGGGGAAATGACCATTTCAGATAACCAGCCCTCTTCTTGCCCTCGCTGGAATCAAAGGCCAATTATAACACTGCAGATTAAGGCAGGTATCACAGCTGATTGCTATTTTCCTGGCAACAGCTTAGAATGACTGAAAAAATTGTTGGCACTTTTCTGATGTACAGGGTAGTCAATCATATCACGGTCAGCAGTTCAAAAATACGTGGATCTTATGACATTTGGTGACTGCAGTCTGACAGGATATATATGAAAATGGTTTTAATACTGAAGACTCTTTTCCTGAGAAGCTGGAGACAGCTCGTGAGGTAGAAGACTGTAACACCAGGCGACAAGAGGCAGAAATTCAGTTTCCCAGTTAACAGCACAGTTACAGGCAAGGAGTACCCATATCATTCACTATGTGCTCACAGCTACCAGCTGTTCCTGAGGAAGGTCCAATTCAGATTTGATATGCCTGAAGTACAAAAACAACTCCATAAATCTATTTTTTTTTCTTTCTTTCTGAGAATACTACTGAAGCTGAGCAACAGGAAAAGTAATCACAAGGTTAACAGGCCAATTGTCCAAGAGGGTTAAAATTAAAAGGCAAGTGTGCATAACGGGCCCAGGATAGTACCACATGAACACGGAGTGGAAACATCCCTGGCAAATAATTCTGGATAGTAAACCGGTCTCTGGAGTTATGTGAAGGAGAAGAACAGTGTACGTGAAAGACAGATTTTTCTTCATACAGGATGTGTCATTTGGGCAGATATTTGGCCAGGAGCAAAAAGAGCCATGGTTCAAAAGAGAGTGTCCAAAGAGTATGTTCACTGAATGATGTCCTCCTGCACAGCTTCAGTGACCACACTAGCCCGTATTTCCCACATCTCCAGAACTTCACCACCCAGCTATGATTAGGATAAATCACAACAGACAAGTTCACTGCAGGAAAATCACTACCTTGTTGCAGTACAAGGAAGAATTTTTTCTAGTCCTAGTCACCTAAATGTGAGGGGAGCTGATCCTGGATGGCTGCCCTGTTGATTTTGAAGTTGTTTAGGAAAAAGAAAGTGGCAAAACCTCCTGAGGAGGAAGTGTGCCATGCCAGGCTGCTCCACCCTTTGGAGATTTAACAGCTCTGTGGAACCTGCAGTGCTTCAGCCAACCATTTAAACATGCACTCGAGTCCGTACCTACTTAACAGTGCACTTATATACGTGCATTACTGGATAATGATGGATGGCTAAATGGAGCCAATAATGTCCTGAATTTATCATGCTGTGGGGGCTGCCCCGCAGCCTGGAACCGAGTGACGGAATTAAAAATGGGAGAGAAGTACAAATGGGCTCAGTTAATAAGCTTAACGGCCTCATCCAAGGTGTAGCTCTAATAACTCACAGGCCAGAAATAGCAGATAAGATTACACACAGGCCTCTGGCCTTAGCGACATTTTTCCATAGGTCTTACTGCCGACATGTCATCACTAATCTTGTTTTCCATTTCTAGAAAGTATTTTATAAATAATCGTGTTGATTCTACAGCCAGCACGGTGACACAGCATCCCGCCGTTATTTTTAGTTAAGTGCTGAGCTGAATATTCTCTCAAACCAGAAAATAAAAGCCAGAGTCAGCCTTGGGAAGCTTCTTGTTAATACCTGGTGAGCCAAGTGTACTTACCCCATTTAGTGCTGTTTTTATTGAGGATGAACTTTATATTTAATGATGAATAAATGAGCCGTCACCATAATATCTCCTTTAAGAAAAAAAAATAAATTATAAGAGGTAGCAGAAACCAAAGTGCTGGATTCTTCTATTCAGTGTTATATCTGAATAGAAGAAGGTCCTCCATGGACCATGCAGTGTCATCCCACAAAATACTGAGCAATGTGAAAGATGTTTTTCTACAATTTGTTCAGATTAATGTATGGGATTTTCTAATCCTACACTAGTAGCAAATCTCCTTCTGCAGGTGGGCGCAAGGAAAAAAAGTTCCGTGCTGGATGGGTTGATTATTTTTCTTTAGCCAAATAATTTATGAAGCCTAACTCTATACCAATACAATGAAAAGTCCGAAGATGCTGACAAATAAGAAGCAGAATAAAATAAGAAAAGCAAGAATAAGCCTGATATAAACAACCACTGCAGTTTTAAGTCTTAGTCTTACACATTGTGAAAACCATAGCAGAGCAAAGTGTTATGGGTGTGTCTTTACCATACCTTGAGAAAATATAGGGCAATTTCTACTAGTTTTCTATCACAAAGTCCATTAGGATATCATATGTCCTATTCTGGGTACAAACGAAAAAGCAAATCTGCCTTTTTCATTTTCATTTTACTTTGTCTAAATACTGCTCCTAACTGATGAACATCTATTGGCCAGGAAATACTAGTGTAGCAGTGATTGAATATTAAGTTGGTCTGGAGTCACGGCAAAGGGGGAAAAGACTGAAGGAATGCTGAATGGAGCTGTGCTATAATGTTCCTCTTTGGACGTGTAGAATGGCATGCAGTGTACAAATACAAATAACTAGAGCTTCCCACAATGAAGATACTTCAGTCAAGCTAGGTAGAGGTTACAGCCATATTTCACAACCACAACTAAACACTCTTAAGTGGAACATTGTAGAGGCAGCTCATTCTTACAGGGACGAGGTCACAGCCTGGTAATGGGGAAAAACCCTGTCACTCAGGAGAGCATCTCCCATGTATTGCAGAAAAATTATAGTGTAGGGACATTTCAGAGCCCAAGCTCATAGATCTGTGCTGATGCTATGAGGAATCATCTTGAGATCTGTGCACTGCTACACTCTCTAAACCAAGATCATTATTTAAAGTCCCAAGGTGATCATGTGGAAGAGAGGGACATGCACGGAGTGAGATGGTTACAGCAGACAGGTCTGAGAAGAACGAGTTGTTTTCAGTCCTTTTGCAATTTAACAAGTGCATGCCACAATTCCCCAGCCATTCCCCCATCCCACCAGCTCCAGCACTTTCTCCAAGCAAATCCTATGTGCAAACCTGCTGTGTGATATTGCAACACCAAAGGCCCAGCAGCCTCACAAGTGCACAGTACCTAACCCAGAGTGCATCTGGGTAAAACTTGGCACAATATCTGAAGGGAGGACAGTCTCCTCTGAATGATGAACATCCTGGTTTTCCCTTTATTCAATCATCAGGCTGCATCATACATTGAAATAGAAACAGTAATTATAAGCAAAGGCACATTGCAAAGCAGAGAACAGAGATTACAAAACGAATAAGATTATGAAATTTAATATACCATGCTAAAGTATTTGCCAAAGCATCATGTATTATATCAATAACACACAAATAAGAAAGGATTAAGTAGGGCAACATCGTTCAGGAAGGAAAAAAACCCAGAAGACAACCTTCTTCACATGTTTGCTGAATGAGGTCTTGTAAAATGTCAAGTTTATTCCAGAGGCCATCAGTTACAAAATTCATGCAACTCACGCTTTAGAAATGCATTTTTTTTGTATTAATAAAAAGGGCCACCAAAGACAACAACAGTATATTCTTTAGAGACAAACCATACCAATATCTGTACCCAGAGTTTTCGTATGCTGTTACTTGCAAAGAGAAATTCCCTTGTCCAGTGCAGCTGCACTAATCTCCCTTTGCTGCTCGCTGTAGAGAAACTCATGACCTGCTTTTCAAGTGTGCTTGTTAAGACTGGACAGAAATCAGGTCATTGGCTACAGAGATGAGATTTGAACAGTGGCTCTAAAGAGCCTAAGTAGTTCAAACTGGCAGACAAGCCAGCAGAACACACATGTGCCCACGTACAGAGCAATAGTTTTCTGCAAAATGCATTGCATGCTTTGCAATTCAATGTTACTTACCAAAGACATAGACCTGTCAGGTGGCCCACAGTTTACATGTGTGCTCACTGGAGTGTTAGCCTGGCTGTCAGGAGTAGTTGTATCCTTGGCTTCCTGATGTTGTGGGGCAGGCTCATACAAGCTGTCCATCGAGCCCTCCTAAAATACATTTAAACAGAGTTTCAAGGATGAACACTTGCAAACATATTAAATTAACAGTAATTTAAAAAGCAAGACATTCGTGTGATTTGCAGAATGGAGTGTGTTTTTCCTCCCCCTCCCCTGATGTTGAAATCCTTTATTTAGTTTTTTTCTCTAAAGAGGCATATAGAAGTTGATTTTAGTAAGTACCTAAATGCTGGAGTTCCCAGTATCATGACTTAGACACCACAGACTGCCATGTGTAAAGCTGAGGGTACAGCAAAAATGAATATTATCTGCTCAAAAGGAGTAAAACCAGGTGTATATCTCCAATTGAACACTGCATGAAATTTCCGGTGAAAGCTATGAAAACCATATACCATGAAAACTTTTATATGAACCATAGAAATGTTTTATGGTTAGTACTGCTATACAGGAAAAAAAGGTAATTTGATGCAGAAAGGTAACCCCACTACTTAGAAATAGACAGAAACAATGCTGCCAGCTCCCAGAATTTGACAATTATGGCTTAGGCCCCCGAAATAATTATAGTGGCTAGAATTAAAAATTTAATTTCCATTCAAATTTTTTAACTCTGTGTTTTAATGCACATGTAGGGTTCTTTTTCTCCAGCCACCAAGAATATAAACATCTTAATAGAAATTAAGATTTATCCCACAACTCCAAGAGCCATTACATATACACGCTGTCATGTCATAATTCAAGAGTGAAGTGAAAGCAGATGGCAAAACTAAAGACACTCGAACTGATAATCCTAGATTTTAGATGTTGCAGTTTTGATCTGCACTGAATATTTTCCCAATGAATTTTGATTACTAATTTTAACTGCATTAATTAAGGAATAAATCAAATTTATAGCAGTGTGACTTACAGCAGAGCAACACCATTGAAATTAACATGGTATATAATTATTTAAAGGCATTTGTTCCTTTAGTACAGAAGATAAACACAGATGCATATTTGAAGTTATATTATTAATATGTAAAGCTTTACAGGCAATATTTTTGACTGGTGGAGCAGCAGTTCAAAGACATGACTAATTTTTGCAAGCGCAGTGTTTATCAATGGATATTTATTTGCCTCAGTCTGCTAGATTCTTGATAAACCAAAATAAATATTTTGGGAGAAATATTTCGTGGTGAACTTCTTGAAAATACTCAAGTTACACACTTGAGCCTATTCTAGGAACTAATGAGTTAATGCTTCCTGGGAAATTGGTGCCTAGTTTATGAAACACATGGAAGTGCTGAACATCCAGCTGAGTCTGGGTTTTGACAGCAACTGCGTTTTTTTTATTATTGCATTTATTTTTTATCACTGTAAGTATTTTGCCATATAGCAATGATGGTTCATCCTCCCCGTCTGAAGTTGTGGATCGAGCATTTCTAGACAAAAATGATGACTTTAAAAACTTCTTACACACTTCCAGGATTCTGCGATGTGAAATGCAACCATATACTGCTCCCTCAATAGGGAATAATACACAACTTCGGTGAAGAGAGTATTTAATGAAGGGATGGAAGCATAAAAGAGAACTCACATGAAAGAGAACAAGAGAGCTAAAAAGGGAGAGAAAAGATAGGACAAGGAACGGTGAAAGGAGAGAGTGGTGAGGGGAGGAAAAGGGTAAGAAAATACACCAAAAGAATATAGAAAGAGAGGAGGGAAGAAGTGGGGGAGAGAGCAAAGATAAGAGATGGAGGAGAGGTGGAAAGATAAGAGGTGAAACAGAGAAAGGGAGAAAGAGCATAAGGCGGAACATGTGAGAATTAGTGCTTGAAAAAGGAAAAATGTGAGAAAGAGCTCAAGCAAGAAAGAGAGAAATCTTGTGTGAGAAGGATGGAGCTCAAGGGTGTGAGAAAGGGTGGGCATGTAAGAAAAAGCAAGTGTGCAGGGAAAAAAGCAGGTCCATGTGAAAGAGTGAGGACACAAGGAGTAGGATGTGCATGAAGAATTACGAGGGCATGAGGAAGAGGATGCATGCAAGTGGAGCACATGGGAAAGCACGACTGCTGTGAGAAAGAATACAAGAAAAAGTGAGGGCACAAGGAAGAGCCAGCACACAAAACAGGGAGCAGGTGGAGAAAAGAAAGAAAGAGATGAGGTAGCAAGGGAGAGAGAGGGAATGTGTGAAAGCAAGAGGAGCTGTGAATGAGAGTGGGAGAAGACAAGAAAGAGAGCATGAGACAGAGATATTGGATGAGAAGTAAAGCTTTCCTGAGGAAGAGTGAACATAAGGGAATGGAAAGGGTGTGAGTGCAGGAGGAAGCACAGGAGCGTGTGAAGTGGAGAGTAAGCACACGGGAAAGAGTAAGTGTAGGGTGAAGAGCCAGGGAGTGAGAAAGAGTGAGCACACGAGAGAGGGAGGGCACCAAAAAGATCAAGTGCAGGGAAACGAGCAGAGGTGTGACAAAGGGAGGACATGGACAAGAAAGCAAGCAAGAAAGAAAAAGTGTGGCCACAAGAAAGGAAAGCAAAAGGATGGGATAAAGCCTGTGGTGTGTGGGAGCATGGTTGCAGGAGTAACTGCCAGTATGTGCAAAGGGGATGCTGGAAAGAGGGAGCGTACATGAGAAGAGAGGCCACAAGAAAGGGGGAGCACTCCAGAAAGGGAATGCACAAGAAATAAAGAGGGAGAAAGCGCAAGGAGAGGGGCAGAGAAATGGAGTGAGAAAGCAAGCATCAAGGTGTGAAAAGGACTAAGCACAAGGCTGTGAGAAAGAGGGCACAAGAAAGGGGATGTGAGGGAAATCAAGGTGTGAGAAAAGGAGAGGGCATGAGAAAGTATCCCTGCATGCAAGAAAGAGATGTGAGAAAGGAAGTGCACACGAGATAGAATAAGAAAGCAAATATGACTGTAAGACAGAGCAAGCCCACATCAGAGGGAATGCTCACGTAAAAGAGAACACTCGCGAGAAAGCAGGAGGGCACGGGAAAGAGTGGGTGCAAGAAAGGGCAGGGTTGAAGGCAAGAGAGCAGGAGAGCACAAGAAAAATCACAAAGGGTAGAGCAAAGGTGCAAGAAAAGCACCATCATGAAAAAGGCCAAGTGCTTGAGAAAGGAAGTGTGCAAAAAAGCACAGGCATGCACAGGCAAGGCTGCAAGAAAGCGCACACGTCAGAGAAAGACAAGAAAGAAAGAATGTGAGAAAGACAAGAAAGAAAGAATGTGAGAAAGATAGTGTGCTGGGAAAATATGGCACGCAAAGGAAAGCAGATACAAGGAAGTAAGTGTGGGGGAATGAGAAGAAGGGAGTGTGAGGGTGCAGGAATGCGTGTGAGGTCACAACAAAGGGCACAGCGGTGCTAGAAAAGAAACACCGGCACAAGAAAAGATGTCATTGCCTTAGAAAAGGAGTAGGCACGACAAAGTAAGTGAATGGACACTAGAGTGCCCATGAGAGAAAAACTGAGGAAACAGAGTGGAAGAGCAAGAGAAAGCGAGGGGAGAATCAGCAGGAGAGGGAATCAGCAGGAGAGGGAATCAGTAGGAGTAGATCATGAGGCCATTTAAAAGGAGGCAGAGAGGTCCTGTGAATAGCACAGAGAAGGAGAGTGAGGAAGAGATGGTGTGCAAAAGAGAGACTGTTCAAGAAAGAGAAGGCATGTGCAAGAAGTGAGTGTGCAGGCAGGAGAGAGTGAGAACGAGTTTGTGAGGGAAGGGGTGAGGTCATGAGAACGGGGGAGACAGTGCAAGGCCGCAAGAAAGAGGGGCTGTGAGGAAGGGGATAAGAAAGAGCACGACAACTCGTGGGAAAGAGTGAATATGTGAGAAATGGTAGAGAAGGAATCCTTGTGACAAACACAGCTCTCAGGAAAGAGGGAGAAAGAGTGCAAGAAAGTGAGCACCAGGGCTTGAGATTGAGTGGCCATGAAGCATTAAGCAAGGGAGAAGGGGCATGGGGGTGCAGAAAAGAGAGTGAGGTCATGAGAAGAGAGAAAATGGGTGAGAGAGCAGAATCATGTGTTCTAGACAAAAAGGATGAGTTTAAAACCTCATCACACATTTCCGGGATTCTTCAATGTAAAATGTAACCATATACTTCTCCTTCAATAGGGAATAATACATGACTTTGTTGAAGTAAGAGAGAAGCATAAAGAGAGCTCACCTGAAAGAGAAGCATGAGGAAGATGAAAAGGGAGAGAAAAGAGAAGGCAAGGAACAGTGAAGGGAGAGAGTGGGGAGAGAATAAAAATATAAGAAAGAGACACAAAAGAAGGTGGAAAGAGAGAAGAGAGGAAGGGAGGCTTTTGTGGGCTCAGGTGAGCACAGGCACAAGAAAGAGTGAGCACGCATGACAGAGAGGGAGAGGTTGTGAGAGATGACAACCAGAAAAGCAAGTGTAAGAAAGAGAACTCACACAAAAAAGCACAGGAGTGAGAAGGAGAGCACCCAAAAAAGAGAAAATACATCTTCAGTTTTCAAAATTTTTTTCTTTGCTTACTGGTTTTATACTTTATAAGAGTATATTTTCCTTATAGCAATTGCCTTTCTTTGAGGGCAACTCAAAGTATTTAACTTATATTGAAATATTCTTGCTCCCTTCTTTTTTATTTTATTTTACAGTTATGTCTACTTTTAGACTAAAACCTGCCAAGTCAATAAAGTTTTTTCATTTCATATGTTAATTCTTTTAGCAGTCCTGAGCACAGTAAACATCACAGAGGAAAATGAGAGATAGCAGAATAAAATATAAACTTTATTCTGGAGTAGTTAGCACAATTTCTTTATCCTACATGGAACAAGAAAGCTTTCTGAAGCTCTTTGCTTCAGGAGTCTTATGGGGCAAAATATCCTAGTTCAGATCTAGAAGAAAAAAATTGCCTGTAGCTCTTTCCTTTGCATGATATTATTATCATCATGGCATGCAGAGGCTGATCCTAAGGTGGACAGGGAGCATTTAGTAATGCAGTCAGGTAATTTTCCATCTCAGGTTTAAGGGTGGAATCCTGTGTATGGTGGGATGATAGCAATCTAGCTAAAAGGAACAAGGACTGTAAGGAGATGATTACATGGGAAGCACTACAAAGTTCAACCACTTAGATCTCTTCTAATCACACTCCACTTTAGAGGAAGGTCTTTCCACATTCAGCTAATCCTTCTTTGTTAAAACATACTTTTAAATCCAGTCCATTTCTAAGTACCATCATGTCCCACTAGTCATAGCAGCATTAGCACCTTTCTATTTACTCTATGGTTTCTTCAGCATAGAGGGTCCAGCTAATTCATAATTTATCCACTACATCACTTTTATTAATACTTATTCTCTCTGCATTTTGCACCATAGAAACATTAGCTTTTAGTGCCAAGGGCTGTTTCAGTTTATAACATTAGATGTAATATGTTTTACATTGTGCTGTCAGCACATCTTTAAACCAAAAATCAAAATAAAACATAACTAGTTCAATGCTACTGAAAATCACTAAGAGGATTAGACTTTCACTCAGTACTTTACATTTTACTGGCAAAAAATGGTGGTTAGAAAGGCACCATATGGGAAAGAAATAGACAAATGAAAGGGATCTTGTTTGGCTTAAATCCTAAGACCGGGCTCAACTTGAATAACTGATCTGAACAACACTGTGATTAAGAGTGTTTACAGCCTTTCTCTACTGGCCTCCTTACACAGGTTTCTGCTATACAAGAGGTTGATACTTCTTAACTATCTGAAATTCTTCCCTGTCTTCATTAGTTCCATTACGAATGCCACTGTTCACTGCCAAATACACAGGACCTACTTGTTCAGTATTACCTTGGGTAAGGAAGCCTCTCATGGCCCTCACATCCACTTTCTTGTGGAAACTTTACTGAAAGGCAGGGGTTGTGAGTATAAGTCAGGATAGGTTTAACAGTTACTGTTCCAGGTGAATTGGTGCTAACCCCAGTGCATCCAGTATATCCTTGATACTGGAGAGCCAATTCAGGGAAATAATGCAGGAAAAATATTCTACCTTAACTAAAGGATTTCACACTTCAATAACAAATTTTATTTCTCAGATTTGTAGGATTCTGACATTTACTTGGCAGTGTATCAAAACAGGTGGTTTGGCAGCATAATTTCTCTCAATTCATACAAAAGCAGAGCTTGATTTGGGGTCCTCTCTGTATGTTGCCCAGAATACAAAGAGTATTGTTCTCATTCAATTGTCTGACATGCTAAGCACCATGAGATGGAAAAGACACTGCAAATTTAGGGTCTAAGGTTGACCTTTTAACATAATATATCTACAAGAAAAGAGTGACATTTATCCTGTTGATCATTTCGTAAATGGAAAAGGGACACAAGGTTTTCAAGGCAAATCTAATTTGCCTGCAAATCTCTCAAGAACAAGGCAATGAGTCTGATGAGAAAAATAATCTCAGTTGAGAAACTAAATCATTGTGAAGTCAACTCAGGACACAAAGTACTGCTGGGGAAACACCCCATGCTGGAGCACTCACACTAGGAGATCAAAGGACTCCCAGGGGGTGATGGATTGGAGTAGTTCCTGCCTGCCTCTCTGAGAAGGGGAGAATCCCATTCAGGCTCCAAAGCCCCATCACAACCATCTCGTGACTATTATGTGTCTCCAGCCTCCACATCACCACTTGCTACTCTGGCCCATAACACTGTGTCTGATGCTAGAACTATGTCTCAATTTTATGGATAAGTATGAAAGCAAACCCAAATTAAAATTCAACAGTACAAACAGATGTTCCTCTTACTGCCCTGATGTTCCACCACTTTGGATCAGCCAGAAGTCTGGTTAAACTTTGTTTTTAAACAGAATATTATTGTCATTCTCTGAGGTTGTAGATTACTTCAACCACTATACTCCACTCTAGGATAGAAAGCTATTTTCTGAGCTATAAACCAGTATATTTTAACAATATACGCATATGCACACACACATGAACACACAAGCACACACTCTTTGCAGTCTGAAACCTTGTCAGTCTACATGAGATAAATACTTCCATGAGAATATTATCTATTTTGTACAGCTCTTTTTGTTCCATCTGTCAATAGTCTGAATTTCTCTTCCACAGTTTCAGGTTTAGCTGTTATTCCAGATGCTCACTCGATGTAAATCAGCCATGATTTCTATTCCTTGGTAGCTACTTGCACCTACTAAGGAACCGTCTCCCCTAGCACCTTTAAAAGTTGTCTTTAAATCCTAATTGTGTTGTTGCTGTTCATTATTTATAGCTTGACTCTCCTGAAGGGAAAAGTACCCTTATATTGATACTACAACTACTTTGTAGGCAGCCTTTTCATGGTCACAGGGTGACAGAGTAAAAGCGGCCAGTGCACGTACTTGGATCACCAGCTCATTTCCAAGCTAGACAATCTGATTGCTGAACACAACTGCCCCGTGTCACAGGCATAGGGAGGACTGCACAGGGCTCTTCCTTTTATGAAACACATTAATGACCTATAAATTATCTTTAGATGTTGATAACTTGTGAGGTATTTTGCTGGGTGAGCAGAAGATTACCAAAGCGGACAGAATGGCTCCCTTGTAAAGCTAGTAAAGAAAGGAGGTTATCTTCTTAGCAGCAATCTTTAAACAGAACTAATTATTTCATTACAGAAACTATCATGGCACCAGCTTTCACTTGTCTGAACCATCCATTATCACTGCAGTCATTACCTCTCCCACAGAAACCCTGGGTGCTGCACACAGAGTTTAACAGGGAAACTGGAACTTGACCTACTCTCACCCACACAATATACCCGACATTTCATCTAAATGTTGGTTTCTCAACCAATACAAGGCTCAACACCTTTTTTAAAAGTGAACTACATAGAAAACTAGAAGCTGCTCCAACAAAACAGTAGAATATTGATAGAACAGCTCTTTCCCAAAGAACTTCTGACATGAGTATTTGCAAGCTGTTACAGATTGTACCACAAAGCCATTGTTAACTTTGTACAAATACACAGGCATTCACACTAAACTATGATCAAAATTGTCACTGAGTTCCCAGGGAATTATTTTTCTGAGTGGCTTTTGTCGCAGAATCCTGAAATACTACTGCATTTTGCTTTAAGTACAAGCCAGCTTTTAATCCTTATGATCTGGAAAACACCAGGACTCTGCACTGAGATAGTATTAGCAATCAGGAGCAACGATTTACACAAAGCAGTTGCCCTATTTGAGTTTGTATTAGTGCAGCTTGAATATTGATTTTTATTGTTCTTTCTAAATATGTGGGGAAGATACACTAAACATCTGGACAAAAGATGAAAAATGGGCAAACAGGTCTACTGTGCTGTGTAAATACAGCAAATATACTCAGCTAATTACCGTTACTAATACTGGGCATTGGTACTGGCAGATGGTTAAGCTCTTAAAACAGAAACAGTTTCTGTGGATTTCCTATCCTGATTTACCTGTTCATTCTGCACAGTTGCCTTGGGGCAAGGAAAGAAAAAGGATGGGAGGGGGAACCCGAAAAACAAACAAACAAACAAAAGAAGATAAAAGAAAGTGCAAAAAAGCAACCCAACTAAAGAGGATCCTAAATCAAGTCCTCTGAATGTGTGCAAATATTGCCATGACTAAATTATCCCTGATGACTATGTTTTCATGTTTGGCTAATAGAAAACTATTGCTTGAAAAGTTCTAGAAGTTCTCCCAAACTACTGAAGGAGGAAAACAGATGCTATTACCCAAAAGCAAAAAAACTCTAGTGTAAAACAAATTATAACATACATATATTTAGTAATTTTATCTTACTTATGAGGTCTTTTACTGTATTTGGATTAAATGCCTCATGACTAAATCTGCATGGTTTTGCAATAGTCACAGATAATGCATGGTACATTTATTATACATTCTCTGGTTTGTATTTTTTACTGAATCATATTTTGCTACGTACAATTTCTTATACAAAAACTCCTTTGTCTAGGCTAGAGAGACTCAAACCTTGCACCGTTTGAGATATAAAACCTTCATTATTTTTCCATAAAAACACACCCACCAGTTCAGTTTATGACCTCAGTAACCCACTAAAGAAAAACATGTGTGTGTACACTTACCAGAGAAAAACAGAAAAGATTCATGTTGGTATCGAGATCCACTCCAGCACCCTAAAATTCTGCTCCACAAACTCCCGCTGCACAATGCAGTTCCTTCTTGCTCTCCCAGCTGTTTGTACATTTCTCCCTGGAGATTACTGCAAGATAAAATCCCTGCAATAATCCACTGGATTCAGAGCCCATTATCAAATGAGACAGGCTTCCCCAGGCCAGTACAAACTGTTTTCTGAATTAAAGAGCAATGTTTACTAGCAAAACAAAAGCACGGTCTGAATAATTTTCATGAACTCGGAAAATGCTCTCTTGCAGGCTGTTGTTTCCATTAAAGTTTATCATCTGAGAGAAATAAAACTCTTTCTGTCTGAGACTACTGGCACATACACCTAACTCTGAGGCAAACCTTCTCAGCTTACTGAGATTACCAAAAGACAGAAATTCTCAATGCTAGTTTTCTATACACATGAATTAGTATACAAAATTCAGTAATTATTATTGACTACATTTTGAGTGGAAGCTTCTTACTTCCAGACCTTGGGAAAAAAGCTTGTGAACCACAAACAAACTATTAAAAATATCCACAAGCAACTAACCAAAAACCAAGCAAAAACCTCAAATTGTACACCTGTGCTCTAAAGAATAGTTACCAAACTGGAGCCTAACGTGTTGATTGCTTGATGATGAAGATTAGGATTAAACCAATTTTGCCATTTGAAAACTTGGCAAATCTGGAAAATAAAAAATTGGGAGTGGTTGAAGCTGATCCACGGGTTATAGTGAGAGGTATTATAATATATACAGACAAGCAAACAAAGGAAAAGCTATTGTAGAGAAAAACAGTAGTCTATGTCATTAGCTGGTATAAATCAGGAAAATTTCATCACCTGTAGTGGAGTAGAACTGTCTAATTAAGCATTAATGCTGAAAGTACTCTCAGTCTCAATTTTTTCGGATTATGAAATACCTGAAATTAGACTGTGTTTGGAATAATATTGCCCACCAACCCACAATTAATTCCCCATGAATTAATTTCCTACAGCTTTTATGTGAACACTATGAAATTTGATTACATGAACAAGCAGCAATTGGTACTGAAGAGAGAAGATGAAATTCACCACAAAAATGAAGAGGCAGTGTTGTTTTGTGACCATGATCTTGATTTCCTTTCTTTGAGCCCACAGCTTCATATTTGTAAAGGACAGGCATCACTTTCATCGCTCCTACTTCTGACTGTTTCAGTTTATTCTAGCAATTTTGTCGTCTGAATCTGCATCCCAGCAAATTTGAAATGTCTGTCTGTACCTTGGCAGGATAAATACATTTTAACATCAGTTGGTTTCTACCCTGAGCATAACCCAAACAAGGCTCACACAAACAAAAACAGATAAGATTCAGGATTTTAAAAGGAAAAATCCTTAGCTTACACTTTTCCAATTCGCTGTGAAGTATGTAAAATTCTTTTTGAAGGCTTTTCCCAGGCCTCCTTTCCAGTTATAATTTCAGGTTGGTTTCACATATTAGTAAAGCAGGGTTGGCTGTGAAGAGCTTTATGACAAATGTTATCCTTTAAAAGCAAATTAATGAGAGGCTTCTCATTTACTCCTCCTATAAACTTGAGGAACAGTAACAGATTTTGTCAATTACCACCTAGTGACACAAAAATAGACATTTGAGAGACCAAGCTTGCCACAGATGGGTTTGCATTTGCTTTATGGCTCACTTGCTAGTTTTCTTGTGAGGGAACAAGTTCTCATCCTTCCTGTGCCTCAGGTTCTCCAGCTGGAAAAACTAAACTAAGAGCACAAACCTCGTGTGCAGAGCACTATGAAAGTAATGACTAAAAGCACCCCTTCCCAGCTACACAGAATTAAGTTTGGGGTTTTTTTAATGCCTATTTACAGTAATAGCTATCTGGAAAACTCCAGAAAAACTGAAGAGCTAGTAAAATGAAAATAAGTAACTCAGGGGAATGTCTTTCATTCAGACTAATTTAATTTCTTGGTTTTGGGTTGTAGCTTTTGAGGCGATTTGGCTATTTACTCTAAAACCCTTAGGAGGAAGTTTCTTAACTTTATATCACAGATCCTCAAGGTAAAAGTAACTAAAAGGGCAGACCTTATACTAAGCGATTAAGTTTTCATTTTGCCTATATTTGTAGACATGCAGAAAAGAGAAAAATTTACGAATAAACATTAAAATAGAAAAAGCATCCTGTATCTACAGTTACAGATACACATATATGGCAAGCAACTGTGTAGGAAGGCAAAAATGCACATTATTACATGGTTTTGGGTACTGTCAGTGTTAAAACTCTTCTTCTGGAAAAGTAACACTTTAGATGTTTATTATTCACCGATACAGCCTTCTGTAAGGGTCAAGTTTGTTGATAGGCCTACACTATAGATGACATTAGACTACTAGATAAATCACAAACTGTAAGGAAACACCTACTAGAATAATTAAAATAAGAAGCAACAGCTTATTATCAGGATGGATAATATAAATAAAATACTCAGCAAGAGTTCATAATGCCATTTAATATCACAGCTGTCTGTGGAAAGAATTTGAGCTTTGAAAATAATTAAAAAACAGTAACTAAACAGATCAAATTTGAAGGTAACATCAGTGTTGTGACCTCTATGTATATTTTATCTGGTATAAATAGTGCACTTTGCTGCAGCAGTAGCATAACAGAACAGCAAACCCACACTATAATGAGGGGACAGGAAAAAGTTTTTTATCAAACACTTGAACCTTCACTTCCCAGCTTTAATCTTGCATTAGTGTTAGCATTTAATTCTTTTTCTCCACTGCTGCATAATTTCTACATGCTTGGGCTCTACATCCTCAAAAAAAAAAAAAAAAAAACAAAACCAAACTTGCACAAATTGAGACTTTCATATACTGAGTTTTCTATTTCTGCACAATGAATAGACTTCATAACTGAGATCGCGAGGCATCCTTGGCCTTTTCAGGAGAATGGATTTCAGCGGTGCCTTCACAGTAAGTGGCAATCCATAATCTCACATGTCATACAAGCAGTAAAGGTCGAGCCACGGTGCAGGTACTCCCAGTTGAGCCCTAGCTCCAGGCTCCCCTTCTAATGACAGCCACTCTACTGGAGCAGCTTCATCTGCCACTGGGAGAACTCATCAGCAGGGCTGTGTAGTTCACAGATCTCTTTGTGTGATGGACAAAGATAAAATAATGTATTAGTAGTTGTTAACTTAGACACATTTCAGTAAATCTGGAAATAATATTTACTCCTATTTTCTTCCTCCTCCGTTTTTTCCTCTTACAGCATGTCAATCCTTAATTAAAATGTACATCTACTTCTCTTCTGGTCATCATTTACTTGTCATCTGAAAGTTTTCATACAGGTTTTAAACTAAAAGCAACAATGCTACTGCCTGATATAGTCTGAGTGCTAAACATGTAACTACTCATATGCTGAGTGGTCACATTTCTCTATTCACTCCACATAAAAGGCTGAATTATTACTTTATCATCATTTCAAGGTAAACCTGGTGCATTGCTACTATCTTGGTGGAAAGTGGGAAATTCAGAAATTAAGTCAGAGGCTTCCTCTTGCTGCCCCATTTCTTCGGAAAGAAGAACCTTCAGCACTTACTTTCAGCCAGTGCCTACTCCACACCCCACATATTCCCTAACACACGAGGGCAATCCTGTAGGTGCACACTGGATAAAATCCCTGTCTCCTTTCAGCTCCTCCTGTTCACTTCCCGCAGGCAGGTGACAAAGCAGTTCTGTGCAGAACTGTGTGACCCACATCCCCTGGCCATGTGCTTGATGAGAAGCCCCGATTCAAACCTGGGAGGCTTCTACTATAAGACAAATTTAACATTTTCTGTCATGCACATCCCCTGAAGACACTCCAAATGGTAGAAAGCTCCATTTCAGACCATTTCAGTGTCTCTAGGACAGAGCTACTAACATTTGATATTCCTGAATCAGACGTTCCAATCAGTGGCTCTAAATTACATCTACTTAATAGTTTGGAAAGGACCCATGAAGTACCAACTAAAAATCTGATTCCTTAAACGGTATTGATTTTTTTTTTTCTTTTAGAATCTCCTTCAATTTAGAGGCAGCTTCTTCATTTCCTCCTTTTACATTCAGCTGCTAATTAAAAATTGGTAAGGAAAAAGCTTCACAATCCTCCTCACCTCTGCCAAATTGCAATAGTCTGTTCCTCCTCTGAAAAGACAATCTTACAGATGCAGGGATCAATTCAATACAGCAGTTTTTACACCTTTGCAACAAGGATTTTCAACAGAGTTTAGCTCAGTTAGAGGTTATTTTAAGCTTACTCAACATAAAATGCTATAAAATTTACTTCAGCCCACAAAATCAAGCAAATAAAGACAAGAAGAGCCAATATTCCCTAACTCAAAATCAAAGAGTCAAGTAAAATGCTTTCACAGTTTCCAGGATCCAAGGGAAGCTCTGTGCCTATTAAAGTCACTGGCAAAATTCCCATCAAATTCTCTGCAATCAGAATTTCACGCACCTTCTCCTGCTAACTGATCACATTTAATCACAGCATCATGAAAGCCTGTGGTGTTTTCCATATGATTCATTTTAACATTCAGCTATTCCTTGAGGCTAACATTCTTTTTAGGATAAATAACCACATTGTTCTTTCCCTTGTTCCAGAAGATTTAATTTTGGTTTTCTGAGCATTTATATTTTAATGAAAGGAAAAACTGCATCTCTGTTTTAGAGAGGAAATGTATACTTCCTAAATAGGAGGGCCAAATCCTCTGCTCTATAATTTACAGAAACTCAATGAATCAGGCCCACACATTCTTTATTGCTATCTAGCACTATACTGCAATTTAGAGTGAAAACTGCTAACTTCTATCATCAGGTCAATTTATGTATTACCAGACAAAACTGATGCCTACAGTGAATTATGGGTATAGGAGTCATTATCTTCCCAGAGCACCTTGAAAACGAGATGTCTAATCTCAGTAATGTAAGTTTCCTGGTTAAATAAATCCCTTGTGCTTAGTAATTCTATGCATTTATAGAAAAGATGTCACCCCCCCACACACCTCCTTAGAATTTAAAAAACATTTTAAATCCTCAAGGGGATTTGAATCCTCACTAAACAGAATTGATTTCTCTACTCACTACTTAGTATTCTTAATCACACAGTTCATGCATTTTTGTTATGTAATGGATTGAGACATTCAAAGAACCAGCCTGTTTTGCAAACATTTAGTTTTCCATCACCCCACTTCCCTTTTACTTTGATGGATTTTTTTTGTTTTTTTTTTTTTAAATATCAAGATGACAGCACCCTGCTGGAAACAGCTCCAAACAATCAGTGCTGCCCTCTAAGTTTGCAGCCACCCAGGCCTGGTGTGAGCAGTTAGAACGGAATTTGGAAACGCTAGCAGAGGTTTTCCAACCCACTCTGCAAGAAAGATTACCTCTCCACTCTTGCCTGTGAGAATTCAGGTTAAGGCATGTAGTCATCTATTTCTTCCTTGAGAGCATAAACCAAAGCTAAATGAAACCTAAAGGAATCTATCTATCGATCTGAGCATTTCTGGCAATTTAATTCAAAGTTCCTCTACCAATTTATATGTTATGTAGGATACAGCCTGAGGACACATCTTTGTCGGTGACAGGACAGTGGGACTGAGTTCACTCTCAGCAGATTTGCTGAGAACACCAAGCTGTGTGGAGCTGTGAACATGCTGATGGGAAGGGATGCCATCCAGATGGGCCTTGACAGGCTTGAGAGGTGGGGCTGTGTGAACCTTGTGAAGTTCAACAAAGCCAAGTGCAGGGTCCTACACCTGGATCAAGGTAATCCCAAGCACAAAGACAGGCTGGGAGGAGAATGGATCCAGAGGAGGCCTGGGAGAAGGACTTGGGGGTGCTGGTGGGTGAGAGGCTGGACATGTCCTGGCCGTGTGTGCTGGGAGCCCAGAACCCCCCGTGTGCTGGGCTGCACCCAAAGCCCCGTGGGCAGCAGGGCAGGGAGGGGATTCTGCCCCTCTGCCCCGCTCTGCTGAGACCCCACCTGCAGGGCTGCATCCAGCCCTGGGGGCCCAGCACAGGAAGGACAGGGACCTGTTGGAGCCAGGCCAGAGGAGGCACCAAGGTGATCAGAGGGATGGAGCAGCTCTGCTATGAGGAAAGGC